>CALYLX010000071.1:0-469208 GCA_944990035.1 Clitopilus passeckerianus
AGTTCATGAGCGCTCAAATCAAGTTGGTTTCTTGCAAATTCACAAAGTCGGCAATTTTCAAAGTCCGCACAGACCTTCATATCCATCTTCGCGTTCAAGTTCCTCATGGTCAAAGCCTGCGGACGGCGCTTAGAAGACGAACAAGACGAATTTTTTTGACGTCCATAGACTTCCGCCACTAGAATTCTATGATTGATTTCCTATGCCATTCATTGTTTACAATCAAGATCGAGCTAGCCCTGTGAGCCAGAGCTTGATACCATAATGTACAGGTGAAGCGCGATGTAGAAGGGTTCAACTGAGTCAATTCAGCCCGGAATGGCCGTTACGTATTCCTGTTTGCTGGACTCCGAGGGCTGCCTACTCAAGGTGAGATCCAGCTATGTATTCCCCACTTCATGGAGTTAACCCATGCCCTTCCAAGTTCTCGCTTACCGACTCAGAACCTGAAGGACAACGCGATATATTCTGGAACCGACGAGACTGACGGGTAGAATTCGATGGAACGCTGCTCCACTGCAGCCAACCGAGCAGCGATGCGGAGGCCCTTTTTCGGGCGGCTCGAGTCTCAAGTTCGGGTACCGAATGCGAGCAAGCTTGCCCTTTAGAGCAGAAAGCATACTTCTATATAACTCACCGCTTCCAACATCCCCAGCCCCACACGCTTCTATCAACATGTCTTTTGACTCTGCCGACCTCGATAAGAACAAAGCTCACATGAACTCTTTCATCGAAAAGTATAGCTGCCACCCTTCCGCTACCGAGAACGACCACTACCAGGCCTGGACCCCTCCGAAGGAAAATGTCGTCCTCGTAACTGGGACCACTGGCAACCTCGGTTCTGATCTGCTCTTTGTTCTGCTGAATGATGAAAGGGTCAGTAAAGTCTATGCGCTGAATCGCGTCTCCTTTGAGGGACCCTCGTTGGAGCGAGTCAAGATGCAATTCGAAATGAAAGGATTACCCACGGATATCCTCGAGTCTGAGAAGGTCGCCTTCATCGACGGGAAGTTAGCCCTTCCTGACCTTGGGCTGGACCTTGAGGTGCTAGCCAAAGTAAGTCATTTTCTTACATCGAGAACACCAGATTTTAACGTTCTTGCTCCCCAAGCTTCGCAACGAAGTCACAACCATTGTCCACAATGCCTGGCCCATCAACCTTATAACGGGGTTTTCTCACTACGAGCCGTCTCTTCTCGGCCTCTGCAACCTGATCAACCTTGCTAAAACCTCCTCTCACCCCCAAACTCTCCGATTTCTGTTCATTTCTTCCGTCTCTGTGGCTGCAAAGTGGTCGAGATTGAAGGGCGGAGAGCCGGTTCCAGAGGCCATCCTCGACGACCCATCCGCATGCCTGGGATACGGATATGCAGAAAGCAAGTTTGCTGCCGAGGCGGTGAGTCAAAGGATATCTTTTCGAGAAATGCGGAGGCTCAGACAGGATGTAGATCCTCGCACGCAGTGGTCTGAACGCCACATCCCTAAGGTTCTATCAGCTTTGTGGACGGCAAGCTGACGGGTTTTGGAATCCGATGGAGTGGCCACCCATCTTACTCAAAGCCTCGTTGAAGATGGGAATTATTATTGATATGGTTGGAGTGAGTTATAGTCATCCGTTTATACGATAATGTGTGCTGATGGAAGCTGTGTCTTCCTTCAGCGGTGCGCCTTCTTGCAAGCAGACATAGCCGCAGAATGCATTCGGGATATTGTGGTTTCCTCACGTGTTACCCCTCCTGTCCTCAATTTCACCCACCCTCGACCCGCCTTATGGAATGACATAAACGGGTGTGTTAGGCAGCTCCTACCTGGAGCTGTTGAGTACCCAAAGATGCACGTCTGGGACTTTATTGACGAGCTGGCCAAGAGGGGCGAATCAGCAACGCGTGCTGAAATCAAGGAAAACGTATGTTCTGCACTGAGCAGTAGATTTTGGGTCAAACTAATCTTGATTTCTATAGCCGGGCTTGATTCTAGCTAAGAACTCCAACTTCAAAGCATATGCCGCCGACAACAAAGAGCTGCTGGCGCGTGCCGGGAAAGATACGGATGAACATTTCCCCCAAGCCACCTTGGGCATCGAGAAAGCCCTAGAGTTCTGCCCATCGTTGAGGGATGCGAAGGAATTCAATGCCGAGTCTATGGCGAGGTACTTCAAATTCTGGATCAAGCTTGGGTTTTTGGATGGGGAAGTGAGTCAGGACTGAGTTGTTTGAAGAGCCAGCTCTGGTTAGGCTGTCGCCCATACCTTCTTGTATCCTGTAACTATTCTGCTGAGAATACACGCGAGATTCTACAAGCTTTGTAATGATTGGATTGTCCGCTCCGTAGTGTCGCCCTTACATGGCGCAAAAAAGATAAATAACTCAACATTCCCAATGGTTCACTTCTAATAGCCCCGAAATCACGGCAAAAGCATTTTGAATCCAAACCATGGCTGGATGCTCACGGTGCAATGACTGATATGCTACGCGGATAGCTTTTTGGACTACTGCTCACCAATATTGAGGCTTTTGGCAACGTCTGGTGAGCAAGAGATGGGTAGATACAGCCCTTGAAGTGTCAGGAGGTGCAAACCCTATGCTCTTCAGTCCAGGAACGTTAACGCTGGCGATGCGAGTAGTCGAGTTACTTGGCGCGTTTCTCATGAAATGCGCCTTGGAACTCTCATTAGCAATAGTGTGATCTCCAAAACCTGACAGGGGTATGTTGATAAAAACGATGATTAAAAATGTGTACGGTCCATTGGATCTAAGCCGTTAAAGCAGGATCCTTAAAGAAGAATTCCTCAGGCTGGCGGTGAATCTTTTCCTTTAAACTCTCGACTCCACTCTTTGACATTCCTCCAGCCTTCGTTGATGACCCTCGAATCCCACCACCCAGGTGCAAAAATCAAGGGATCATGCACCGCGTCCTTCATCCAATGAATGGACACATCAACCCCATCCTTCCTCATGGCGGAATCTAGTGACTTCACTTCATCTACCAGCCTTTCCGCATCTCCGATAAGTATTAAGCTCTTCGGGAACTGTTCAAACAACTTCGACCATTGTCTCGAGTTCAGCAACGACGGGGCGACGGACGCTGTAGGGGATGGAACGTCGACTAACTGTCCATCTTTGTCGTTTTGCTTCTTATCGATACCCGCTTCGATGTCTTGCTTGATTCCATGCCCCCATTTCGCCAGCACCTTAGGGCTGCACGGGCTGACATATTCCGAATGAACGACCCGCATTAGCCTCTCTTCTTCGCCGCCCGTCTCCGGAGGGTGTTGGTCCAGTTCAAGATTGGAACTGGATGCGAAGTTCCCTGTGCTCCGGGGTGGAAAGCCTAGGAACGTACGTTGGAGAAGTGCTCGAGGCTCAGGGGTGTCCGTGAGATAGTCTGTGTCCGCATTAGGCCGCGGGATGTATGAGGAGAGGGTCAACGGGAGGGCGTTTGAGATGTCACAGGATGGGGACAAGAGGAGGAGTCCTTCTGGCATTGGGAGGAAGCCTTCATCTCTGATCCAACGCGCCAGTGCGAGCGCTAAGTTTCCGCCGGAGGAGTCGCCAATGAGAACAATGTTGACGGGTTGTTTGATGGATTTAAAGTGAGAAACGACGTGCGCGTATACGGAGGCAGCATCTTGGATCTGAGCGGGGAAGGGAGCGTGTTGAAGGAGGCGGTACTCGACGGAATAAACCTCCTGCATAATACCATCCTGGGTAGTACGTTTGTTAGCGTCAATTATCGCAGATGCGAAAGAGGAAAACGGACATTAACTAATCTTTTGGGTATACGAGATGTTCGTGATGTCTCATGAGCGGACATGTGGCAGTAACCTCCCCCATGCATGAATATGCCAATCATGGGCGTCTTGCCATTCCATTTACGTTTGGTGAAAGGATCTGCTTTTGGCCATACGTAACAGCCAACTTTATCCTCCCACTGGACCTTCCCGCCTTCCGCATGTACCACGCCACTTCTCATTTCCTCCGGAAGCGTTTCCGCCCAGATGAACCTTGTCTCCTTCAGCGACTGTGGAGGTTCATAACCAGGATCATGTGTACCCCAAGTCACTCCAGCGACTTCGGTAACCTTGTATATTCGCCGAGTAAAGCGAACATTGATAGTCTGCCTAATATTCCAGGAACGCCTGGGGCGAGCATTAGGCAATACAGTGTAGTACATGCACCAGAATGGTACAAGCAACAGCGTTGTCAGAAGCCGTTGAAATGTGTACAGCGATTTCAATGGCTCGCGGGCGAACGGGAGATGGGCTTGATGAGCATATGGGGGCTTGGACTTCGAGAAAAGCGCCATGGTTTGATAGCCCAATCAACAGGTAACCTGCAGAGTATTATATGCCTATGGCCTTCACGCCGCTTTGTAGGGGAGCACTCCCAGTGGCCCACCGACGAAAGCGTGACGTCAGGCAATTGGAGTCAGTGGGTCAAGCAGTGGGTCGATGGCCGCCTCTGACGTTTCTAACATTTATTTGTTGTACCCTTGGTGCAAGCAAGAGGGCATTGGAGGCGACGACCTCTCAGGTCTCGAGCGGCACTGCTATGATGGTGGAAGTCTGGATGGAAACCCATCGGGAATCGGATGCTTCAATGGCGTGGGATCCTAACACAGAACAATAACGTCGTTTGGACCACCCCCGGCCAGATTTCGGTGACTTCGGCCACAATCACAGCGATATAGGATAGCGAAAAACAATATTGGATCATCGACCATTACATAGTAATATTAGGACCTTTTCGGGAAGATAAAACCCATTATTTCTTCTTCTGGGTTTTCTCTCCAATCGAGGTCCGAGTCGATAATTGTCAGGTTCTGCTGAGCATCCTCCGTTATTTCCTTCGCCATCTCGCTATTGACACCTCCAAGCCTCCGAATGACTTCTTGATATGCCAGCCGAGCCGCTTCCCTGTCCCTCTTCCTAATGTATATTTCGCCAAACTCGCTCAAGCAGTAAGCCGCCGAGCGATTGAGGCCTAGTTCTTGGGCAGATTCAAGGGCAGTCTTCAGTGTACTCTCGAGTTCTTCGCCCCATCTGCCAGCGCCTTTGAGGTATCGTGCCTTCTGGAGGTATATCGGAATGGAATCCTGGAAGATGAAAGTTCTTTCCTCCTCCCCAAGGAGTTCTCGATCCCATTTGAGGGCGGCATTTGCGGCTTCTATCGCAGCCTCAAAATACCCCTTCTCTGCGTAACACCTCGAGAGCCAGAACTTGCAGTTCTCCACCTCATATAAGTTACCTCCAGCTGCGTACAGGTGACACGCTTTCTCCAGCAAGGGGATAGCATCATCCGCATACAAGTCCCGCCAAAGGAGGACTCCCTTTGTCGAAACAATGTAGGCCTCGAACATCGGGTTGGTAGAGAACCGGTCTTCCCATTGCAACCTGAGCTTTTCCACCACATCTAATGCAGCGTCGGATCTGGGCTCGTCCCAGGTGGTGAGGTCGTTGATCATTATTTGACAACGAAGTGTCATGAGATCATTCCCGACACTTTCGAACAAGGGTTGAGCTCTTCTGTGCGCTTTCAACCCGAGCTCAGTGTTATCCAGACGCCACATGTTCTCCCCGAACGCGAAGCATATTTTTGCTTCATATTCGGGTTCTCCGTATTTCTGTGCCAGGTCGGCTGCCCGTAGCCCAACTTCTGACCCCGGCCGAGCCCAATACTGGAACCACACGAACGATAAGAGGGCTTCCAGCCGTTGAGTGTACGAGGAGGAGGATATGGGGGAGCGGGATGTATTCAATTCTATCTTCTCTGCCAGGGCCTCAGATATCATTTCTGTTAGGAGAGCTTGGATGTTTGACTCCTGGGAGGAGATGTCGACAAGATGCTGCCGGAAACGCGAGTGGTCAGGTCCTTTGATGGTGCCATTGCGTTCTGCGAGGAACTCATAGCAAGCGGTATAGACGCCGGCTTTGACATCGTCTGGTATACGACCACGATGCTTCATGAAGGATTGAACTACCGGGAGGACGAAGAGGTGTATCTTCCGTCTTCCACTTGTCACGACCTCCCTTGTGAGGACGAGCGCAGCATCTCGTAGTGTGTCGATCGCCTCCGAATTCCATCCCTTCGCCCATATGTCAAGATCGGAGTAGTATATTCCGGTGGGAAGCATTGAAATGATTTGGAGCAGCCAAACGGCACCGGGGGATTCCGTGACGAACTTGCTATCAATGGACAAGCTGATGGAGTAGTCGATACCCTGCTGTGACTTTGAAAGCATCGACGTTCCAAGTTCTTTCCACTCCTTCAGAAGATGCTTTGGGTTGGTGTATGATCTCCTCCCGCGGGAAGCCATGAGGGTAATGGCATAAGGAAGATGGCCCAGCACATCCAGAAGTTGGTCAAGCTCCGGATGGTTGGCCGCGTCTTCGTCGATAGCGGTGTATATCTTTCTTGAATCTTCTGGTTTGACTTGGAGTAACCGTTCGCAATGCCAGTGATCCAAAGGGGCGAACTCTGACCTCATGGTGAGCAAAATTGAAACATGCGGAAGGGAGTCTAGAGCTTCGAGGATCTGCTTGATAGTTTCCGGGCTTCCTTCAACAGGATGCCAGGGCGTCTCGAAGTTATCAAGGAGGATGATGCACGGGTTACTGTGTTTCTGGAGGGAGGAGATGATGTCGTCGAGGGGATCATCCTGCTCCTTCTCCTTTTGAGCCCGGACATGTTTCGACAGGATGGAGAGGAAAAGGGTCGGGGAGTTGGCACTTATGCATGGTACCCAAAACCGGCTGTGTTCCGGAAAGGCCACCTTCACAAGTTCATGTTCCATTATCGCCAGGGCGGTGGAAGTCTTGCCCATACCCCCAGCTCCAAGGATACACACCCGGCGACGTGATGTGTCCCCGTATGATAGCTGTTCTGCAATGCGTTGAACGATAGCGTCACGACCGAAGAATACGCCAGGGGCGCGAGGCATTTTGGCCAGAATAGTAGCATTGGAGGATTGCGTGCTGTCCTTCGCGAGCATAGATTTGAGCTCATTGACTCGGCTTTCAATACCCTCGACTTTCTCTCGGGTAACCTTGACATCGTTTGCCATCTCTTGAGTAATACCGTACAGGTTCACGAGCTGTTGTTGAATAGTTGCCAAATCTTGGGCAGCACAAATGGCTCGCAAGGTCTGGAGTTTGCTGTTAGACGAGGTATACGATAAGTAGACTGTTTCTCACCCTAAAACGGTCCACTCCATCTTGGAACTCAACCTCACACTCGTCGATCACTTTGAAATTCGGTTGTGCGAGCAGACCGGTCAAAACAGCGCTCTGGTTGTTGATAGCATTGAGACGTTTCGTTATCGAGGCAAGACACCTATACAAAGGCAAGTATATGCTAAGGCCGGTGTTGCAATGGTTCTAATAGGCAGATAGCACGTACCCTTTCAGTTCTTGCAAGTCTCCTGTAAGGTCCTGCGAGAGCTTCACGCTCGAATTGTCTTCAGATGGGTCTTTCGAAACCTTGGCAACAACAAGCAAAAACGTGGCAATACGGTTCTTGAGCCCATTGACCTTGTCCCGGACATCATTGATTGCCTGCACGAAGGTTAGGCTCAAGCTTCCAGCGAAATCGTCAGGGGTGAACAAGTACCTCACAGGTAGATATAATATCGAGTCCCAATTCTAGGATATCCTTGACGAGTGGAAACGGGACTAAGGCAGCAACGCCCTTCAGGATATTGATTGTCTTCTTGGTAGCTTCTATAGCGTAGTCTGTAGTAGTCGGTACGAGATCCTTTTCGGGGAGCTCTACATTGCTCCTCAATGATGTCGCAGATGCTTTCGACTACATGAGTATTGTCAGAATCTATCACTGGACCACATGAACTTTGATATCAGAACGAACCTTAGGAGTGGAAGTTCCCTTCCGAGTCGTCTTCTCTTCCTTGCCTTTCTTCTCGCCCCTTGACCATCTGCATGGAAAGCATCCAGAGCCGTGGGTGCCTGCGTCGTCCATTGTACGGGCAAGTTCGGTCTGCCAAACCAGACGGTCGCATTGGGCGTCTATCTGGCCTCAAGGCTGTGATTATGGTGTGATAGATTTTGGTTCGGACCGAGGTCGAAGGTACTGAAGGCTCTGATAATAACTCTCAACTAGAGAGGTGGCGACGTGTTTGGACTCTTTGAGAGACATTCACTCTCATGTTGTTTCTTTACGACGGGGTACGAAGGAAGTCACGTTAGGGATTGGTCAAGGATCAGGCCTCAGGTGGTTGTCGCGTCAGATATGGCACTCCAGTCAACGACCGTAATATCTCGGGTGGCTACCTGCGTCTCTTTGCCCCCCGGGAAGTAGTCGAGATACGCAGCATGACCTCGATTTATTCGAGCCAGAATACATCGTAACACCCCTCTTGCATGAAGAAAATCTCTGTGTGGCCCAGATGGTACACACTCCCGAGCACATGGATATCTTCTCATCCAGAGCTTACACCTCCCGAAGAATTATTCTTGGGATCTGGTGGGATTGGGTTATTCTACTTGGGCGCTGATTGGCTAGTGCTCGAGCTTGCAAACTCTACACTTCCTTGGTCCGTGAAGTGAGCTAAAGTCGAAACGTCCTCGGGAACGGGATCAACACTCTTAAAAGACTACCCTTGGATTACTCGCTGTTCACTGACTGAAGAGTGTGGTTTGCTCGTAGCGGCCGAGATGCTTGTCATCCTTGTGTTGTTCACAGTATCTACCTATCTCTTGCGTTCCCCGCCGGTGGCTTGTGGCCACCAAACTGGGAAGTGTCGCCCAGAGGGCGGTCACATAGTATACCAGTCCTTGCGCAATGAACCTCCCGTTCATGACTCGTATTCAATGCAGCCCTGCAACCTGGCTTTCGTCAAGCAATCATGGGGAATGTCCAGGCTCCTATACTTACCCAGTCTCCCTTTGACGCGAGAGGTTTCCCGGCAGGCGCAGGCCTTACCTGTGACCACCTGCGCCTGCCGGGAAACAGCTCGCGCCAGGGGGAGCCTGGATACGTCGAGTAGTTTATTTTTAATAGCTTTGTTTAGTGGCTTGATCAATCAACCGGGAGGTCCAGTTGCCAGCCACCATACCTCTGTCACTCAGAATAGACAGTCTTAATATTCGTAATATATTGCAATTTATACGGATTTAAGAAATCCCTGAACACATTGATGAGAGTCATAAAGCTGTGTCCACAAAAATAGGGTAAGCATCTTGGTCCGCGTATTAGTGAAAGGTATCGGTGGGTAGATTACATCTATTTCTTTAAACATTTAATCAAGAGATCAACGCCTTCAAGCCCGAACTTGTCTTGCGGATAGCAGACAAACATTGGCTCGTGCCCACCATCAAACTTTTGCTGGAACACGCCAAAGGTCTATCAGCCTAAAATACGGCCATGGAAAACCTGCAACTCACCCTAAACTCGCCCCGCTTGACAAGGCCGGCTGCACGAGAAACGTTCTTATAAGCTTTTGAGAGCACCGAGATCTTCCACCCAGACAGGTTTTCTACTGGCTGAACCTCTTTCGCGGCGCTGATTCCAAATGTGACTGTGATTCTGTCATTATTGGAGCCTGCATGTCCGTTGACCCCGTTCGTGGTGCCATTGGGGGTCTGGTCTTTCTCCGCCTGTAGGTCGACTAGGGAGGTGTAGATGAGTGACTCTGATGTGCCCTTGGGAGCATCCGGGAATGAGACTGCATTCTTGATTTGCCAGGCGTTGGGGCGTATGGGAGCAAGGATCAGGATGCCGACTACCTAAGATAAAATGAGCAAGGACATAGTGAGAAAACGCGCGTGGAAGGTTACTTCGTCACCCTGGCGCGCAAGCCAGTACCGGCGGTGCTCAGCGTCCAACCAAGCTTGCAAAGTAGTCTGTAAAATATCAGCATGGAAGTACGAGCCATAAAGGCATCTGCACACATACCGACGCCATCTGGACTCCGTTCCTAGCCTTCTTCCAATCGACAATACCATCCTCGACCGCCTTCTTGTCCTTCTCCGACAGCGACTGTATATCGACATGTTCAACACGCACGTCCGCCTTCTCAGCCTTCCTCAAGTTCTTCTTCAGATCCTTCACCACCGAGGCACCACCGGGCTTTCCCTCCGCCTCAGGACTCGTCAAATCAATCACATGCGACGGATCAATGACGTCCTCGTAGATACACTCCACCACGGCCCACTCAAACGGAGGTTGGGCAAGCACTTGTTCGAGGTCTTCGTCGACGCAGGCCCATACGAGTTGCATGTCCTGGCTATCCACCCATTCCTTGAATGCGGCTGCTGTCGGGCCTAAAGCTGAGGGGTCAGAAACCAAGGGGTTGCCCCACGCAAAGATATAGCGTTCTCTTTGCATGTAGCCTTGGACGGGAGTAAAGCTGGATTCGGGTATAGGTTTGGAGGGAGTCCATATCAAGTAGCGCTCAAATTCGAGCCAGGCTGTGGCGCTCGAGGAGCCATACTTCGCCACCAAGTCCGCAATTTGGGATTTGTCGATGCTCGTGTTCGATAAAGACATGTTTGGAATTCTTGTGGGTCGACTTACGGTTGCTCTGCGAATGGGAGGTGCATTTATAGTCCCGCTCGGTGTCAGGTAGTTGATGAAGTGATGTCATTGGATAAATTATTGGGTACATGCCCAATAAGATGATCCACCAGCAGCACGGTGGCTACTCAATAGGAAGTTCGTCACTAAGGCGTAAGCAGTATGATACAAACAGGGCTTCTAGAGCGGAGAATACATCACAGAATAGAGGGATAAATGGATTTGACGGAAGTTTACAAAGCCGTGCCACGCTCGAAGCTTGCCCGAATCTCCGCGGTGTATTTGTCGTAATACCTTGCAATCTGTAAAAGGCACGAACCGCATGAGTAAAATAGCGCAAAGGATATTGAATACTCTACGAACCTTTTTGTTGAAAACCCGATTGTGCTCGTTGATGTATGTGATATCGCCTTCCTCCTCGTTGAGGCGCTTGCGGTGGAATTTGCCCTTCTTGTCAATACTGCAGGGGTGCGTTAGCATGATATAGTTCGAGAGCTTTGAGATACTTACTCTTGGTTGACCTTTGACACGACACGGTCAATAGCATCCTCGGAAGGCTTGCTATCGCCATAGATAAGGGTGTTTGCATCCCTGTATAGATTTGCTGCTGCCAGTTGCTGCTCCTGACTCGTCGGTACGAGCTGTGAGGGGAAAGATGAAATTAGCCCTTGCGTCAGTCAGCCTTGGGTGAGGCGACGTACCTGTGAGCCTCCAGCAGATGGGTCAAATGTAACCAGTGAGCCAGGAGCCAGACCCATTGCAATCTCTTTCTGTTTATTGTATGCCTCGAGGTCTGGTTTTAGGTGATCAAGGTCCTTCTTGTACCGCCTCCGTGCTGCATGAGCATCGTCTGAAGGAACGGAATTGAGTTAACTCAAAGACTTCAGAATGCGAGATTGACGACGAACCATGGAATTCAAAATCCGCTCTCCTCTTCTTCCTAGCCAACTTCTTCTCCCATTCGTCATTCTCCTCTATTGTCCATTCCCAATTCTTCGCCCTGGTGATATCCTCTCCCTTCTCCTCGGCATCCGCCTTCTGTCGCAGGGTTTCTGCGAGTTTTCGTTGCCTCTCCAGACGAGCAGCATCCCGTGCAGTAACTTTTGCCTTTGCGCTCTCCTCTACTAATGAAGCATGATTCGCTCTTGACGATGCCGCCTAGTAATGTAGTGAGCCTCTGGTCAAAAGACAAGGCCACAAATGACAACGTACTATCTTCTTCCTTAGTCGCTCCATCCTTGCCTTCCGTTCTTCCATTGTATTTAACGGCTTTCCACCGTTGCTACTCTCTCTATTTTCTTCAACCTCCATATTCGAGTTGTCGTTAGTTTCCTGTTCATTGCCGCTGGTATCTTGACTGGTACTGGGGTCTTCTTCGGAGTTTTGTCTCGGCATTTCAAGGTACGGTCTAGTGGCAAAAACGAACAGTCAAGGGCTGACAGAGAAAGGACGGGTTGGGTAACTGAGAAGCGAAGCCTTTGGCACCGTCCGTCGACATGCTGACTTACGTAACACCTAGGACAGCCAAATGGACGTGTATTTGCTTGGGTATCTGCTCTCACAGCAGCATGGCGCAGTGGAAGCGCGCAGGGCCCATAACCCTGAGGTCACTCGATCGAGACGAGTTGCTGCTAAATGTGATTTTTCGATGATATTTTTTGTTGGTTTCACCTCTTCAGCCTGCTTCTCCAAAATTCTCTTCGTTGTCCTTGATAAAAGTTTTAGGCAAACATGCACTCCAGTCGGTGCTTCTAAGTTGAAACTCTACTTGCTCAATTCAACGTCATTCACATTCCAAGTCTAGTTTACGAGCTCATAGGTATAAGGGAGAATCCGGCTGGGCGAGTTCTGAAAAGTTACAAAAGTGTGCTATGCCCCAAGGAGAGTAATGTTAGTATGAGCTCTAGCAAGTATAAAGGAGGGGGGAGAAGCGAAAAGTTCAGAATTGCAGAAGTTGGGTCAGCAAAGAGTTTCCTCTCAGACTGTTGAGCTTGATATGTGATGTGTTGTTCATCCTTATAGAAGAAGAGGGGGGAGGTACGTAGAGGAACACTGACCGATACACCATAGAGAAAGAGAGCACCGTCCTAAAGTCATAAGAAAATTGTAAGTCCAGGAAGAGTGTTTATGCAAAGTTTTGATCTCCGACCCAAGTCTAGCACGGCCAATGCCGGACTAATCCCCATTCCATTGATCACGACAACAACTACAGTGACTCTGAGAGCGTCTCCCCAATCTTGAATGTCTGCTGCCACTGCAACTAAGTCCACGCCATCTAAACCCAAGAAAGATCGTGAAAAGGAGAAGAGGGAGAAAGCTCCAGCGGGAACTGAACGCCTGAAAACCATTGTACGAAGGCTTCCGCCTAACTTGCCTGAGGAAGTCTTCTGGACCAGCGTGTCCGCTTGGGTCAAGGATGACACTGTCACTTGGAAATCGTTCTGTGCTGGAAAGGTTGCGAAAAGGTGAATCTAGCTGGCTCGTGGTGGCATAAAGAGAGCTCATGGGCGGGCAGGATAAATAAGGAGAATGTTCCCTCACGGGCTTATATCGCGTTCAAGACAGAGGATCAGGTGCTTGATTTCAGTCGAGGATATGATGGGCATATATTCAGGGATAAAGCAGGTATAACCAACTCCGCTTCTCGACTTTTCTAAGGCTTATCGTACATCTTGCGCCCAGGTCATGAATCCCAGGCGATTGTTGAGTTCGCACCATTCCAGAAGATACCCGCAGAGAAGAAGAAGGTCGATGCCAGGATGGGAACTATAGATAAAGGTGTGCCCGGAACCGTCACTCTAATCTCTCGTCCTCATTCCGTTTGCCTAGATGAAGACTTTATATCTTTCATGTCTGCCCTGAATGCAGAATCTTCCGCAGAACCCGTTTCTTTGGAATCACTGAGTAAGCGTGGCGTTATTATGATACACATTTTCATATTTACTAACGGACATTCTCTAAGTTGCCGCCAACCAACCTCCACCTCAGCCCAAGACGACCCCTTTGCTCGAAGCACTCAAGGCCGAGAAAGCTGCTGCCAAGGAGAAAGAGGCTATTCAGCGGAATCACGCCCATTACAAGGATCAGCAAGTTACTATCCTGGCTTCTCGCAAGGATGAGCTGAAGAAAAAGGGCAATGCAGCGCAGAAGGCACCTGAACCAGTCGCTCCATTGAGTAAGAAAGCTCAGAAGAAAGCAGCTGCAGCTGCCGCCGCCTCTGGCCAGCCTTCCGGGCAGAAGGCAACTACCTCAGCCACAACACCCCCCGGTAGCAAAAACGTGGAAGCTACCAAACCTGCACCTGGACCATCCAGTGCAACCGCGAAGTCACAGAAACCGTCCAAGAGTCAACGCCAGAAAGCCAAGAACAACGCCTCTGCAACACCTACACCAACAACTACTCCTGCAGCACCAACTAACCCGCCTGCGCCGGCAACGGCAACGGCAACGGTCCCACCACCGCCCCCACCCTCGACCATTGCTCCTTCTTCAGCGGCTGCCCCTGCCTCTGGCTCCGCGCCAGCAGCTCGCAGAACCCGACCAGTCATTGGCATTGGGCGACAATTTGAGGCTGCCTTGAGCGGTGCTGGAGTGGGCACCGAACGCAAACCCCGGCGTCCACGAGAAGTCGATAAACCTGCTACCGCAGACTCTGCTGCGCCGTCAACTGCACCTATTACCGGAGCTTCCAGCGGCGGTGACACGAAGATCCCACCAACTTCGCCTAAGAGAGATAGGCCTGTCAAGCCAACAGTACCAGACAATTTCGCACGCATCGATGATCCATCGACACAGACCACGACACCAGCCGCGGACGATGCCAAGGCTGCGTCTGGTAGCGGCGGTAATAGCTCACGGGGCAGCAGCAGACGTGGCCGCGGTCGTGGTCGTGGGGGAGGCACGGCAGCTCGAGGAGGTATTCCCCCGGTGCCTACGTGAACGTGGCGTTTTAGAAGCCATTTTTTGCATTGCTTTCTGCCATTCTGCACATTCCGATTTGGGGTGTCATCTGCTGGTTTGCAATCGCTTCCATTGCGCTGCCAATCACTGAAACTTCACATGCGGGTTGATGGCACCGAAATCGTCCTCGCCCGCAGCGACTGCAATTCGAGGCGTGCCACCGCGAAAGATAGCAGTAACATTCAACGGCACTTCATGCCCGTTTCATACCAATTCCTGATGTTGTGCCAGTTACCATTATCTACACGAAAGATCAGCTAGTCGCTGATTCTGGTTCTTGCTCGACTTTTACCGCACCTATGTTTTAATTCCTATGTAGTTCGAGGAGAATGTTATCATGTTTCCGACGAAATTCGTGTCTGGCTACGAAGTGTTGTTGTCCCAACTCCGGAAAGCTCGACCGAGGATCACACCGTCGCTCTGCATGCAAAATCGGTGATGATGGGAAGGCTTCTCGAAACTCAAAGGTATTTTCACACGAATGATGCTTCCCCAAAGCAGTTAGCGTTGACCGATACCTGCGGTCCTTGACACCACTAGGATGCTGGTCTCCTTGTTATATTCTCTTTGCCAACTCTTCTTGAGATATAATTGACACTACCAGGCACCCACCACCCTTAACAGACGGCTCATCACCAGGCGCAGACCCCCCAAAAACCGCTGTGGTTTCGACGCTTTACACTGACTCCTTCATCTGGGGTGCCGCAGTCCTTGGCTACTCGATACGCAAACGAAATGTCACCTCGCAGCTCCTTCTACCTTATCTTAGCGGCAGGATATCCGAGGAAGCACTCTGTATCGCTCGCAACACAGGCTGGGAACCCATGACTGTTCCCCGCATTCCACCTCCCCACAATGGCCAGGCTATACACCATCGCTTCTCCGGCCAATATACCAAGTTGAATGTTTGATCACTGGATGCTTCACACGGGATCGAGAAGGCCGTGGACTTGGATTCAGACATGCTTGTCAGAAGGAATTTCAACGAATTGTTCAACCTCCCTTTCAACTTTGCCGCGGTTCCCGATGCCTACACCAACGAAGAACGAGGGTTCACCATCAACTTCAATGCGGGCATGCTCGCCTTCAGGCCTTCGTCGAGTCTGCTCACTCACATGAAACAGGTTCTGGAGCAAGCAGCCTACCCGTTGGAACAAGCAGAGCAATCCTTCTTGAACCTATTGTTCGCTGCGAATGTCCTTCGACTCCCTTACCACTACAATGCCAATCTAGCTATCAAGAAAGCTAGCCCAACAATGTGGGAAGGGATGACCGACGAGATCCGAATAGTCCATTCCACCATGGTGAAGCCTTTCGTCAGGGAACATAACGGCAACAAAGGAATACCGTCACAGGATGGTATGCGGGAGATCCTGAAGGATGCATCTCAGCGTAATGATGGTTATTACAAGGAAGTGGTGAAGTGGTGGCAGGAGGTTTACGAGGAGATGATGGAAGACCTTGGACGAGGGATCCAGAAGTGCCACGAGGAAGTAAATTACACCAAACTATCTGATGTTTTGCATAAATCTTAGACATGAGGAACCTTGGCAAGCTACTAAATTGGATTTGATCAACACATTACCCTTCTTGGACACCACCAAAACATAAACCGCGACAACAGGAAACGCTGGTCTCCTGGAATTTCCCCGGAGCCCCCCCCCCCCCCACCTCCTCGCTTCTAGTCTGTAGTCGCGGTGCATCAGCAAAAACTTGAAAAAGTGCGACAACTCGGTGCCCTGAGGGGTGGGCATAGCCACAACATCTCTGAGAGATACAGATTGATGCCAGTCCTGTACCCGGCCAGGAACCTCCTCTACGCCTGGGCTGACGTCGATTCTACGATGAATGACCGCTTGATGATCTCAAAGCTCTGAGGTGAACGACACGTGTCTTGGCGAGGCATTTACGTGGCTTGGTAGGTATCACCCCGGAAATGGCGATTGGGCTTAGTTCTCTGGGTAATTGTGAGCATCTCTGAGATCGGAATTTTCCTCTTACCGTGACAGTGGAAAAAACATGCCAAGATTCCGCATCGTTGCGAATCAACAAAATAACTGCACTTACCCTTCTGGTGCCGGAATCGTTTTCCAACGGAAAATATAGGAAACCGGCCAAAGAAACCTGTCAATAGTTATACCCCTTCCGGCGTGTTTCCCTCAGAAAAAGGCGGGAAAGCCGGCCATAGAAACCGGCAAGAAATAGGTATAACAGGTTTTTTTGGCACTATTTCTGACAAACAGTATCCGACGTCCGCAGTGTTATCAGGGGAATCAATTCTAACATAGCATATTGACTTGCTGCGGGGCGCTTGTTACTAATGGGCACAAGTACCACAGGTCAGCCATCCGACCATCCGGAGGAAGGGCCGCTGGTAATAGAACAAATCCCTGTGGAGGTTGACAAACGTTTCAGCAACGTCTTCGTAAATTCCCTTATCTCCCCGTACCCGTTCACTTGACGGGAGCCTCCTCCGTAATGGCGTACTCATACAGTTCGTTGCCCGCACATCCGAACCCCCTGTTGCAGTCAAATCGACGTCGAAGACTCTGTGGCTTCGCGCTGACGGGCATAGCAGCTTTTGTTCTCCTATGGGTGGGGGTCAAGCTTGTGCTCCCGAAATCACGGTTTAGCTTTCAGAAAAATTACCAGGACTTGTAAGCCATCTGGTTGACTTTAGTTTACCTGATTCTGTACTAAGCATTCATTAGGCGACCCCCGCCTTTGGTCGATGGCACCTCTCCACCGGCAGACCCACAGACGACCGCCGTGGTTTCTACACTCTACACCGACTCCTACGTCTTCGGTGCCGCAGTCCTTGGATACTCGATACGAAAACACAACGTGACCTCCCGACTCCTCCTACCCTACCTCGACGGAAGAATATCTGATGAGGCCCTTTGTATCGCCCGAACCGCCGGGTGGGAACCCACGATCGTCCCGCGTATACCGCCACCACACAACGGGGAGGGCATATACTACCGATTCGCAGACCAGTATACCAAGCTCAACATCTGGGCGCTGGACAAGCTAGGCATCGAGAAAGCGGTCTATCTCGACTCCGACACCCTCGTTCGCAGAAATTTTAACGAGCTGTTCGACTTACCGTATAATTTCGCTGCCGTCCCAGATGTATATGGCGACAAACGGGGTTTCACTGTTGATTTTAATGCCGGTGTCCTCGCTTTCCAACCATCATCCACCCTTCTAGAGCATTTGAAGAACATGCTCGAAGAAGCTGTCTATCCCCTCGACCAAGCGGAGCAGTCTTTCTTAAACCTGTTCTTTGCGGCGAATGCTGTGCGACTCCCATACGCATATAACTCTAACCTCGCCATCAAGAAAGTAAGCCCATCACTTTGGGCAGGAATGAAAGACGAGATGCGGATAGTGCACTATACTCTAACGAAGCCATTCGTCGGGGAGCATGACCATGGTAGTGCAGTCATTCCTAGCGAAGTAGAGCTTCGAGAAACGCTTCGGGAGGCTTCCCAGCGGGACGGTGGTTTCTTTTCGGAGGAGGTGGAATGGTGGCAGAGCGTGTATGAAGAGATGATGGGTGAGCTGAAAGAGGAGATCGAGGCATGTCGGAAACCAAAGCGGAATTAGATGGTTTCTCCACCGCACAACTTACAGTAAAGTTAATTTGATATATGGGAAACATGGCCAACGAATTGTATTGAATATGCAGTGATTACAATTGCTAGGGTACAAGAATGCAGGTATCGTTAAAAATGCGCGTACAGTAAGAGTGTCTGTTGAGAAACATTAATCCTCGGCCTCGACCTTTATCTCGTCATTGAGACCTTCCCCAGACTCTCGGGTACTCGGTTGCAGCTCGGAGCTGGTGTCTATCTCTTCTTTGACGTCCACAGGGAAGTTTCGGATATCCTCGAAGTATGGGTCTTCGTCGTCATTCACGTGCTCCATCTTGACTTCAGAGTGACCATATGTGAGAGTCTCTCGAATTTCACCAATCCAGTGGGGGATTCCATCAGTTCCAAGTTGCCGAACTAGAATGAAGAGGCGGTAGAAAGCGTAGGCGAACAAGGTGGTCATCGTAAGGAATAGAGAGGAAGTGAATGTCGTGAGCAACGTCAGGATAAGCAGGGAGACTAAAGGAAGTTAAGCTCAGCCCAGTCTACGAGGTGATATGGAGTCGAAACATACGCAAGCTAAAAATTACAGCGACCGAAGCGAGAAAGGCAAATGAAAGCGCAGCAACAGAGAATGAGACGACAGCAAACAATGCAAATGCGCTATTTGAAGGAGTTATCATGCATAGTCCGATATACAAACAAAAATTGGAGGTAGCTCACATGAAAGCGACAGCAGGCAAGAAACTCAGAAAGGAGAATATGGCGATGAATGTCTGAGGCACAAAATGATTGAGAATCTGTGGGGCCAGTCTGTGGACATAACTTACTGCAGCTATTGGACGTTCGTCAAAGAAGGCTTGGGATGTTGCAAGTGCTGGACGAGCAAAGGATCTCTCAAATCTGCATTCCGACATAATCTTGTTAGTCTTTTCCGGTTACTTGACCAAGGGAAGTGGGTCCTGACTCGTCTGCATGGGCTTGGACTGCAGACACACTCTTGTTGAAGTAAGAGTACAAGTCGTCGTCTTCAACGCTGGGGCGAGTGACGCCGTCAGTAGCCATCGTGCAGCAGTGCAAGCGGCTGCAGGCCGCAAACCAGAAGGGTTCAAGGAATGTTTCCGCTTCAGACGCGTCGTGTCACATCTCCATTCGGAGCTGTCACGTGTGTCAAGCCTTTGACGGCAAGTCGAAATTTGCGGGCAGGCTTACTACCAAGCCTCTGTATTGGCCTGACATTGCAGACAGATTGATCCAGACAGGATGAATGTTTGTATTATATAGCTATTATATGCGACTATTACTCAAAGATATGCTTACAGAACCAGTTTCTACACGATACTCTCGATGCTGAGCAACAACTGGAGAAAGATATACGTCAAGCCAGCAACTTGCTTCTCGACGCACAGAAACTCATTCAGAACGTCGTCAGTGCTATACCACTGGAGATGAAACAGACCCATGATACTCTCCTCCCCGAACAAGATGTCTTAGTAAACAACGCCATAGCCACGCAGGAGCGTAACGTCCGACTGTTAGAGGTCCAGAGCGGTTTAGTTTAGAGCTTGGCTATGCTCATACCTTCAGCAACAGCCAATGCACCCCACACATCAAGTCCCTTCAGAGTCTTCGATCATCCTAGAAAACTCTGCCTGACGAATTATGGTCGTAGATCTTTCTCATCGCAGCTGGAGATGACACGCTCCAACTACCTCGCAGCAACAAAATGCAGGCCCCCCGGTCTCTTCTCGAAGTTTTTTATTGCTGGAGACAGATTACTTTGAACCAACCACGCCTGTGGAATAACGCGAACATAAAGACGATTCAGAAGCTCTTTGAACATATCCAATTCGCACAAAACGTGCTTCAGCGAAGCCAAAACCTCCCACTCATGCTTAAATACGAAGGCGTTGGATACCGCGCCGCTCGTTTACCAACCATGGCTAATAACCGTGCATTCATATCAGGCCTATTTGTACCACTCCCACAGTGGCTCGTCTCCATCAATCTCGTCGTTTTCTGTGGCAAATCTATGCTGAATATTCCCCATATCCTTCCGAAATCATTTCTACCCCTCCTCCAGAATATTGATATTGAAATTCAACCTCTCACCAAAGGGACAGCCTCAACCAAGGTCCCTTGGGCGGTGCTCAACAGATTTCTGGCATCATCACACTCGAGCGCGTAATATTGCTGCTGTGGATACGTCGACGCGCGGAGATGCCCATTCGCTAGGTGGTCCAGGAAACGGATCTATCCCATTTTCTTTTCCTCTGAATCTGGGTGTTATGTGGCAGAACCTCAGAACGCTCTCCATTCAACGCATCCCTCTCCTTTTGTCCACAGTGTACGATCTCCTCGCAGACCACTGCTCCATTCTCGAAGAACTGACGATTGAAATATCGCTGGCAAAGCCTGAGGAAGCCTCTATGATTATCTGCTCTCCAATGCAGACTCTACCCCGAGTGAAAAAGCTCGAGTTATCCGGCTGGCCACTGCCTCTTCTCGAGCTCATCACGACTCCAACCCCCCCTCTTTTCTCCTTGGGCAGCATGGATTTTGGCGACACCGTAGTGGTGTTAGAAGACGAGGTGCCGGAATTTGCCGAATTCTTTCGTCGTTCCTCCCCTCCAATCACCTCCATGGTCCTTAATGCTTTCCACGACACAATCAATCTTACGCCGGTCCTCCAGATGTGCCCGACTTTTGGAGAATTGTGTATGAGGGAGGTTCTGTTTCCTACCGCTGCTATGCTTCACTTCACTGCTAGCAAACAATGGCCTAAAGTACTTCTCTGCAAGGTGCAAGCAGACGATCTGGCAAGCTTCAAAGACGCTCTCCAAGAATACGCGGAATACCTGTTAGCGTCAGGCAATGCAAACAACAGTACCGCATTATATACGGAGCTCGAGATTGTCAATCTCTCCCCCTTCCCAACAAGATCTCGCCACCGAATTAGAGGAACAACTCAAGCAGTTGTATGAGGCCAACGGATGGACTCTCGAATTTTGATTGCTGGAAATTTCCGGGAGTTGTTGGGAGAGGTATCTCGAGTATCCGTTGTAGCGCACATAAATCAGCGATTATACCATGCCATTGTGGTCCAATCATTCATACAATTCATCACAAGATTTAGTCGTGCTTACCAGGTTAATCATAGCTACCCTGATCATGAGATACTCTCCATTGCCAGCAATGTCATGAAGCCTTTGTCTCAAACCTTGAGTACTAACATTGTTATGCACAGCCCAGAACGGCCAATGTCGAAATGGTAGAATGTACCTGTTGGAAACAGTATCCGGGTGGAGCCAAGCACTCAGAGAAGCATCGACATCGTGGCTCTAACCAACACGGTCAACTCAAGGCTATCTAGACTGCATATCTCGCAGCCTCCTCAGCTCTTTCTACCAGCTATCATTGTATTCTACTGCAAATCTGTTGAATTGTCTTCGGAAAGGATGCAGGTTGGGCTCGAAATCTCCCTGGAATCTTCTGCGATCGCTCAGGAGTTTGCATGTATTAGACTCCGCAAACCATTCTCGGCGCGTTCCCCCAGGATAGTGCCCAACAACTAGAGCAAGATCTTAATCGAGCAAATAGCCTGCTTCTGGAGGCACATCAGATCATCGAGAGGCTGTCAAAAGCCTACCATCCGAGGAAAACAGGGTTCACACCAACGCTGAACTCTCTCCGGGGGAAAAGGTCAAAGTTGAAAAGGATGTGACGGCACTTGAGCGTAGCGTCAAGCTGCTGGACGACCAAAAGGCGCTAGCGCATAACCTCAATAGCCTCTTCCCTTTGGGAAGTTCCCGTTGCACATTCCACATGGAACGCCTTCAAACTCTTAGTTCACGGTGGAAAACACTTCCAGATGATATATGGTCACAGATTTTCATTGCTTCGCTAAGTGGGGAACCTATACTACTCCCTCCTCAACGTCGACGGCCCCGAGCAGAGGAAAGAGGAAGCAGTGGCAAGGAGGCCTCGAATAGGAAGGAGACCCCATGGAGTTTGCTGGAGGTTTGCAATCGGTGGCGGCAGATCGCACTGAGTGCGCCACGTCTATGGAACAATGTCGTGGTCGATACGAGTCGCATGCTCCTTACAAGCCCTCAATTTGTCGAACTCGCCCAGAACATGCTCAGACGCTCCAAAGTCCTCCCAATCAGCCTGGCACAATTGACCTTTGGGGCTCAAAGACACGAACCCTCTCCCCGAGCGACCATGGTGGACAACAGTGCTTTCATAAAGGACCTGTTAACACCCTTCTCCTCCCAGATCATAGCCACGCATGCGGTCATTTATCATGAAGCAATCCCTCTAGCACCGAACCCCACAGTTCCTGAGGGATACCTCCCCCTCCTACAGGTCGTAGTGATTGATATAATACCAGTATAACACCAGTCAAGGGAGCACCATGGGCAATGGTACCTTGGACTCTAGTTGCTAGATTTCTCAGGCTTGCTTCATCACATTTGAGGCGCGTTGAAACTAATGCAACAGACCTAGCTGTACACCCATTAGGACCCCCAAGGGGACCTTTCGTGCCATTATCGTGGCCTTTAACTTTGAATCCCGCCTGGGCCGGTCTTACATCCCTAATTATCCAGCATATCGGCATCCTTCCGATAATTGTATACGAGATTCTCGTACATCATTCCCCTGTCCTGCAAGGATTAACTGCCCACGTCTGGTCAACAGGGAGTTTTGAGCCCCTTAGCGTCACAGCAGAAACATTGCCCTGCCTCAGAAGGCCGCAACTATCGGGAGATCCCCTTCCAATCTTCGAGGTTCTGAAAATGCCCAACCTCCAGGAGTTAACAGTGGGAACTCCCAATAGTTTGATAACAATACCCCACGAACATATCCACATTTTTTATGATTTCCTTCGGTGTTCGGCACCTCCCCTTACCGCCATGGTGCTTAACATGCAACTTCGGGATACTAATATCCCGCCGATCGTTGAGATATGTCCTAGAATCGAATTCCTCTACCTCCCTCACATACTGCTGCCCGGAGCCAGCATGCAGCATCTTATTACAAGGAAGCATTGGCCCATAACGCTATATTGTACAATTCTAGCAGAGGATATGGACACATTTCGAGACGCGGTCGAGGAATATGCTGTATATCTTGCCAATTCAGAAACCCCAGGAGCCGAGAAGGGGCTGTTCGCTCAACTCGATGTCCTTGTTACCTCCCTCGAACAAGAAAACTACGCCTTCCGACTTCAGAGGTCGTTGAAGTCGAAGTACAAGGGGAAACGTTGGACCTTCGGGTTCTCGTGCACGGATATCACACCAGTATAGCCGAGCTCACGAGGCCGCCCCCGTAAGGTATTAGTGGACTACTGTTCATACACCTGGTTTATGTTATCTTGAGAAAATCTAGGCCCATGTCGTGTGCTGAGGAAGGCTGTATCTCAAATGTCAGACTAATAGATGAAGTTCGAGCATTGTTAAGGATTTGGTGGGAGGGTGGTACGATATTCAAAAGCAAAAGGATACAATTCGAGAAATGACGCGGATTGGAAAGGATGACATTAGCATGAGTCATTTATTCCAAGCCCTTATAGACAATGGATTGAACCTCGTCGAAGACGCGAATAACTTGCATCTGCGGCGGTGGTGCCAACTGGCTTCCGGCAAATCCAGCGACCCCCGTTTGCGGATCCAAGAAATGGAATGTGCCGGACCATCCACCCCCTAAGACAGAAGGGATAAATCAGTATTCACCCCCACTTGTGCAAGGATTCCAAACATACACCATCCAGAGCCTGCCTTTCTTTTGCCTGGACCACCATCCTTCGTCTGCACCGCAAGTCCAAGGCCGAATTGCAGACCTGAGCTGAAGAACATCTGGTTCAAAGCTTTTGCTCCTTCATTGGAAAGCGAAGGATCGAATAGACGTTTCAAAGAGGCGGGAGTCAGGATAGGCCTGCTGGCTTTACCGTCTAGTTTGCTCTGTCAGTGGCGCATTTCAAGTAGCCCGCCAAAGACTTGTCCATCCATACCTAAGATTTGTAGGAGGTGGCGAAGGAGGGCCAGATAATCCCTCGCAGTACTAAAAAGGCCGTCTCCTCCGAAGCGTATGTGAACTGGTTCGAACATATATTGGATCAGCTAAAGGTGGCAGCTTCCAGCTTTCGGGGAAAATCTCACCATCCTCAGGGTTCCACTCAGTAACAGGAAAATGCTTCATCTGGTCTAGAGGTACATTTTCTCCTTCTTGGGTGCGCAGGCAGAGAGTGACGAGTCGAGACTTCAGGTCTGGCGTGAGGTAGAACGAGGTCGAGTTCATTCCAAGGTGGGAGAAGATATGTTCCTTGCTAACGGGATGACGGATGGTTCAGTAGCTTCACGAGGGAAATGCATGGCCCCATACAAATAATCCTCCAAGGTTTGCCCAGTTACTCGTTCAACAATAAATCCGAGCACATCGGTGGAGTAACCATATGCAACTGCGGAAGAGAACGTCAATATTCAACGTGATGTCAGCCAGTTCTTTTGGGATACTCACAGCTTGTACCAGGCTCGAACTGTAAGGGAACGCCAGGAAGTCCAGCCTAGGATACAATGGTCAACAGATGACACTAGCAAAATGTTTGAGTTCAGTTGCAGACCTTGAGGATTTCAAACCAATGTCCAATCGGGTCATTCTTGTCATGCTTTGACGTATACGGTAATCCTGGTTGATCTTCCTTTCCCTTGATTTCTTCATAAAATAGACCGCTCGTGTGATTGAGAAGATGGCGAATCAGGATGTGTGCCTTCGCCACAGTGTAGGTAACAGGCTGAGAGCCGAACTTAGTATGGTCATCGAGGACAACAGCATCGGTGAGTTCTGGTACGATGTCAGCCGCTTGGGTGTCAAGTGTCAATTTCCCTGCTTCAATGAGCTGAAATACAGCAATCTTGCAGCATGCGTTGTCTGATCATGGGGGTTCTCGATAAAGTTAGATAGATGCCTACTGATGTGATCATCTTAGTCTGGCTGCAGAGCCAAAGTACGGAATCGGGGCCAATGGGAGGGCTTTCAGCATTTTCGGAATCTTGACGGCCGTAATATGAGCAGAAAAGTTCTTCGTCGGCTGATGTTGCGCCATATATCAACGCAGGAGCCTTCTTGGACTTGACTGCGTCGGTCTTGATATCGTAGGGTTGATGGAATGAGTCTTCTAGGCGCACAATCATAGCCAACTCACAAGGGTAGCTTGTGTACTCTCTACTGCTTGGGGTGGAAGGGATACCATGATGAATCGAATAATCGATAGAGAGATCAAGGTTTTGGGCTTTTTTAGTGCCTGATTGCATCGGTCCCGCACCCATCTTGTCCAATCATGCAACTGATATTCATCTACAGTACTAGTCACTGGTGAGTGATATTTATAACGAAGCAATTCAAGGGAGTCAGCTGGTCATAGCACACATTCCGGGTCAGGCTTCGGACTACTACCCCCCAACTACGACATTAGTTTATGCCAAGCCCGTTGTAGAGAACAGGTTGGAGCTCGTCCCATGTTAGGAGGACTGGAATTTGTGGCGGGGGCGCAATCTGGGTGCCTCCGTATGCAGCGAAGCCAGACTTAGGATCTATGTAGTGCATAGTTCCAGCCCAACCACCCCCTAGTGAAGCAAGTTACATGAGTTCCTATGATGGTAACGAGCTGCAGAAGCTTACAGTATCCAGAGCCGGCCTTTCTTTTCCCTGGTCCTTGGTCCTTGGTTTCGACCCCTATACCTAGACCGAACTGATGACCAGGGCTTTGGAACATGAGGTCCATTTGCTTCTCGCCTTCAGGGCTCAAAGAGGGCTCAAAGAATAATTGCAGTGTTTCTTTCTTGAGAATGGGATTCGATGCAGTCCCAGCTGAGGAAGAAGCCTGAGACAACGGGCTAGGAAGTACCTGTCGATAACTACATACCAAGAATCTGAAGGAGGTGGCGTTGTAGAAAGAGATAATCCCTAGGGGTACTGAAAAGGGCAGTGCCTCCTAGATGCAAGTACACTGTGACGGGAGAGCTCAGGAGGCGCAATCTAGATACTCGAGAGTGACTGACCTTTCGAGGGGTCGTGCTCCATGAGGGAGAACTGGTCGGCGTAACAAAGAAGCTCTTCATCGGATCCTCGGTATGTAAGCTTGACCAATCTCTCTTTTAGTTCGGGGGTAAGATAGAAGGAGGTGGAC
Organism: Clitopilus passeckerianus; assembly: GCA_944990035.1. NCBI lineage: Eukaryota > Fungi > Basidiomycota > Agaricomycetes > Agaricales > Entolomataceae > Clitopilus > Clitopilus passeckerianus. The sequence goes on from CALYLX010000071.1 coordinate 26,274, forward strand.
GTCATTCCAACGGGTCCAAAGACGTATTTCTTTCTGTAAACGCCATACAGAATTAGTTCGTCTGATTCACTGTGGTGGAAAGTAATACGCACAAGTGTTCTTCCAAGCTTATGCCCGTAACTCGTTCCACGATAAACCCAAGCGCGTCGTTCGAGTACCCATAGGCAACTAGCATGATTTATTAGTTTCTGATGAGGAGAGAGATGGCATCCATGGCATCATACAGCTTGCTCCGGGTTCACATTGGAGAGGTACTCCTGGGTAATCTCCCTGTTTATGCATTTTAGTAAAGTAAAATCCGACAGAGCAACCGCCGTCAAACCTGGACAAGTTTCCAGAAGCTGCCAATCGGGTCCTTTGGGTCGTGTGGAGAACCGTAGGGTCGCCCGATGTTAATTTTATTGTTTAGAGGTGAATCGGCATAGAACAGACCACTGGAGTGATTGAATAGATGTCGAACTAGCATGGGGTTAGATGCAGGCTTATAGGATGGGTTTTCTGAATTCGGGTCGTCGACCACGACAGGATTTGCTAGTTCTGGTAGGATATCAGCGACCTTCGTATCGAGGGTTATTTTTCCAGTTTCGATGACCTGGAAAGCGGCGATCTGCAATGCCCTCAGTACACAATTTTTGCGAGGAATGGTACAATCGCTTACGGCGGCGAGCATCTTGGTCTGACTGCAAACCCAAAGTACAGAATCTGGAGTGATAGGTGCTCCATCTGGATCGCTGACGTCCTGGGGACCCGACTGGGCCCAAATGACCTCGCCCTCGGCGGTTGTTGCACCGTAGATGAGAGCGGGAGCTTTTTTCGCCGCAACAGCTGCGTCCTGGAAACATATTTGAGTAAACCCCTCGGACGAGATAGTAGTTGCAGGCGTACAAGTATGCTTTGGATTTTGTCTCTGGCTTCGGTAGTTATGGCAACCATGCTGGATTAATACGATTTTGAGAATGAAATTAACAAGAGCACTCTGAGTTATAAACGTTTGAAGCCCATAATTCGGCCCCATGAATTACCCAGGCTCTGGCTGCGTATCCCAGACCAGTCAGGGCGTTTTACCAGGGGGTGCGACGTGGCCTTCCTCAATGGAGGCTAAAATGACCACGTTCTTGTCGCAAAGGCTGTGGGATGTTAGGGTTTGAATACGATGGCCGGCAGCCAAAGTCACGGATGGCGCCAGAAGAAAAGCAACAATCAGATGGGCTCGAAAAGTGGTTCGAGAAATGAGTCAATTATTGCATTGACGATGAGATGGCCGGTCTTTCGGCACATCGAAGAAAACGTACGATGAAGATCCAGATTCTAGCATGTCGGGACACTCGTCAAATGCCAAGATGAGAGAGACTGATAAGGTCAACTTTGATTATGGCCTCAACCGGCCCAACCATATTACAGAACTTCCTCTAGTTAATCCCAAGGCCGTTGTAGAGAACAGGTTGGATCTCCTCCCAGGTTAGGATGACTGGAATTTGAGGTGGGGGCGCAAGCTGGGCGCCTCCGTAAACAGCAACACCAGATTTGGGATCCAAGTAGTGCATAGTTCCAGCCCATCCGCCCCCTGTCGGAGCAGAATAAATGAGTCTCTGTGATGGATATGAGCTAAAAAAGCTTACAATATCCAGAACCGCCCTTTCTTTTTCCTGGACCCTGGTCCTTAGGTTCGACTCCGAGACCTAGACCATGCTGATGGCCAGGACTTTGGAACATAAGGTCCATTTGTTTCTCTCCTTCAGGCGTCAAGGAAGGTTCGAAGAATAGTTGGAGGCTTTCCTTCTTGAGAATAGGATTTGAAGCAGTACCAGCTGTTGAACACGTAAGACGAAAGTGTAGGAAGCACCGAACGATATTTGCATACCCAGAATCTGAAGGAGGTGGCGTTGAAGAGCAAGATACTCCCTAGGTGTACTGAAAAGACCGACGCCTCCTAGATGCAAGTGGACTTGACGAAAAGCTCAGGAAACGTTTTCTAGACACCTGAAGATGACCGACCTTTCGAAGGGTCCTGCTCCATAAGGGAGAACTGGTCGGCGAAGTGAAGGAGTTCTCCATCTGATCCTCGGTGCGCAAGCTGGACTAGTCTGCCTTTCAGTTCGGGGGTCAGATAGAAAGACGTGGACGTCATTCCAACGGGGTCAAAGATGTATTTCTTGCTTGAAACGACCGTTTCAACATCAATTCGTTTGATTCACTGCGATAAAAAGCCACACATACAAGTGTTCCTCCAAGCTTAGGCCGGTAACGCGTTCCACGACAAACCCGAGCGCGTCGGTGGAGTATCCATAGACAACTGACCTAATGTGTCAGTTTCCGAAGGGAAGAGATGACATCGATATCGTACAGCTTGTTCCAGGCTCGAATTTGAGAGGTACTCCGGGGTGATCCCCCTAGCTCATGCATTTCAGCACAGGAACATATAATAAAGTAATCGCCGACAAACCTGGACCACCTTCCAAAAGCTGCCAATCGGGTCCTTTGGATCGTGGGGAGAACCATAGGGTCGCCCGAGTTGGATCGTCGCAGAGGGTAGGCCGTAGTAAAGGCCACTAGAATGATTGAAAAGATGTCGGACTAGAATGGGGTTTGATGCAGGTTTATAGACAGGGTTCTCTGGATTTGAGTCGTCGACCACGACAGGATTTGCCAGTTCCGGTATAATATCAGCGACCTTTGTATCAAGAGTTATTTTTCCAGATTCGATGACCTGGAAAGCTGCGATCTAGAATGCTTTGAGTACAAATGAATACCTAGAAAAACGGTCGATAGCTTACGGCGGTAAGCATTTTGGTCTGACTGCAGATCCAAAGCACAGAATCCGGAGTGATAGGAGCTGCATTTGGATTGCCGACATCCTGTGTGCCGGACTGAGCCCAAGTGACCTCGCCATCGGCAGTGGTTGCGCCGTAGACGAGAGCAGGAGCCTTCTTGGCGGCGGCGGCAGCGTCCTAGAAGTACTGTTGGTCAATTTGGCGTGAAAAATAATAGACGCGACCTACAAGTTTGCTCTGGATCGTCTCTTTGGCTTCAGCAGTTAGGGTGACCATGTTCGATTGTTATCAGATTTGGGGATTGTAGGCCGCCAGGAGTCAGGACTTCGCTCATTTATAGCCCCTAAACCGGCCCCGTGAGTTACCAATACGTGATCTTGATGATGTATCGGGAACGAAGTGCTTCCTCAATGGAGTATGAAATGATCACGTTCTGGGCCTAAGAACTGCGGGATCTCAGCCTTTGAGTTCGAAGACCGGCGACGAGGCGAACAAAGTAGTTGATTGCGCCGGAAGGAAAGTGTAGTCAGATGAAGTGGAGACGTGTCCCGAGAACGTGTCAATGATCACACGGTGAGGAGATGACTGGTCAACCGGGAACATCGAGAGACGTACAACGAGGATAGTAGATTCTAGCAAGTCGGGAAACCCGCCAAACGATTCGAGAGACCGAAATAGTCGAATTAAATTGTCGCCTCATTGCCTTAACCTGAATACAGTACTTCTTCTAGTTAATCCCGAGGCTGTTGTAGAGAACAGGTTGGATATCCTCCCAGGTCAAGACTAATGGGATCTGTGGCGGTAGAGCAAGCTGCACACCACCATATACGGCAACGCCGGACTTGGGGTCCAGGTAATGGAAGGTCCCAGCCCATCCACCCCCTGTTTGAGTAAAAATGATCAATCTTCATAATCGTATATAAGCTGAAAGAACGCACAGTATCCAGAGCCGGCCTTTCTTCTTCCCGGTCCTTGGTCCTTAGGTTCAACTCCGAGACCTAGGCCGTGCTGGTGGCCTGGACTTTGGAACATGACGTCCATTTGTTTCTCTCCTTCGGGAGTCAATGAAGGTTCAAAGAATAGTTGGAGGGTTTCTTTCTTGAGGATAGGGTTTGAGGCCGTGCCAGCTGAAGACCAAACATATGAGATGAGATATGCGCCAAAAGTGAGCTAAATAAATGGTGCACCTAGAATTTGAAGGAGATGACGTTGAAGAGTGAGATAGTCCCTCGCCGTGCTGAAAAGACCGACGCCTCCCAAATGCAAATGGACTAGGACAAGACCTCAGCATTTGTCGAACTCGTACACAGAGATAACCGACCTTTGGAAGGTTCGTAGTCCGGGAGAGGGAACTGATTATTATAGGGAACGAGTTCTCCTTCTGGAGTTCGGTATGCAAGTTTAACCAATCTCTCTTTCAACTCGGGAGTGAGGTAGAAAGATGTAGACTTCATTCCAACAGGTGAGAAAATATATTTCTTGCTAAGAAGGGGCCTTGCATCAAATTCATCTAACACTCATTAAACCACAGGTGTACGCACGCGTGTTCCTCCAAGGTAAGGCCCGTAACGCGCTGAACAAGAAACCCAAGAACATCGTTGGAGAACCCATATACAACTAGAGTGGTTTGTTACCTCAGGTTTGCAGGAAGGGAAGGAAAGCGGAGAACATACAGCTTGTTCCAGGCTCGAATTTAAGAGGAACTCCGGGGAGGTTGCCCTGGTCGTTTCACTATCAGTGAAGGCTGACTTTATGGGAGATTGAACCCCCGAACCTTGACTACATTGAAGAAAGTGCCAATCGGATCCTTCGGATCGTGGGGAGCAAGCAAGGCTTGTGGAAGGTGACCTTCCTTGCCCTTAGGCTGGTCTTCGTAGAAAAGGCCACTAGAGTGATTGAAGAGATGGCGAACTAGAATCTGGTTGGACGCAGGCTTGTAAGAAGGGTTCTCTGCCTTCACATCGTCGACTACGACGGGGTTTGCCAGTTCTGGTATGATGTCGGCGACCTTCGTATCCAAAGTGAGTTTTCCCGTTTCGATGACCTGGAAAGCAGCGATCTTGGATTGTTTTCAGTACGAAGGAGCTGGCTATAGATTGCTTGATAGCTTACCGCAGCGATCATCTTGGTTTGACTGCAGATCCAAAGTACAGAATCTGGCGTGATGCGTGCTCCGTCTGGGTCGCCGACATCATGTGGACCAGACTGCGCCCAAAGGACCTCACCATCGGCGGTGGTTGCGCCATAAACAATGGCAGGAGCTACTTTAGCGGCCACGGCTGCGTCCTGACAATGCCATTTCAGTCACTTTCACCTGAGAGATAGAATTTACAACTAACGAGTTTGCTTTGGATCGTATCCTTAGCTTCAGCGGTTAAAGTGACCATGTTGGATTGTTATCAGATTCTGAAGATGATATCACCAGAACCTCCCCAATTTATACATTCAGCCCGTGCCCGTGAGTTACCCAGTGTGAACAATACGTGATCGTGATGATATCTTGCCTTCCTCGATGGAGATTGCTGCGATCACGTTCTCGTTCCCAAGACTGCAGGTATCAGCCTTTGAATAGAAAAGTCGGCGACGGGCGGCAAAGCGAGAGGTGAGTTGAGCTGACAAGCCAATTGGCAATTAGATGAGATTGGTAAGTCTCAGATGGCGCCAATTGATACAACTCGGAAGTACACAGTCGAACAATTGAAGAGAAACGATCGACTTGGAAATTCAGATGGTAGATTCCAGTTTTCAATCTGTCAGATATGAATATAAAATTTTCTCCAACTGCTCCCAGACTCTGAGGACTTCAGCATCACGAGTAGGAAGAAGCTGAGATCCAAGGACGGCAGCAATGCCAGTAGTAGGGTCCATAAAGTGGTAGGTACCAGCCCATCCATACCCTGAGATTCCGGTCAGTCAATCAATCAAGTGTAGGACAATCTGAAAACCCCACGTACACCAAGCACTACCCTTCCTTCGCCGTTCGGGGAGATCGGTCAGGTTTACGCAGAGGGCGGTACTCCAAGAAAGTCCAGTCTCCATCTGGAACACACCGCTGATTTCTTTGTCTCCGGTGGGGGTCAAGGCAGGTTGGAACATCGATTTAACTGTAGTGGTGGAAAGGATTGGTTTCACCGCGGAACCGTCTGGTTCGAGATTGTTAGACCGCCTTGAGAGGAAGTTCAGAATGAAACTAACCATGAATTTGTAGGAGATGGCGGAGCAAAGCCAGGTAATCACTCATAGAGCAATACAGGCCGGCACCTCCCAGTTGCATATGGACTACAAACAAAGAATGTATCAGGGTGCTGTTGTTATGTTTGAAGGACGCACCTTTCTCCGGGTCCTGCTCGATTACAGGACACTGGCCAGCCCACGGACTGACTGAACCATCCAGTTCACGCCAAGTGAGTGGGACCAGTTTCTCTTTCTCGGGAGGTTTGAGATAAAACGTTGGTGAAGTCGCTCCTATTGGGCCAAAGATGTGTTCCTTGCTGCAACGAGCCCTTCAAAACGCGAACAATGAACAGATTAAGGTACACCTACTAGTAGTCTTCAAGACTTTGCCCCGATACTCTCTCAACAATAAAGCCAAGGGTATCGGCAGCCCAGCTATACACAACTGGAGTCGCATCAGGCGGTGTTTGAAGCATCATGAAACTTCTAGAACTGACAACTTGTTCCCGGCTCAAACTTCAACGGTATCTTGGGGTAAGGACCCTATCGAAATCTTCAGCTTCGGCTACATCCGCATTTTCAAAATCTAATCACCTTGATCAAGTCGTAGAAATGCCCAACAGGATCCACCTGCCTGTGACTGGACGTGTACGGAATCGAAAGATGATAGCGCTCCACCCGTTGCTCGAGAGGAGTGTAGAAAAGCCCACTGGAGTGACTGAGAAGGTGTCGGATGGTGATCTTCTTTTCTGCTGGCCGATAGCTGGGCTTCTCAGGCGTAGAGTGTTCGTCCAGAACAATTGGGTCAGCTAGCTGAGGTAGAATAGTTTCTGCTGGGCTGTCCATGTGCAGTTTACCCGCGTCTATGAGTTGGAGGGTCGCAATCTGCATAGCCCGGGGTGTGGGTACATCAGCTCATACTCGTAGAGAGACTGGCACTTACAGAAGTGATCATCTTCACTTGACTGCAAATCCAAAACAACGAGTCCTTATCAATCTGTCCACCAGACGGGTCACCGAGGAGTCTAGGACCATAAGGGATAAAGCATAATTCCTCGTTAACGCTGGTGGCACCAAATACCAGCCCAGGTGTCTTCCCGCTATCAACGGCTTCTTTCTGCCCGCAGAAGGTCATCCACCAATCCCTCAGACCAATATCGTTGAGTAAGACGTACCAGAACGCGCCTTATCTCATCTTGCGCCTGGCCTGAAAGACGGGGCATCTTGAGCGTTAGTTTTGGTTGCTGGAGACCAGAGATCCCTTTATGTATGGAGCAACGAACTTCCTCAAAAGGCCATGTGAGAGGTCTTCGGCCCGAAAGGCAGTCAACTAGGATTTCCAGCATTCGCGTTCGTCGGGCTTAATGTCTGGATGGGAAAGGTTCTGTTCTGTTTGAAGAGAATGAATTCTTGCATAGGGCTATTGATTCCGAACATTTGTCGTTTTTAGAGTATAAGACAGGCTACGCTAGATCCTCCTCTTGGAACAAAATGACTTAAGTGAGAGGACTGATTCGACGTCAGAAAGGCTCACCAGTCTCCACAGCGTTGTCCAAGCTTTCGTCTCCGCCCTTTCCATATGTAACTGCCAGTCGACATCTCTCGAGTGGTGATGGAAGGCGGAAGAGAGAGCGGGACAAACACAACAGCTACAAATATGCGCCGTACCACAAAGTAACCAGCAAGTAATTCAAACGAAATTTCCTCAACAAAACCGATCCTCCAAACATCCCGAAAAGAATACATTGCACATCAATATAGTTTTGTTCGTAGCATTATCTGTCAATAACAGTCCGTGTATGAAGCAAAAGTAAGGTATCTAGCCCCCCACTTCCTATGAGTGGGGCGAAGTCTACTCATGAAAGGGGTAGTCATCCATATAAAGATGCATCCATTATCCATCCATCCATGTTACAGTTTAAACAGTAGGTGCTGCGCGTCCAATAGTGGTAACCTTCAGAAGTTTGAAACATGGTCAGGGTATGTATAGCTCCAGATGTGAAAACGGAAGCGTACCCTGAATCCAATCTCCCGCAACTTGTCCGCATCGAGCAAGAGACGGCCATCGAACAAGAACGCAGGCTTGTGCATGCCATCGTACACCTGCTTCCAGTCGATGCTGATGAATTCCTTCCATTCGGTTGCAATCACAACTGCATCAGCACCCTTGCAGGCCTCGAGGGCAGATGCGGAGATGGTGACTTGGCTCTTGACTAAAAGACAAAGTGCAGTTAGATTGGAGACGAAAGGAGAGGAGAGAGAAAGGGTACACACTGTGATCAATGGGCTTGGAGGGAATGGCCTCGCCGAGGTCCAGCCAGATCTGGTCTTCTTCCACCTTGGGGTCATAGACGTTGACCTTCGCGTTTTCAGAGAGGAAGTCCTTGATGAGAGTAATTGAGGCAGATTCGCGAGTATCGCCAGTATCAGCCTTGAATGCGAATCCAAGAACAGCAATACGCTACCAGACGGTATAAGCATCCAAATCCAGCTACTAAGCGAATACACATACCTTGCCCGTGATGGTGTTGAACAAAGTATCCACGACCCTCTTCGAGAAGCGCCTCTTCTGGTACTCGTTCATGTCAACAACTTGCTGCCAGTAAGCAGCAACCTCGGGGAGGTTGAGACTCTCGCTGAGGTAAACAAGGTTGAGGATATCCTTTTGGAAGCAAGAACCACCAAAGCCGACAGAGGCCCTGAGGAATTTGTTTCCTACACGGCTGTCGTAGCCGATAGCATTGGCAACTTCATCAATGTTAGCGCCAGTGGCTTCGCAGACTGCTGAGAGTGCGTTGATAGAGGAGATACGCTGGGCAAGCATAGCGTTGGCTGCTAGCTTGGAGAGTTCGGATGACCATAGGCCGACGGTGATGATTTGTTGAGTCCTGATGGGTTTTAGTGTGATATTAAGGGGCGAAGCAGAAAAGCTTACGGGACCCAGTTTGCGTAGACAGAGACGAGAGCATCGCTGGCATCCTTGCCTTCTGGTGTTTGCAGGGAACCAATGAGAACTCGGTCAGGATTGTAAAGGTCGGAGATGGCTGTGCCCTCGGCAAGGAACTCAGGGTTGGAAAGGATGTCAAATCGGCAGTTAGGCTTGGAATTAGCCTCCAGGATGGTCCTCATCGACTGGGCGGTGCGGCATGGCACGGTTGATTTCTCGACGACAATTTTCGATGAATTGGCAACTTCCGCAATTCGACGTGTCGCGAGCTCGACGTAGCTACCAAACAGGTCAGATCTTATGCTGGAGAATCGGGACGTTTGAACATACTTGAGATCGGCTGCCCGTCCTGCTCCAACACCACTCTTCTTGGTGGGTGTATTCACACTCACGAAGATGAGATCAGCCTCCTCAATGCCCTTATCAACGTCTGTGGAGAAAAAGAGATTGCGTCCTCGAGCAGCCTTGACAACATCAGCAAGGCCAGGCTCGTAGATTGGCAGGTTGAAGTCGGGAGAATTCCATGCAGCGATACGTTGAGCGTTGAGATCAACGATAGTTACTTTGATGTGAGGGCATTTCACAGCAATGACGGCGCAAGTTGGGCCACCTATTTCGAAAGTTAACTTTCCAGAAACGACACGAAAAGCTCGTGTACTTACCGACGTAGCCTGCACCAACTAGATACGTGCAACGTGTATCGATCAGCTTCCTCTAAAGTTCCAGGCAGTCGTTAGAAACCACATACTGCAGCAGATGTTCTTGACTTGAACGGGTGCCATCGTTAATCAGGCCTCTTTAAGTGAGAATGCTACGTGGAAATGGAGGAAAGGAGGGTGTTCGGGGACAAGAAGTTTAAAAGTTGGCGAGGGGATGAATTTCTGCTTGTTCGGGTTGTCCGTTGCCGCTTTTCGGCCATGATATTTGGGGAAGTTTTTAGCCGGACATTTCCTTATCTAGCTCCACTTGCACATCGTATGTTTTCCTTGACCACCAGATCGTTGCTCGCAGTCGAATCAAGCTCGGATTCCACAGCACCGTCTACGATTTCTACGCGCTTTTTGAAGCAAGAAAGCCTCGAAGACATCCAAACTATTTCTCACTTACACTGAAGAAACCGTCTCGGCCAACCTAGCCGTAGCCGTTCATTGACAAAATTTAATGACTGCAAGTTGACAGATGGTGGCTTGAGATCGTATATGTGCATGGAAGGTACAGAACCTGATCGACACGAGGAGAGCTATAGCGTAAATTGCTGCGGAACTGTGATGAACACGGTGGTGATTAGCGGTGCCGAAGTGTAGCCTGTCGACTGCGAACAAGGCTTTTCATGAGGCCCTCCTGTGCATAAAGACAAAGACAAAGACACAACGGAAGTGCTGATTATGGACGTATGCCCACGTTCCACCTACCATTGGTCCGCTTAGAGAATAATACTTTGTATGACAAGCGAAGAGCCAAAAGTGGCTCTGTTCCTGGGCCTCGACCTCGAAGTGATCAAATCACAATTGAGCGTTAACTGGGCAAGGGAGTTTAGGAATGCAATATACAAAACGTCGTTGCAAAGGCATGAGGAAAAGCAAACACAATCGTTTAGGTCATGTACGTGAATCGGGGGTCATGATCCCAAATCTCTTTTTCTACCTCCACACCACCCTCTATAATCTTCTCTTGCTTGATCTCGTCTTCCGTCATGGCTGAAAGTGCAGCCTCTTTCTTCTTGTTCAGGTGCGCCAGACGGGTTCGTAATGCGAAGGCTGCGCAGAAGGACACGAACAAGCATCTATTGCGAACAGAAGCATTAAGTGACGTCTAAATTGAGGGGAAAATGACGACATACGCAGCAGAGATCGCATGCCCCTTCCTATAGTTATCTTCGGGATCGAAGTAGATTTGTGGGGAAGCACTGTTCGAGGAAGAACGAAAATCAACACAGAGCCTTGCTCGAACCAAACTGAGTTGGTACTCACATCGAGACACAATTCGAGATTGACACAATGAACGCCGTCCCAACTCCACGCTTAGGAGTCGGCGAGAAGTTGTTCGCTGCCCAGCTCCTATCGAACACGTCAATAACCATCAGTAGTCATCCTTACCAACCAACCCAAGTTAAAAACTCACATAACAAGCGGGAACAAACTATAATTCCCCCCAATAACCAAAAACAGCGCAAAATACGCCGCCCCAACGCTCTTCTGCACCGCCGTGGCCAGAATGAGGTACCCAATGAACGAAACCGCACACGAGAGCATGATGTGCCACCCCCGATCACGCGTCTTGTCGCTGTGCCACGCTTGGAAGAAGACCATGAACCAGCCGACGACGTAGGGGGCCACGGTGAGGCCTTGGGCGTTGATTGAGGAGAAGCCGAGGCCTTTGATTAACTGCGGTTGGGAGGGGTGTTAGTATAACGGATTGTGGGACGTGAAGAATCGAGGCGGAAGCTTACGGTAGGGAGGAAGTACGAGACAGTCGCAACACCAACGTTAACTAGAACAACATCAGTAAATGGTGCAGCTCGAGAAAATCATGTGAGAACCCACAGCTTGCATAGATTAACATAAACAACCAAGAATTGAGATCCGAAATGACAGCCTTGAACCCCTCCCAACCAGTCAAACTCCCATGAGACGTGGGCTTATGATCCCTGTTCAACCTCGCCTGTGCGATGGCCCTTTCTCGTGGCGTCAAGAAGGTCGCGGAGAACGGAAAAGACGGGAGGAAGAAGAGGATTGAGATCGCCATAATGATGGTGGGGATGGCTTCGATCTGGGTGGGTAAGGTTAGAACATCTTTAGGCGATGTTGGGTAGAAGAAGAACGTACGAGGAAGAGGAACTGCCACCCGGCGAGTTTTTCGGTATGTGCGCGGACGAGCCCAAAGGCAAGTAGACCCTGGAATAATCTTGATCAGAAGGTGCGGTGATGTTCGAAAGAGGGTATCGTACTCCAATAGCACCAGGGAATGTACCAGTCATGCAAAGACTAGAAATTCATATTAGGTCGAAGGTCGACGAGTCTGGTCCAAGCGACAACTAACCTGATTCGCTTCGCAAGCTCATGTCTATGTCAAAGGTCAGCACCATCCCTGATAGCATAGACTGCAGCAGTTACCTTTTGTACCAGAACGAAAGATAGTAGATCATCCCAGCGTAGTATCCCGCTTCACCGATACCCAAAAGCACTCTACATTTGCCAATCAGTAACAGCGTCGTCTGTCTTAAACTGAAGGAGACCTACCGTAGTACAAGAAGCCCAGCATATCCTTTGGCGTAGACGAACGAGAGTGATGCAATTCCCCACCATGTCAAGGACAGGAAGAAGCTGAGGCCTCGTCATTAGTGAATCCAAAGGCTGACTCGAACCGAAAGCCGAACTCACAAGCGGTTTGCGCCAATGTAACGCTGGAATACTGTGTGTTCGGTGTCAATTTCCGGAGCCCCATGTCAAATGAAAGAGTATGCACCATTGGCTGGCATCTCCAGTAGACCTAACATCTCGTCAGCAGGGATTTGAGAGATGAGAGACAAAAGGCTCACAATATCCAACGTAGAAGATACTCAGAGCAAGGGTCCACTTGTCGTTATTGGTGATTCCCTATACAAGAGAACGTTAATACAAGCCATGAGGATGATGGGAGTTTACGCACGAAATTCTTGTTGAACGCGTCTATGACGTGCGCATTTCCACTGTGGTTTTGTCGTCAGTGTCTGTTGAAATCCATCGTGATAATTGAGGCTTACATGTTCGTACGATCTAGAATGAATGGTCAGAAGAACTCTATGGGCCCTGATTGAACTGACTTACCGAACTGATTGACTATCCATGGTCGATAGTATGTTGAGTTGAGATCTCATCAGAAGGACTTTGTACTTACACACATAGCTAGTCCATTCATAAGCGCTCATCCACAGATTGACACACCTACACAACTTACCTGCAGATAACCAAAGGCAGAACCACATTATCAATCTTCCTCTTTACATGATACTGTAATCATAGAATCGCTATCAGTCCCAACGCTGTTGTCCCAAGAGGCGAAATCTGGACATACCTCTTCCTCCTCCGTATACTCCACCCCAGCAGCATCCTGGTGTACGGCATCCATATACGTAGAGTCTAAAGGCGAGAAGAAGAACCTCCTCTTCGGCCTGAACCCCAACCTACTCTGATAATACGTCCCCTCCACATTCTTCGGCTGCTCACCGCTGATACTCCTCTCTACATCCTCGCTGCTCTTGCGGGGTTCAGAGTCCACGCCGTCAGACATCATGATAGTAGACTCCCTTTGAAATCTTCCTATCTCGTCCCGAACGATTCAAGATAGCGAGCCCCAAGCACAGGCGAAGAGCGAAGGAACCTCCACCGCCGCAAGAAGACCTTAAATATAAAAATAGCTCACCTACCTCAACGGGGCTAGTGGAGTGCTGTCTTCCTTCTTAGCGGTACGGGGAGCCGAGCACTTGCATCCATGTGAGCCATCGAAGGGCTAAAACGCTTCTTTCTCAAATTATGTGTAGCACATGACGCGTTGGGGTTCCGCAAGTAGGAGAGGGGGTGATCATAGGATTGCGATTGAAAGGTTTACGCTATGACAAGGTGGTATGGAGGTGCTTGGGAACGTTCCGCGATGCAGCGGGAGAGGGAAGATGGGTGTAGGCTAAACAGTAACTCGGTGTTTGGGGTATTGAATTAGGAGGTGATAGAGTGTAGGACGAGATGGAGAGAGATGGAGCAGAAGAAGGAGACCGCGTTAACGCGTCAACGGTAGAAAGGTAAAATTGAAGCCGGTGGAGGGATGCGGGCAGGTTTACGTTGGTGTATTCGCTTGGCGAACGGATCTTGGGGAGTTCATCGTAGCAGATCGAGAGATGGCCGGTAGCGCAAGGACGACCAGAACTGGAACGCGTCTGTCAAAGTTCGTGGAAAGCTCAAAGCAGACCATATCCCAGTGATGCGCCTTACGTAAGAAAGCGGCCCTCACCCAACTCTCATGTCGCTACCCTCCGCACTCGAAAAGCTCGCGAACTATCGCACAAACAACACCCGAGCCTCGCAAGAAGTATTCGATGCTGGTCTAGTCGTTCTCAAGACCGGTGGAAATACGAATCTCGGGGACGAAGGTACGCCAGTGACTTGACTTCGCCACGTCGCGCTCTTGCTAACCGGCGATACTATATAGGATGGGCTTTTCTGGAACAGCTCGCACTTGCAGCCATTGATGTTGGGAGGTTGGAAGTCGCAGATGTAGGTAATGCTATGCTATTCTCATAACTAAGCAAGTCAATTAAACGTCTGCGACTATCTCTAGGAATGTTTGAAGCAGCTATCGAAGAAGTTCCCCGGTTCCCCTAGAGTTGAAGTCCTAGCTGGGATACGAATGGAGGCCACCGAGTCTCCGCAGACTGTAGCTATGTACTACGAGCATCTACTGATGGAGGACTCGGCGAATGCAGTATGTGCCCTTCGATGTAATTTCTCTTTACCTTCACCTGACTTGGATTTGTGACATAGGCCATCTGGAAACGTAGAGTATCGGTTCTACGTCGTATGGGCAACTTGGAGAAGGCGGTTGAAGAGATCTCAAAGTTCCTTGATACATTCTACACCGATCTCGAGGGCTGGCTTGAGTTGGCGGATATCTATTCACAATGCAACCAGTGAGAACCACGCTACCCTGAACGGCTCCCAACTTTCCTAATGTCGCTTTTGCAGATACTCGCATGCTCTCGAGGCATTATCACATGCCCTAATCCTCGCCCCTCAAAACCCTTTCACCTTCCTCCAATTCGCGGAGACAGCCTACACCGCGGGTGATATGCCACTAGCACTCAAAATGTATCTAATGGTCGTCGAAATGAGCGAACGTGACCAAGAGAAAGACGAGCCGCCGACAGGGATAACCATCCGCGCCTGGATGGGAGCAAAATTGGTGAGCAAATCCCATATCCAACGATCGACTTCGAGCCCTGGTTCTGATTACACTTCGTACGTATAGTGCTCGCGGCAACTGATTTATTCAAAGGGTTCAGCCTCGTCGTCTGCGTCGGGTACCTCAGTGCCAGGGAATATCAAGTTGATTGATGAGCTTGCGACCGAACGGATACTAGCGTCGTATCGTGGTCGGAGAGACACAGGTGTCGCCTTGCTTGAAAAGTGGCTTGGACGAAGCCAGTAGTACCAGTCGTATACCCAGTTTCCCGTAGATTGATGAGAGTCAATTGGCCCTGCATGTGTCGACCAACCCTTTCGGTTCTGGATTTGAATTGTTCTTTTTAGCGTATTCCATTCTCGTCACAATCCCTGAACGCCTAGAAGCGAAGAATCAACCTGAATTTGATCCTAAGTAACCCAAAGCCATGGTCACCCCTTCATAAAGCCTGGCTTTCGTTCATGTAAACCGTGCCCTGCCCATTTCCTTCAGGCCCTTCCATTCCTCCCGCCACTGTCAGAACAGACAGCTCGCTGGTTTGATAAGTGCAGATCTATTGAGATATAAACGTCCGACTATCGTCTTATCGTCTTTCCCCGCTCACACGACTGCGAACATGGCTCGAAGAAACTCCCTCCGTCGTCTTTCTGTCGCCCTGGGCTTCGGCAAACCTATCGACAAAGCACTTGCGGAAGTACAAGAAGAGAAAAAAGCAGAGGAGACCGTCGAGCCCACAGTAGCAGAAGAGCCAGGCCCTGCTGCTGCTGCTGCGACGACCGACCCCGTCGTGGAAGCCCAAGTCAACGAAGCGGCGACCGGACCACTTCCGGGCACTGGTGCCCTTGCTCAGTTTTTGACTTTGTCAAAGCAAAAGTACCTGAATGATATCAAGGCCAACCCACCGAGAGGCGGGCAGTGGACTGTGGCGATGGGTAATGAAGCTGGTGGTACGTTCACCCGCTCTTTCTTCTATCTCTTGTACCAAAACCTAGCTTTTATTGTTATTCAGACTTGGACTCCCTAGTGAGCGCCATAGCATTTGCCTTCCACAACTCCACCAAATCCTCGCCCTTGGGCACCACACCCACCATCCCCTTGTACCAAGTCGCCTCAGGAGACTTCAACCTACGCCCCGAAAACCTATACGCCCTCTCCCTCGCCGGGATACTCCCCACCGCAGCCCCAGACACCCTCTTTACCCTCTCCGACCTCCCCTCTCCCCTTTCCCCCGCCACATTCCCCTCCACCAAGTTCGCCCTGGTCGACCACAACCGTCTCGGCTCGTCCTTCTCCTACCAGCCGGAAACCGCCAACGTCACAGCGGTGATTGACCACCACGCAGACGAGGGCTTATATAAAGACGCGTCGCCGCGACTCATTGCGCCGTGTGGGTCGTGCGCGTCTCATGTGGCTGCGCTGTTCTTCCCTCCTGCGGTTGAGCTTCCCCCCGAGTTGGCGACGCTGCTGCTTACTGCTATCTTGATTGATACGGATGGGCTTAAGGTTGGAGGGAAAGCTGAGCTGGATGATATCAAAGCCGTGGCGTTCCTCGTTACACGGTCTACACTTGCGTTCAGCCCAGAAGGGAACAAGTTCCTCGAGAATGCGGAGGAGATTTTGGCCAAGGCATCTGCCCCTGCTCCTCCCGCTGCAGCAACCTCTTCCCAACCTCCTGCTGAAACCGCCGCCGAGGGTGAGGCTTCGAAGGAAAAAGAAGAACAGAAGTCAGACGACGGCGACAAAGACGACTGGGTCAAAGTCCAAGAAGTCCTCTCCGAAGTCCCCGCCCTCAAATCTCTCGCAGAGGAGCTAGCGGCGAAGAAAGCAGACGTCACTGACCTCAGTATCCGCGATCTCCTTAGGAGAGATTACAAGGAGTACACACTCGAGACGCCGTACATTGTTGGGGAGGACAAGAAGAAGGGAAAGAAGAAGGCAGCAAAGGTCGCTGAGAAGGTTGAAGAAAAGGTCGAGAAGACGGAAGGCCAGGCTGAAGCAGCCACAGCACCAGCTGATGCTACCACCTCTCCCTCCACCCCTTCAACCACTCCCCTCCTCGCAGGCCTCGCCAGCGTCCCCGTCTCGCTCGTCCACATGAACTCCAAAGGCCACTTCGAGAAAGCCCTCATCGAATGGATGCAAGAACGCAACATCACCATCCTCGGCATCCTCTCCTCCTTTCACACCCCGCAAAAGGACTGGGACAAGAAGGAGAAGAAGAAGGGGAAGGGCAAGCACCACAGGGAGATGCTCTGGATGGTTCTCGAGCCCAAACCTGCTGCACCACCCTCTACGCCTGATCAGGCTGGGAGTGATGCAAGTCCCGGACCTGTTGCAGTTGACGCTGCCGGATTATCGACTACCCCACCCCCACCGGAGGTGTTGGTTGACTACAAGGTTCTCTCAAAGAAATTCTGGAAGGGCCTGAAGAAGAGCGACGCGATAAAAGTGAAGAAGTCCAAAGTCGTCAAGATCGACAAGAAGAAGTTGCCGAAGGGCTTGTTCGGAGCGGCGAAGGTGTACGAGCAGGGGAATGTGAAGGCGAATAGGAAAGTGACGGCGCCGTTGATGAAAGCGATTGTGGAGGATAAGAAGGTGGAGGAGGCGAAGACGGAGTAGTGATTTTTTACTATGTTCTGGAGACGCCTGCCATTTTGCCTTTCTGGATACCGCTATGGTACTTTCTACGTTACTGGATATATCTTCGCTTTCTGTGTCTTCTGCTTGATATGCTTTTGCTATGTTTTTATGTACATGATCACTTCGAATTCGCTTCTGTTCAACCTGGTGTTGAGTCTCTTAGGGCTTACTAGTAATCAGACTCCAAAATGGATCAAGAAAACAATATTTTACAGCTACTCGACAACAAGGTACATATGAATATAATACAGTGCAGCTAAAGTTCGCCATTTCTCGGTGGCATTTCACGGTATTCTGTGAACCGGTATTAGTACAAAAGTACAGTGTACAACAAGATCGAAGAAAAAATAATAGAGAAAATATCTGAAGAATAAAGGCCAAAGTAAAAATACGGCTTGCCCTGGCCCAACCCACACGCAAAATAACACCAAAAATCGAATCTCAAAACCACTGCACCCCAATTACCTCCCATCGTCGCTAAAATGCGTCTTGGCAGTATACCAAGTATTCCTCCAATCCTCATTCCCCTCCTCCTCATCCACCCAGTCCTCATCCACCATCTCCCTACTCTCCCTACTCCTCGCCTTAACCTCCCTACTCCGCCTCCTCCTTGCATCAGCTTTAACAACGGCGGCATTAACCTCCATTCTCCTCCCCTTCCCAGTCGTCCTCCTCATACCCGTACCTGCCTGTGTCCTCCTCGCCACCGCCTCTAATCCACTTTCATCAAATGCATCCTCCTTTTCGTCATTGTCTGTCCCTTTCGCCGAGGCAGAAGAATCCATATCATGATCCCCATCCTCAACGGTAGTAGGCGGCGTCTCGGACCCGGACCCGCTCCGGCTCCTCGAGTGCATGTAGGAGGACGATAAGACAGACGACGTCTGCGATATCTGCGAGGTTTGAGAGGACGTAGAGGGACCGCGGTGTAGACTCGAGGCGTTCACTGGCACGTTCCCGCCACCATAGCCATTTCCACCACCGCCATTGACAGACCCGGCAGCCGACGCTGATGCCTCGTTGTCCCCACCCGCACCAGCGGCGAAATCCCGAATGACACTGGGTGTACGTAACACCTGCCTCTGGCGTCTCCTCAGCCTGACTGAAGGTGTTGTTTGGATCGATGAGGTACCACTGCCTGTCGAGTTACTCCTGGTGTGCGAATGCGCTGTAGCGATCGTCCCTTGCGTAGCACCTGAATCGACTCTCGCCCGTGGCGTCGCACCCAACGTCGCCGCACGCCCAAGCGAGGAAGACTGAGAAACGTGCGAGACAGTTGAGAGGCGATGGATAGAGCTCCCTCGTGAAGGCCTCTCCGGAATCGTACTAAGTCGTTTCTTGTGGTAGTTGTGTGGCAGGGGATCGTATGACAGGATGAGCGTTTCGGTGGTGTATTCCTCCGAGTCGGGGAATTCGATGTCGATGTCGTGTTCGTCGTGGAGGCGCATCGTGCTTGTTAGGTCTTCTTCATATTCGGCTGGGGCTTGGACATGGTGATAGTGCCCGCCTTGGAGAAGGGAGCTAGTGATAAGTTCGAGTTCCACCGGAGATAATTCGGAAGGTGATGACGGGGATGGGGAGTAATCCGCTTCAAACTGTACAGGACCTTCACGCTGAGGCGAGCGATGATGAGGCCTGGACGTAGATTGTGAATGCCCTGCTTTTTGGTGGTGTCGAGGAGGTGAAGAATGAGGAGAAGTAGACGTGGGACCTTGACCATGCGACCTGCCAGAATGAGGCCGAGAAGCGGCGCCTGAAGCTTGTTTGGGCTTAGGCTGTGAAATTGTTATCGTTGCCTTCACTGAAGGGCCAGCGCTGCTACTTGTCGAGGACGAGGATTTTGAAGGCTTAGCAGGGAGGGGTTTATTAGGATCCGGAACGCCTCCGTGAGTTTCGTAGTATCTCTTGTACCCGCCAGGAGAGATTTTCGGGAATGGGTCCTTGAAGCCGCTCCATCTCCTCAATTCTGGAGGTTGTTCTTCTTGATCAGAAGTGGGCTGTTCGGTGGGTGCGGGGGGAGGTGAAGCTGCGACTTTCTTCCTTGTCGATTTTCTTCGGGGTCGAGGAAGTGATTTGAGGATACTGTGATTCCGCTGGGGAACGTCGTCGGAGTGATCAGTGGAATAATCGACGTCGGGTTGTGGTCGATTAGCGCCGCTCGTGGAATTGAGACGACGCCTGAACGTCGATACGACGTTGGAGAGGGTGGGCATGGTGAAAAGGATCGAGGGATGAAGTCTGGCGTATAAGGAACTGCCACGGCCGCTATTATAATTGTATCACCCTGCAAGGTCAGAAGACACCCTTTCGTATGTCACTGTCCCAGAGTATTCCCGAGTGCGTTCCAGTGGGTTTCAAGCACAACCGTAGATGGTGGCAGTTAAGTCGAAAAATTGTACAGCATGAGTTGGCAGTTTTAATACTAGTCCTTAATAAACAAGCCAGCCAGGGCTTGGTCCCTTCGTTACCAGTCACTATTGTTCGGGGAGGATGGGATATCGACTTAGGTAAGCAAGTCTGGCAGGAGACTTGGTGAACCGTCTGATCAAACCAAGACCGTCCTTGTGGGTCAACGTATCATATGAACTTTGACACGCATGAGTATCCTCTCAAATGTGGGTTTTACGGTGCTTGCGCAGTGCTTGCCGCCTTCCGAGTCTTCGCGAAAGCTAGCAGCATGTGGGCCATTGCCTCAAATGACCATTAGGCCGAATGAGCTCATACCCCTCGTTTAGCTTGAGCCTCGCCTCATGCCTGCCCATCAAACCTTCCGATATCCTGTTTCCAGTAACCCTTGGCAATGTGATAGGAGCTTTCGTCTTGGAGAAATGACATCAACCTATGAGATTGCACGTATGAACAGAAAATGCGCCGCGAACAACGTCAGTGGCAGGCAACTGGGCTATCAAATTTGTGCACCGCCGGACAACTGATCCCATGGTTTCTTCATGTTTGTGACTCGTGAATCGGGCGAAGTGGATGAAAATAAGAAGGAAACCCGAGTCAACTCGAAATGAAGCAACCGATCAAGTACGAAAGTAACCTTCAAATGAAGCTTCGTTCAATGATAGGGGCGAAGAGCAGCGTGATGAAACGAGGCGGGATTTACCTCCAAAATCCAGAGTTTACACTGGCGAGTCAGGACATCCCAATGCCTCCTCAAACCGCTCGAGCTCATGTATCGCCTTCAACGCCAATGAAATCATGCACCGCATCCTCATACCCCAAATACCCAACCCCTCCCCGTGTCCTTCGTCGTCCTCATCAATAATGCACGTTTTCGGGCTCGAGGAGCGAGCAACAGTGTGTGTGCCTCCTGCCTTGGTGGATATGATGTCAAAAGACATGTTATACCTATTTCCGGTCAGTTTTTATGATAAAAAGGCCAGGCTTTGTTTTCTTTTGAAGGGAACACGTGTCGAAGAAGGCAATAATGGTTTTTTGGCCCGTTTTTCAGGCTTTTTTGATGGAACGAGATTTTGGTCCCTGCATCGTCGTGTTTGCAGCAGATTGTTGGCGAGAATGAGGGCAGGATTCTGGGAAGAGGGATGAGAACAATGGCTAGCCTCTAGGTGCCTGAAGAATAAGACTGCAAGGTCGCCCACTAAAGCACGAAATTGGTTAGCACATGTATAAATACATTCGTCATGCTACTAGGACAGACGGGTCAAACCCAAATACAGAGAAAGGCATGATACAGAGCAAGTAGAGAAATGCGGAACGTCGTGGTGTAAATAGGTTATCATGACCATGGGTTGTAACAAAACGGACGAAGTGCAAAAAAACAGTATGAAGTTTAGATACCGTAATGAACGTAGGGAATCCAGGCGCGAAAGTCTCTCTTTAGGTCCCGAAGCTTCTGCGTTGCAAGATGGAGGCCATAGGCTGCGTCTGTTACATCTGGCGGTGCATCCTTGCCGTTTCGGAATAAATGTCTGTAGAATACATCGGCTACAATCGGTGCATCCTTGTCGAATATAGACCTGATATCGGATCCAAGTTAAGTGTTTGGAAAACGGAATGAGTAAATGTGATGACTAACCACATCGTACCAACCACACCTCTGAAGCCAGCGAACATCATCGTGGCGACAAGATTGAGTGATTCATCTGTTCGGTGCAGATCCCCTTTTGCAGTTTCACAGGCACTCAGGTAAGCCAAGGCTGCAGAATTTGACACCTGACATTCCTCGATAATCCTGGACATCGAGAGTTTACCTCCGCTGAGCAGGAGACAGCTTTCTAGCGGGTCCGCCAGATTTTGCATGCCGTGACATCCAAAATGAACGAGTGAAGAGCTTTGAATATCGGATAGCATCACCTCGATCTCGTTTGGCGCAACCTCCAACCCGAGGTGGGCAGTCAACTGTTCACTATCTGGTATAAGTGCACAGATGTTGTCTAGCTCGTCTAGAGCTGCAGGAAGTGGTCTCCCACCAGGCGCCTCGGGTTCAATGATTGCTGTCATTCTAAAGCCAGGAGAAATCTTTGGTTGAGGATGTAAAAGGTCTTGTGGGGAGGTACAATAGGATGATACGGCATATTGGAAGAGGCACTCGATGGGTTCGTTGTCGTCGGAGTAGATCCCTGCTGCGTGAATCGGAAGGGAGGCAAATGCACCTGACGGGCACCACCAAATTCTTCTCGGTGGATGTGTCTAGCGAGAGCGTCTCAGGACTAGCAGATATTGGGACACAGCATATCAAGACTCACCTTTTGTAATGCGAGCACTTTGATTATAGGTTTGGCCACCCCAACCCACAAAACCGCCAGTCCAACTTTCGTGGCATGTTCGCTTTTGAGAAGATTGGAGGATCTTTCCCGGACTAAACCGCGAGGCAGCAATGCTTGAATGGCGTCAATTGCAGTTTGAACCCGAGCCAAGTCATCATGATTGACCAGGGTCGATCCACCCGCCAGGAAGGTATGGAACAGCACGGTCAGACCATCGAGCAAGCCTGGGATGAAGCTGGGTAAAGCAACGTGCTCCACTGAGTCAGATTCATGCATTATCAAAGCATCACATCCATCTTTAGTGGCGTTTAACAGGACAACAGGGCCGTTGTGGGCTGAACGCCGTAAAGACGTGAATGAGGGGGGCAACAGAAATCCTTCGAAACCTGGGATCCTCCGAATATCCTCAAGTATTTGGCGCCGATGGTTGGCAAGCCTGGATAGGCTTGCAAAAATTGGCTGGTTCGGATCTTGCCTAGGCGAAACGGGAAAATGGCCTGTGGAATTGTGGGACGCTTTTTCAAGCTGTCTAGAAACATCGAGGTATTGCTTGGCTAGAACTGGGTTAATGGTGGCGAGCTCATCAACTGGAGTACGTAGCTGGAGGGCCTGTGACCAGAATACGGAGCGACTGCTAGACAAGAATTTGACAGCAGTTTCAAACTGTTTCTGGCTGATGGCACAACGTGCTGCAATGCCAACCAGCTCTCGGCTATGTTCCAGCACATCCTGTCGCTCCTTCAGCGTGAGATCGATAGATGCAATGAGTGGGAGAAGTTCCAGGGCATAAATGTATGCATTGAGGGATACGACAGGACGATGTGTCTCAGCAAAGGCAGCTAGATTTTTCACTGACTTGAGACGGCCGAGCAAGGAACCTGTTTCGTGTCGAGATGCCGATCGATAAAAATGAAGAGCTTGCTCTAGATCTACGTCTTCCCCGTTATGATCATACCGGACGTTGTGTAGGATACCCAAATTACGAAGAGATACGAGGCGATCTGGATGAGACGGAGGAAGGGACTCCAGCGCTTCTCGGTGCAGCTGAATGGATTCCTCAATGTCTTGAAATGCTCCCTGCTTCCGGAAACGAGTTAAAAGGGTGTTTGCCAGGTTGTTAATCAAGGTTGAGCGGCCTGGATGATTAGGAGGAGGCCCTACATCCAGTGCTTCTCGCTGCAGCTGAATGCATTCTTCGAGGTCTTGGGATGCCCCTTTCTGCTCAAAGCGAGTTATAAGGGCATTTGCCAGATTTGAGAGTAAACTCGAGCAATCTGTCTGATGGAGAACTCGTGATTCCAGTGCTTCTCGGTGCAGCGGAATAGATTCCTCGAGATCTTGGGAGGCCCCCTTCCTCTCAAAACGAATTATAAAGGCACTTCCCAAGCTCGAAAGTACGCCAGAACGATCTGAATGATGGGGGGGCCACAACTCCAGTGCTTCTTGGTAAAGCCGAATGGATTCTTCAAGGTCTTGGAACACTCCCTTCCGCCGAAAACGAGAGAAAATGACGTGCCCTAGGCTGTAGAGGTAGGACGGATTTGGATGAGGGGAAAGTTGTAATTCCAGTGCTTCTCGGTGTAGCCGAATGGAGTCCTCAAGGTCTTGGAAATCTCCCTTCTGCTCGAAATGAACCCAAAGAGTGGTTGCCAGACTGACGAGTGAGTCCGAGCGATTTGGATGATGGAGAGGTCGTAAATCCAGCGCTTCTCGGTGTAGCCAAACGGATTCCTCAATATCTTGAACAGCCCCCTTCTCATAGAAACGAGATTTGAGGGCTTCTGCCAGACCGTGAAGTGAGTCCGAACGATCTGGATGAGGGGGAGGTAGTGATTCCAGTGCTCTTCTGTACAGTCGAATAGATTCCTCGAGGTCTTGGAATGTTTCAGTTTGCCGGAAACGAGCGATAAAGGCGGCCGCCAGGTTGATGAGTAAATTTGGGTGATGAGGGTGAGGGAAAGGCAGTAATTCAAGTGCGTCTTGAAGTAGCAGAATGGATTCCTCAATGTCTCGGAATGCTCCCTTTTCCTTAAAACGAGTCATAAGGGCGGCGGCTAGGTTACTGAGCGAGCCGGGGCGATTTGGATGAAAGGGAGGGAATAAATCCAGAGCCTCACGATGCAGCTGAATGGATTCCTCGAGGTCTTGGAACTCTCCCTTCTGTTGAAAGCGAGTGAATAAGGCATTTGCGAAGTCGTTAAGTGGGTTCGAGCGGTCTGGATGAGGAAGGGGTAGTGATTCTAGTGCTTCCTGGTGGAGTTGAATGCATTCATCAAGGTCTTGAAATGCTCCCTTCTGCTCATAACGAGCCCTAAGAGTATCTGCCAGGTGGTTTAGCCACAAGGGACGATTGGGGTAACGCGGAGACGACATCCTCAACCCTTCCCTGCTGAGGGCAATGCTAGTTTCCAAGGCCTTGAGATCACCCTTCCGCCTGAAATAGGCCAAGTGCACGTCGGCCAGACAGTACATTGTTGACAAACATTTGGGATGGGGCGGCATGCGGTAACGCAAAGAGGCTTCGAGGTGTGTAATGGCTCCTTGAAATTGAGAAATGTCCACTACCTGCACCGCCATCTTCACGCCACTTTTGTATAATTTATCCCCCTGATCATCGATTGCTTGTGCTCTCCCCATGCATTCCTTTACGTCAAGTATTCCTCTATCACATCCGCATTCTGTAGCCCGAAGCCATCCGATGTGGATCAGCGCCATAAGAG
Organism: Clitopilus passeckerianus; assembly: GCA_944990035.1. Taxonomy (NCBI): domain Eukaryota; kingdom Fungi; phylum Basidiomycota; class Agaricomycetes; order Agaricales; family Entolomataceae; genus Clitopilus; species Clitopilus passeckerianus. The sequence continues at coordinate 51,190 of CALYLX010000071.1, forward strand.
AGATGTATGATAGGGGGACGTTGCCTGTGGACAGATATTCTGCTTTACGGAATTTGTTCGCCGCATAGGTCAACTCCAGGTCTCCGAGGCAGTCGAGATATCTCATGACCAGTGCGTTGCCTAGTAGGAGGAGTTCTGCCTGTTGGAGGACTCGTTTGCCTTCGGTGTACAACTTGGTTGACTCCTCCGCGACCGAGATTATGTCGTCAAGGGTGGCGGTATCAATGTATTGGCGACATTCATCTATTAGCTGCATTGCCGCCTGCACTTCCTCGACCTTTTCAATATCTTGACCCGTGGTCTGGATGAATCACAATAAGTTGACATCCGAAGTATAAATAATCGTACTCACTCCTTTCGCGACAACGACGATAGTGCCGCCCTCGTGGGGAGCGCAGGCTTCCAGGTCTTCGATGCAACCGAAAAAGCTGTATCTCGTGAGCAACGCCCTCCTGAGATGGTGGTGAAGTATTGAGCGTATTTCTCCCGAATAGGTTTCACTGTCAAGTGCGCTTCGTAAAAGAGAGATGGCTGTGTCAAGAGGAAGGCTGTTAAGGTCATTCCTAACTGTTATCATGAACCTTTTGAGGAGAAAAAGGATCTCTCCAATGGCTTCATCATCTTCTCGTTGCGTAGATAACCTTGATTCCTGAATAAAAAGGTTGCGTAAATCACAAACGAGGGTGGGAAGGGATGCGCGAGCTCGAAGGACTCACAATCCTGGAATGACGCCCGATCTCTGCCAACAAACGCCGCGGAACCTTTGAACGACACACAATCTTTTCCTATGCGTATGTCAGCCTGGGTCAACACATTGTGCGCCAGTTCGCGCTCACCTTCATTGTGTTATCATCTAGAGCACACTCTGAGGGCCTTTTATGAAGATGGACCTTTCATATCTGCCACATACTGACACTGCCTTAACGTCTTCATAAAGCAGGCCTTTTCAATTTTTTTTCTAGGCACGAATTCTGTGAAGCAAATTGACAACAAACGCTCAGGCTGTACACTGTTGATAAGATCCAATCGCAAGCACCATTTTGCCGTGGAATAGCGTCTACCTGTCAAAATTAAACATATAACCAAAGGGGACCACACCTTGACACCGCGCTCAGCGGACGAGATGTCCGGTCGGGGAGGGGATAGAGACCAACAACATCTATGGCGTATTTCCCAGACCTAAAGGACCGTCAAAGGCCGAGTCCCGCTATGGTACACGACAATAGATAGGAGCTTACCTATACCCCAAGACTGTAGGGCGAAATGCCGAGTAGCATTAAATGGACCGAAGAATCCAAAAGGAGACGGAGTTAGTTTCAGCCGACGGGCGTTTATGCTTACAGCGTGGGGTGGCGGAGAGAGCGGAGGATGATATACTTCGGAACAGAAGGGGCCGGACACGAAGGGACGTATCCAGCTCAACGCGCTTAGCAGTTCTGTCTCCTGCCTGATCTTCCTCAACAAGAATGAAGCACCTACGACAGGAGGAAGGTGCGTATTCTTGCACTCCAGGTCGTGTCACGGAAGGATGGGAATGGGAGGCCATTGAAGCGTCCCAAAAGTTTCGATGAACCTTGTCGACGACAACATTGGAAAGTGGAGTTCCTCGATCAAATCCAGTTGAGTTCGGAGTTCGAATGTAGATGTAGTTCACATTTATGGATTCGGAGAAAGTAGTGAAAACAAGAGGGAAACTCGAGTCGACATGAAATGGAGCAAGTGATCAAGTATGAACGCAACCTGCAAACCATTTCGAGTCTACGTTCAATGATGGAGCCAAGAGGGACAAGATGAATCTCACATATCCACCGCAGAATCCAAAATCTACACCGGCGAGTCAGGACGTCCCACCTTCTCCTTCAACCACTCATGTATTGCCTTCAGCGCCAACCCTCTCTCCGGCTCATGGAACGACAACCCTACAAAATCATGCACCGCATCCTCATACTCCAAATACTCAACATTCTCCTTCCCGGTATCCTTCACCAACCTATCCCTAAACGTCCTCATCCCGTCCCTCGTCTGCTCCGCGCCTCCAACAATAATACACGTCTTCGGGAACCCGGCAAGGAGCCCATCAGGATTGGGAAGTTTGAGCGAGGCAGGGGAAAGCCATGCATTCGAAACGAGCTGTTCCTCCGGTAGGTTGCCGAGGAGCGAGGCGGCGGTGTATCCTCCCTTTAGCACTGCACTGACGAAGTCTGTGTTGATGTTTACGGTCATTGATGAATCTGGTTTATCGTCGTGTGTGCAGCCCCAATCTGTTGTCGGAGAGAATAATAAGACGCTTCCGGGAAGAGGGCATTGAGGATCGTTGAGTTGGACAATGTAGCGGATAAGGGCAATGGCTAGGTGGCCCCCAGCACTGTCTCCTGAAACAATGATATCCGAGGGAGAGAAGGAGATGTCGTTGAGGAGGTAGAAGTACCCAGCAAGAGCGTCAATGATCTGTGCAGGGAAATGGTTCTCGGCCGGAAAGGGTGCGGATGAGGCAAGGCGGTAGTCAATGCAGAATGCACGATCTACTAACCCAGCACACTGGGCAATAACACTAGCCGGAATAGCTGCCGTTTCGGATTTAGGTGAACCAGAACCTCGCTATAGTAACACTTTATGAGCAATGACCGGGAGAAAATGAAGAAAGATTGATATCTTACCGTATACCCTCCGCCATGTAGATGATACAGTACCTTCTCGCCTCTCGCCGCCTTCTGCCCGTGCCTCCCCTCTTCATCTCTTTTCCCAAACCAATACCCCCACCTCCTTTCCCTTTCCACCTCATTCGCCTCCGCCATATCTTGCACCTCTCCCCTCACCCACTCCTCTCCAATGGGCTCAACCCACACGAATCCCAACTCTTTCTGTTTCTTCTCATCCTTCTCCGGTCCGATGACATCTGTACCGCTAATCCCATATAGAGTACGGACGAGAGTGTCAATGAGCGGGACGGCGACGGCGCGAGAGAGGGTCCAGGAAGGACGTTGACGGAATGAAGGGAGGGAGAAGCGGAGGAGGTAATAGGGCAGACGAATGAATAGGATGGAGAGGCCGGAGTAGAGGAGAAAGAGGGTTTTCAGTGGTTGGTTGCGGTATTCGAACATCTTTTCCGCTTGTTCTTCGTTCTTCGGGCTTCAAGCTTCAAGCAAGCTCAGAGTTGTGTGCTTTTGCAGCAGCACCCTTCGCACGTCAGAGAGGCAGTGGTCGTTGTTGAAAGGATACGACCAGACCCGGATAAGCTTCCTTATAAGAAGCCCGTTGGTTATCGTGGCCCACATCGAGGTCCACACGTTGACCGTAACTCGTTCTCTGCTGATTGTGCGCTGATGGAAGTGAGTTTGTGGGCAAGCGGAGTAGAACCAAGAGCGGCCTGGGCTAGCTCGGAATTTCGTGCCGATTTAGGAATGTTTGCCCGCCTCATCCCGTTTCCTCCCAAAACTCGTCCATGGCGGCTGGTTTGGAAACAGCAAAGGAAAGTATAAGGTTCACCGTGTATATGGTAGTATTATATGTATAAATTACACTGAAGTATTAGACAGTACATCTGGATCCGTACGGATAGTTAAGTTGAGAAAACCGGAAACAAGAAACTAAATCGTGATCCAAATCCAATATTAGCATGGCTAGGAGATGAACGTTGAACAACGAGCGTATACGCCCGTACATATAAATATACACAGAGAGATATTGATGATACGATGACATGTTTTCGGGGATTATTGCGCATTATTGAGTCCATTTGAACGAAATTACGTGGATTTTGTGTCGTGCATAGTTGAATAAGATGCCCGAGTTGAAGTTGTAGATGAAGTTATATGAGTTGCGAGTTCGCAAGGTTTTCTCGGAGGACACCGTCGCGGACTATGGGACGGTGGTTAGCTCAACGAAGAAACTGTTCCAACAGAGAAGCGTACCTGATTCGAGCGTGGTCGCTGTTGCTTCAGTGTCCTGAGCAAAAGGTGGTTCATTAGCGTGCTCGAAGTAATCTAATGATGCGTAGCTTACTGTAACAGTTGTAGGATAGATATAAATCGATCTAGGTTCTGGAGAGTGGTGCTTCTGGATATCCTTAAACTTTTCTCGGAAATCTAGTCATAAAACCGCCGTTAGTGACGGGCCCAGCGTATCGTGGTGGAAACATACATTTAACGACAGGAATCACTTCATTTGGCCTGTCCCCGTAACTAGGCAGGTACTGCTTCACCCGAATCCCTCTCTTCAGCTTCCTCCTCAATAGATCGCATTTGTTGAGGAACAGGATTAATTGCGTCTTGGCAAGGAGCTTCGATTCACAGATGGAAGTCCATAGGTGGAGCGAGTCTTCCAGGCGATTGACACGAGGGTCCTCCTCGAGGCGTTGGTCGAATACAGAGACAGGGGAGACTAGCGGGCGTCAGGAGTCAATTGAATGGGAGAAGATTTCACGAGATAAGAGGCTTACGGAAAATGATGGCATTTACGTCGTCAAAGTAAGGGAGCCAGGCTGCGCGCTATGATTGGGAAGACATGAGGTTGGTGATATATAATGGAATAGGGTTGAGGGGTCGAAAACATACACTTGTGCGACACCCTCCTACGTCAAATATCCGCCATTCCCATCCGGTGGGATCTGTTGAGTGAAAAGAGCTGTAAGTTACTGAACATGTCGACGTTAGTGCTGAGACTGACTTCGAGCTGAATCGTAGGGACCATGTGTAAATCGCACCCTATACTCCTGGACACCAACTGTTCGTAGACGAGCTCGGACGATGTCGTTATCGGACACTATATAATCCCTGCTTGCAATCCGCTCGAGATCGTTCAGGAAGCTGTTGAAACCCAACAAGTTAGTACCTGGTCTCGGAACGCGTGAAACAGGTACTCACAATCCTGCCGAATCATGCAGACGCATCCTCCGCTTCTTCAACGCTCCCCGGACACTTCGGTCCTCCCAAAGTGCCTGCATATCCTTCTTGCATCCGGCAATAGTGATTGTAGTCGAGTCGACCTCCCTACTTCCGGCTGAAGCCAGGGTCGCGCTATTCCTCCGCACCAGACTAGGACCGGACGCCTCTTCCCCGTTCCTCACCCCCGTATCGAGTACCTCCCTCCAGGACCTCACAGAGAACTCGGGAGTGGCTCGCCTGATGTGTCCCAGCGCGGGATAGTCAGCGGGGTTATCGAATGGGGTCGCCAACATTTGTTCCCCTGTGCTCCCAGTAAGAGGCGTAACAGGCTCCGATCCAGTTCCAAGACGCCTCTTCAATTCCGTCTCGGTATGTCTCAGTGGTGCAAGTCGGATCATGAGAAGGCGATGCCAGTCGCTGAACTCGCTCCCATTCGCGCCGTGGCCTGCGGTGCTGGGGCGATTTGGCTCGTGGGTTTTGACAGGCTGACCCTGGTTATCCTCCTCATCTTCAGATGAACCTGCATCACCCTGAGATCTAGTTTGGGTGCCGGTGAGGGTCACGGGAGCGTCTGGGTTGACAGCGGTCATCTCGGACTGGACGTCGTCCGCATCGTGTCCAGTCTCGCTGGGGGCGCCTCCACCGTTGAGCTCGGCCTCGACGACTTTGAGGATGGTGATAATGGACCGCACGATGTTGAGCTGGACGACGGCACGCCAGCCGTCGCGTTCCCGCTCCCAGTCCTCCTTGGCGTATCTCATGCGGAAGTCTGGATCGTCTCGAGGTCACTAATAGACCTTCCGAATATGGAAGCGTGGACTCACTTTTCAGCGTTGTTGACTTGCCTGTCGGCCACCGCATCAGCTCCAGAGGTCGGGGTGAGCAACATCAAAACGACGTACCACTTTCCGATTGACCGAGCAACAGTATCCTCACTACATTCCTGTCCTCTTTCTTCTTTCTTGCACGCTCCGCCTTAAGTTCCTCGTCAATTCGGTCGCTGACCCGTTGTGCGTCCTGTTCCCGCTGCAACCTCGCTGTTGCCTGAGCAGGGGTCTCGTCTGGCGGAGGCCGCATAAGCTCAATGAAGGGATCATTAGTACCAGGAGTGAAGCCCATTTTGGTGATGACAGTTGTACAACAAGATTCTACGCATTTGAAGGCAAGTCATTTTAAATCAAGGACGAAAGGAGAGTGTTTGATCAAAACCTACAACAACGATAAAATGATGGATCGAGATTTTCACAGTTGCCTCCGTGCTCGACGTGGCCAACTCAATACGAACTCGAGGCTGCAGGTGGCGAAAGGGGGAGCTAAAGGCGTCGAGCCGGTTTTCGTCTCAGATTTTATTGAGAAACTCCCCAACACGTTACATCTCAACATGCCAAGCGAACTCTGGCGGAAAGAGGATGGATGCCTCGCTTACATAACACTGATACACATCGCTTCCGGGCCTAATCAAGGGCCAAAAGCTGTCACCGACAAAAGACTTTTCCCGCATCGAACGCGGGTAGGATTTGACCTCAAGTTCAAAGACTTCTTGAGTGCACTGTCGCTGATATTTAAGATAGGTTCACGTAAAAAAAGAGGATACAGAAAAATATTTATATTGAACTTTCTCCGATACACGTTGCGAAGTGTTTAGACGACATACGCGTCAAAGATATAGCACGTACTTGTCGACGTCGCCATCGGCGTTCAAATCATGATTAGATTCATTTCATTTAAGCCAGCAAAGGCCGAAAATGTTGCCTGGTGTTGCTAGCAACATGTTCAGGTCGAACAACTTTGCGATGGCGACGGGGACATCTTTTCACTCGTCCTACCATCTGTCCAGTTACCGGTAGAAATATAACATAGGTCCAGAGATGACACGGATTTATTCCTGGCCATACACCGAGATCTTTAGCAGGTCCCGGTCTCTTGTTTTTTACCCGCCAACTGGCGTGCTTACAGAGGCAGAGGCATAAGTTGCTGAAGGTAGGCATGACTCGAATCGAATATACAAACTAGAGCTGGGATCTAGTAGCTCGCTTCGGTAAATTTCTCTTTGTCTAATCTGACAGCGAAGATCAACTAATGAAAATCATTTTAATTGTGCCAAAGGTCAAGGCTAGGCGCGGCAGACTAAACCTCAATTGAATGATACGTAACCTGGAGGCCACAAGGCTCCAACGAAAGCAGCTGGTCTTCAAGAACAAAAGAACGGGCAGGGCTTGGTATCATTTAGGTCATAGTACTCGTACATACATACAACAATCCGGGACTACAACAGAGGTATACTTTATAGCAAATTTCACAGAGCAAAAACAAAAACGTCCAAATGCCGATTGAGCCACCGCCACCGGTGACCCCACGCCAAACTCTATCATGGTCAGTGACGAAATGTAAGGGTTTTGAATTTTTTGAGCCAATGAGAAGAGCAGCCTTCTCTACGCCTAGGATGTTAGTTCGCCGAACTCGTCACTAAATCACACACATTAACTCAGTACGTAAATAGGGAGTGCCACACCTTGAATCTTACTGTTCGGTGAATTGCTGCATCTCCTCGCGCGTTGGAGGGCTGGTTACGAGTCTAACCAAGAGTCTGTAGTTCCTCGGAATACACGGTCCATGTCAGATCACCAAGTTGCGCGTGCCCTTTTAGCCCGTTTATCTGTACACATGTAGGTAAACCAGAAAAACGTGTATTAGAGAGGTTCAGCAACACACTCAAGAATGAAAATGGATGAAGGAAATCTTGGGGAAATCTTCTCGAGGTTGAACGCTTCAAGCTAAGCCCAAATGTGGCAGAGCGAGGTTCGCTCCCAGCTAGGCATATTGAAGGCTTCGAGGAATCACAGAGAGGCGATGGTCTGCAGGTATTTGAATGACAGTAACGTTGTATTGCTGTCCGTAGTGTGCTAAAGGCGTAGTTGTAATTAGAGATCGGATTTAACATTCTACGAGCGTGTGCAACTTCTTTATGGCTGTATCTTTGTTCAGCCGCCCCACCTGGCGGCTACTGGAAGGAAAACAGAGCTGATTTGAACGAATGCTAACCATCTCTGACTCGACTCAATTGGGCTAATCTCTTAATCCATCAGATAAGAGCCAGGACCCCGAAGCCAGAAATTTCAGAGATGATCAACGTAAAATAGGCAGGTCAAGTAACCTCTACCCATAGTCAGACTGCCCGAGGTCCTGGTCCTGGCCTCGATGAGGACGTCACTGGCAGACACGTTTCCCGGGCCTCTGCTATAAATGCGCCAACCAGCTGGATCAATCACATCTAGAAGTAGCACACCATGTCAGTAAAGACTGTAGCCTTGGCAGGCAATGCCTTCATCACGACGGCGCCAGCGGGAGCTGGCGAGGTCATTAACGACAATGGCCTGGCCAACTGGAGCAACGCAAACACTATCTGTAGCGCGTATTTCCGCATGGCCTCCGCTGGCTCGGTGACGGTTGGACTGAACGCATACTTAGCGGGCAGTAACCACAGCTGTGTCAGAGTCACTATCAACGGGACCGCTTTCACGGTCGAGCTCTCTGGCACGACCGCCAAAACCTATCCTGTCGGCACCGTCAATGTGACTGCTCCAGGCTATGTGAAGGTGGACATGCAGGGCGTGACCAAGGACGGTAGCTACTTCGGCGACGTATCGGGCTTGAGTGTGAACACAACCTCTGCGCTCAACTACGCCAACGACCCGGCGAACTACTACTGGTCGCGCCGCGGTCCGTCGGTCCATATGACCTACACCGTGCCGGCCAACAGCGAGTACTTCTACAATGAGGTGACCGTTCCCGTGGGCCAGGATGTCATCGGCTCGTACTTCATGGTCGCGGGCTTTTCCGCTGGATACTCCGGCATCCAGGTCAGAGAAAACGACCGCTGGATCCTCTTCTCCGTCTGGGATGCAGACGACGGCCAGAAGACCACGCTTGTGAGCAAGGGTGCAGGGGTTGTCGACAACAGTTTTGGTGGCGAGGGTACTGGAGGCCAGGCGTACCTCGTGTTCAACTGGGTGGCTGGCAACACCTACAAGTTCATCACACGCATTCGTCCCGATGGTTCAGGCAGCACTCTCTACTCGGCGTGGTTCTTCGCGCCGGAGTCAAACTCCTGGCGCTACCTCGCCACCTGGAAGCGTCCTTCCACCAACACGTACCAGTCCGGCGTCCACTCCTTCCTGGAGAATTTCCTTGATACCAGAGGCTATACCGGTCGCCATGTGCAGTACGGTAACCAGTGGGCGCGCAACGTGAACGGCAGCTGGTCTGAGGCCACCGCCGGTCACCTCACTGGTGATGCCACCGCGACGAACGCGCAGCGCATGGATTTCGCGGGTGGCCTGGAGAACGGACGCTTCTACCTCCGCAACGGCGCCTTCTTCCCCAACTATGTGCCACTCAACCAGGACTTCAACCGCCCAGCCACTGGCCAACAACCGACCGTCGATGTGAACACTTTGCCGACCCAGTGAAGCGATAGGTTAGCGCTGCGTGCCACAATGAGCAATCCCAAATCTCACGAAAACCTATATCACCTTCCGTCCAGCTCTGAGTCCCCATCAAGTTCACTATTCGCGTTGAGCAGCTCCTGAGCTCTCCGGGAGCAGTGAAGTGCTCCATCAGCGGAGGTTCCCAGCCTTTTAGTTACGGTTTGAAAGGTTCCACCCCGGCTACTTACAAAAACCTTTTTTTGCGTTTCGTGTATGCCCGCCTAAACATAACCTAACTGAAAGATAGTGCAGGTTTACAGTAATAAAACATCCATGTGAAAACTAATAGTAAAGTATGATGATGGTGGAGAGTGGAAGATGAAAGAGAACGGAGGCGCAATAGTGAATTTACGCTGAGTTATTTAGTATGGGATCATTTTTTATCGGTGGAATGAAGGGGAAATGATAAAACGAGCATTCCCTCCCATTTCGCTCTGGAGGAAATATGAAACGAGTGAAATGTGGAGAGAATCCGAAAGAATGTGGGATCTCTGGATTGCGCCGAAGGGAGAAATTTCCCACCTTGTGCTGTGAAGGAAACTTGAGTTACGTTTCGGGTATCATTTGGGTCGTACTATTCGTACATACATACAAAATGCGGGACTACAACAGACGTATACTTTAAAGCAATAATTTACAGAACAAAAATAAAAGCAAGAATGTCCAAATGCCGAAAGAGCCACCGCCACCGGTGACCCCATGCCAAGCTCTATCATTGTCAGTGACGAGGTGTGAGGTTTTTAAAATTTCGAGCCAATGAGAGGCATAGTTCTACTACGCCTGGGACGTTAGTTCACCGGACTCGTCACTAAGTCACATAAATGAATTCAGGACGTAAATAGGGAACGAAAGACCATGGGACTTACTGTTCAGTGAACTTGCCGTCATCACCATTATAGAGGAATAAATCGTAGAATATAGCTCCGGCCTGAGCGCCCAAAATCGGCGCAATAACAGGGCACCATAGCCAGTATTGACTAATAGACCCATCATGAATATCAAGACCGGATGAAGCAGTAGATACGAAAACACATACGTTCGGAATGTGAAGACCTCCTTCCCATACCCAGCCATAGCCGTGAAGATGCGAGGACCCAAATCACGAGCTGGGTTAATAGCATAGCCTAAATAGATAAACAATTAAACATATGTGCTTTGCATTCAGTCAAAACCCGAGCTTACCGGTCTGAGCTCCAAGCGAAGCACCGATCCCCAGGATCAATAGGAACAGCATGACTGGGGCAAGGCCTTTTGGAGGAGCAAGGTTGTTTGGATCTCCCGCCGCAAGCACCAGCATCATGAGAACCGCGGTGGCCAGAAACTCTGAGAAGAACGCGGAAACCTGGGTCATATAGTCGAGCTAGCGACATCGAGGCAAAAGGTGAGATGTTTCGCAATTGGTCGATTATCGAACGGCACCTACGGCATATGTGGAGAACAACCCTGCGGTTTTGAGTGTACGAACGCCTCGTCCACCTTCGAACAGGTCAATCGCGTGGAAGTAGTTGGCGTATACGAGAGCCGCTCCCGTGATCCCGCCCATCAACTGCGCGAAGATGTAACCTGCCAAACGGATACGGGTTAGACTGAATCCGTCTAAACCAGCCGAGGAAGCATCATATGATCCCGAGATCCATAAGGCACTCTCTACTAACCGGGTACTTTTCTCCAGGGGAAACCACGCCATGTTGCGAGTGCAAGTGTCACCTGGGATGTCGAAGCAAAGAGAGTTGGAAGACACGGAATTAAGAATCAGTGTGATGACATATCAAGGGAAATAAGCTCGCTTACCGCAGGGTTGATATGACCTCCAGAAATCCCCGCGCTAATCCAGACTCCGAACGCAGTACCTGTTTAGATGAGATTAATTCATGAAAAAACATAGACGAAATGAAGAGAATTTTTTTGAATGAGACAGGCAAGGAATGCGAACGGAAGGCTGGTGGGAAGAGCAAAGAATTTTAACTTACCAATTGCCCAGCCAAAATTGATGGAAAGGTATTCCTGATTGATGTGAGTGTGGTCGGGTGGAGCTTAGATCTCTATAGAACGTACTCCTTTGGCAGAAGAAGCGACATCCGTGTTGCCAGTAAGCACCACCTGACAATCTACGCCTGTGCCAAAGATGATGAGAATCATTACTCCAGCAAATTCCGCTAGTGGTTCGCGCAGGATTTGCCTGAAGAGTATCACATGAATTAGTTGAGCCGAGGACGATGGGCGAAGCTTCTAGTGCACACCTGTACTTCCGCCAGCGACTGCGGCGACGATGAGCAGTTCGAGCCTGCTGTATGTTGTATTCTTGGGCCATCACTTCGTCATGAGTGACCTCGATTTTGGTGATAGAAGAATCGGAAGGATGAGAGGAAGGTCGTGGCCTTGGAGACATGTTGGTGAAGCTTCGTATTGAAGTCTATCGATACCAGAGACCTTATAGTTTATATATGGTACTCCGGCGGGGAGGATATCCGACAAGAGATGAAATTAACGCAGAGATGTCCAGATGGGTATGAGTCCAGAGTTATTCAGGGTTCTGCCGGAACCAGATACGCTGATTTTTGCTGCAGGGGATAAAGCGTGCAGGTCCTAGTGAGGTATGCGGACCATCCTCAAATGGATTAAATGACGGCTTGACAGCGCAGATATAGAAGCATGGAAGGGCGCATCCTGGCGGTGTGAATCACTTGACCGAGCAAGCATATGGCTTCTTGCGTAAATCAGCTCTTGGAAAAGAACATGATAGACGTATTGAGCAGATGTTGAGATAGAGGATTCGCAGCCGAACTTTCAATATCGCCTGTAGCTGAGAAGCTTGAGGAACCAGGACAACCGAGTGCGTTCTGTGTGAAAAGGTTCAGGCTCGTAGAAAACGTGGCCGGAACCAACAGAAAGAGAGCAACAGGAGCACGCAGGAGTTTCAGTTCTTCCGGAGGTATCAGTTTGAACCTTTGGATATTTCAGAACACTTCAGGTGAGGCACGACCGCTCTGCTTGGGCGACTGGGTGTTAGGCAGGAAGACGCTGATGAAAAGCCACGATTTCCTGATCCTAACCCCATTGGTCGTGAGAAGGCGGACTTTCAAACAGGGCCAAATAACGCGCTCTGCAAGCGATGTTCATTTATGAATGTTGAAGTTATTTTGAGTGTCAACTCTAACGTATACTAGACTTGGTAAAGATGATCGACAAGATTTCTCGGTGTTCGTTCATCTCCGCAACGGTAGGTACTTCTCCGTAAAGAGACGTCCACCGGTGTCTAAAAACTTATTCGCCTAGCTAACGACGTGGCATTCATGAACTTGACATGAAATACGTGGAATTGATCATCGCCGTCCAAATGAAGCACGTGTGGCGCGCTCAAGGGAACAACCTGAACTCATGATACAATTTTTATCTCCTACATATGAATGTTTGCATCTCCACCCTAAAGCAACGAGGGGAATACCTTCTCTGAAGAATGTCGTGTGCAGCCTGTGATTATTTGACACAGGTTTGAAGTCCTCACGGCGTTCCGTTGGTTGTGTAACTCAATGGAGGTCCAATGCTCCAGCACCACTCAATCCTCTCAGGAACCGTCCGGCGTCATCACAACTTTGTAGTTGACTCCTTCAGGCGAACGCGACCATACTGTACTTTCCAAGTAGCCGAAGCCGCCGGGGTTTTGCAATCACCTGATGACTAGTCAGGTGAGATAACACAACCCCTCGTTCAACGGGATGATATCCATCGGAGCAGCGCAGTTACCCATCTTATCGCACTATGTCCAACGACTGGAAGGCAAATGTCGCTGAAAAGAAGCTCAAGCAACAAGCCTCTATCCCTGGAGGATGGCTTTTGAGCGATCCACCTAGCAAGGAAATATTAGACGTCTCGCTTGTTGTAGACCGTTCCGGAATTCTCTCCACAGAGGAACTGTCAATCGTCAGTGCGAATGTCAACAATCTACTGAAGAATCTGGCAGAAGGGACGTGGTCTGCCGTAAAGGTCACTACTGCGTTTGCTAAAGCAGCAATTATCGCACACCAAGTAGTCAGTTACCGAACAGAAACCTTGCTGAACCATATGTGACCTGTTGTTTGATAAGACCAACTGCCTGACCGAGATCTTCGTTGAACGGGCGCTTTCTAAAGCCGCCGAACTCGACGAACATCTCAAGCAGACTGGAAAGCCTATTGGACCATTGCACGGTAGGATTTTCTTACTCAGGGAGGTTGCCACAGCGTTAATATCAGCCTAGGACTTCCCATTTCCCTCAAAGATCAAGTGAGCATCAAGGGAATAGAGTCCACAATGGGTAGGGTTGCTTCTCCCTCGCATCTGATATCACGGACTAGATGGTGAATGTGTTAGGTTACGTTGCTTGGATTGGGACCCCTGCAGAGAAAAATGCTCTGCTTGTTGACCTACTCGAGTCATGTGGCGCCGTTCTCTTTGTCAAGACGAATGTACCTCAAACCCTCATGGTATGAACTTCTGTGGATATTGTGATGCTGCTCTAATTCCCTACTACAGTGGCCAGAAACCCATAACAACGTCTTTGGCCGAACCCTCAATCCGTATAATCGAAACCTCACTTCCGGTGGGTCTTCTGGCGGTGAAGGCGCTTTGATCGGTAAGCGAAAGTAGACCAAGATTTCGACGGTCCACTGACATTTTTAAGCTATGAGAGGCGCTGCAATTGGTTAGTCATTTTTTGAAATCGATGGACTCTGTCGCTCAAATAAAGTATAGGTGTCGGGTCTGATATAGGAGGGTAAGTCATTCCTCGTTGGAGATGTAGAGACGTGGAAGGTTCATTCCTACAATTAGTTCGGTCCGTTTACCCGCTGCCTGCTGTGGAACGTACGGGTTTCGTCCTTCTTCGCATCGTATCCCATACAAGGGCTGCGTCAATTCACTCGAGGGTCAGGATTCCATTCCGTCTGTTCTTGGCCCACTTTGCAATAGCCTGGATGGTGTGAAACTGTTCGTTCAAGCTATCCTTGATCAACAACCGTGGCTTCAAGACCCTATGGTTCTCAGGAAACGCTGGAACAACGAGGAGTACGACTTGTGCGAACATGGCGGGCTCAATGGTCGACTTTGTTTCGGAATTGTGTGGGATAATCAAATTGTAGCACCCGATCCTCCGATTCGAAGGGGGCTGGACATGGTGCGGGACGCCCTCGTCGCCGCAGGACATACAGGTAGGCCACGGTTTACTGAAACAATAGTCACAGACAAATTCACTAAGGCGGCATGGTTCTTGAAGTTATCGCATGGACGCCACACAAACATCGTGAATTGGGGGACCTTTGGAGTGACATTATGAATGCGGGGATGACAGAAGACATCGAAGCAGTAACTAAACTCTCTGGGGAACCTTGGTTGCACACAATGCGGGAGGAAAACGTAGATGTAGCCATCCGGACAGACTACGCACCACTTAGCGCGTACGCCTTGTGGCAGCTGCACAAGAAGAAGAGGGGCCTCCGCGAGGAGTACCTTGACCATTGGCGGAAAACCATTGACATCGCCGGGACAGGACGTCCTGTAGACGCTCTCATTTCTCCCATCGCTCCCATGACGGCTGCGCCGCATGGTGGATATAGGTGCGTGTTCTCCTTCACATTTCCGTTCGTAGCTTACATATCACGACCATTCTCGCTGTCAGACCATCATCCTACACTACGATCTATAATGTGCTCGATTATCCAGCCCTAGCAGTTCCCGTAACACGGGTAGACCCTCAGCTGGACGTGAAGCAACCTAGGAACGTCTTTCATAACGAAGATGACAAGGCGAACTATGAACGTTGTACGTGATTCATTCTTCAGAAAGCTCATTTCTGGCGTTTATTTAATCGATCTTTATCCTAGACGACCCAACCCGATATGCGAATGCACCAGTTGTTGTTCAAATTGTTGGCCAGCGCCTTGAAGATGAAGCTGTAATTCGGATGGCGGAGGTTCTAGACCAGGCTTTGAAAAGTCAAGCTCTTCATAAATGATCTCGTTTTCTGACGTCTGTGCTGTCATAGTCATTCATACCGCATGCGATTTCATTATACTATTCTGTTTCTGTTCAAAATGGTAATCTATGCGGCGGAATACAGGCTTAGTAGCTGCAGACGACAGTAATTTCGGTTTCAATAGGCGATCATCCTCTTGAAACCCACACGTGGTCTTTGAACTCTAACTTAAAATAACATCTTCAACTCTAATGCTCTCGTAGCTCGTCTCAACCCTTTTCTTCCGTAGTATTTCCGCCTGAAAGGCGCTCATTTCAGCATCCATACCAGGAAATCAGTCAGAAGTTCGTTGTCGAGGCCGATAGCGGAGTCAATGAGTTCCGTTACCTGAAAATTCCCTAGATATTCCTTCCCTTCTTCTACCTGTTGCATCCTGAACTCTGTTCTGAGGACGTTTCGCTCTGCGTCGAAGCTGCTTGAGCCCTGAAGACTGTCAGATGCACTTCAGATCTTTCCTTACTTCGCCCGCTCACCGTTTCTATCCAGATCGGTGGCCCACAATGCCATGGATATGACAGGGTCCTCTCTCACTGGTCATCAGGCCGGCACGTCTTCCGATTGGCCCGTACTCAGCACAATTGTATCTGACAGCCATCGTGTTTAGACGATCTTCCAGTCTGGACTTTTCCAAGTTGGGCTGTTGACCTGAACCTGTCATACCGAGAACCACTACCTCAGCTGAGTTTGCCGTTGTACAATCTTGCCCGGCATGGCAAGAGAGGTGAGAGTTTGCTATTTTCGTAGGATCCCATTTAGAAATATCCAGCGACAAATTACCAGAACCCTCAGTAACAAGACATAATACCTGGTTATATGTAAAAAGAAGTAAACCTTGCTGGTGACTGATAGATGGCTTGTGGGCTGAATTTCCCATGAACAAAACAAGGCGGGTTGCTGGCCAACAAGGTCATAGAGGATTCTCGTGAGATTTGCGAGGAGAACATAATCCGCCAGACGATAAAGTGAAGGAAGTTCAAAGCTAAGATGCCTCATCAATCACCTTGAATTCAAGTTCTCTCTAAGCGTTATCTAGTTGAATGCTTGAAGCTTCTTCTCATCCGCGTATGTTGTTGGAAAGATTGACGACGTCACGGACCGACATGCGATAATCGCTCGCTTAACGAAAGCGGGATAGTCCGCCCGGAACAATGCTGCATTCCGAACGCTCCGAAACCTTTCCACGTCTTTTGTTTTCTCCTGCGCCACGTCCTACTTTGAGAGGTGGTTTTTGTTTGATTCAATAACGCCTCAGGATCGCCAGCTATCCGCACCGAACATTTGCGTTCTCGCAGCCTTTACCCACACTGCCCCGCCTTGTCTCGGGGTTTTTTTTTACCGGGGGCATTCTAGGCATTCTGCTGACACTTACAAGCGACTGAACCGCTGGGAACTCTTCCTCATCCTGGGATTGTGTGAGCGTACCTGAGATCAGCTGATCCTGGTATTGCGATAACAGTGATCACTTTGTTCAAACCCTGCCACATATAAAAGGATGCTTCTAGTACACAAACCCGACACGGAGGATCGCCTCTGATACCCTCCTAATATAACTCTCCCACATACATGGCTCAAAACGGCTGGTCCAAGCTCGCAGCTGACAAGCAAGTTAGCCAGCAGGCGTCGATTCCCAAGGAATGGATTTTGTCGAATCTACCAGACAAGGATGCCAAGGACGTTTTCACCTTCCCTGAAGAAAGCGGATTGCTCACCGAGGAGGAGGTCGAGATAACGAGGACGAACGTGGATGGTCTACTCAAGAACCTGGCTGAAGCCAAGTGGAGTGCTGTTGAAGTGACGACTGCGTTTGCCAAGAGAGCAATAATTGCACACCAGATTGTATGTGAATCTCTTATCCTTGCACCGTCGTGACACACAGATACTAATTCTGCTTCTACTTTAGACCAATTGCTTGACCGAAATCTTCATCGACCGAGCGCTGGCTAAGGCAGCTGAGCTTGATAATCATCTCAAGAAGACGGGTACTGTTGTAGGGCCCCTACATGGTATGCCTGCTTCCTCTTCTTATACAGATGGAGCTGTGTGCTCATGGATGAATAGGTTTACCAATTTCCCTCAAAGATCAGATCAGTGTTAAAGGGATCGAGTCAACTATGGGTATGAGCATTTGGCACGCTCTTTCAGGACCAGTTTGGCTAACAATGCACTCTCAGGATACGTTTCCTGGATTGGGCAGCATGCTGAGAAGAATTCCGTCCTTGCTGGTATTCTGGAATCATGTGGTGCAGTCCTGTATGTCAAGACCAATGTGCCGCAGACATTGATGGTAAGGCGTCCAGCCTTCTTTGACTATGCAGTCTCTAAAAGTTACGCGTGCAGTGGCCCGAGACGTTCAACCACATCTTCGGGAGGACTACAAACCCACATAATCGGAGCCTGACTTCAGGCGGCTCTTCAGGAGGCGAAGGAGCACTCATTTGTTCGTCCTTTGGCTCCCTAACCCTCTACCCTTAGACTGACCTGTTTTCACAGCGTTGAAAGGTTCCGCTCTAGGTTCGTGGTTATTACCCTTTTTTTTGGACACCAGCTAACGGTTTCTCTACACAGGCGTCGGTTCTGACATCGGAGGCTCAGTCCGCATCCCATCTGCTTGCTGTGGTCTCTATGGCCTTCGACCCTCCTACGGTCGAACACCCTACGCAGGCTCTGTCAACTCCCTCGAAGGACAAGACTCCATCCCCTCCGTTCTGGGACCGATCTCCAACAGCATCAGGGGTTTGAAGCTGTTCATGAAAGCTGTGATCAGCAAACAGCCCTGGACGAAGGACCCGTTGTGCGTGAGGAAGAGGTGGGACGAGGAGGGGTATAATCTCATTGACCATGGAGGAGTGGACGAGAGAGGGAAGATCAGGAAGTTATGTTTCGCTATTATGTGGGATGATGGGGTTATCGTGCCCCACCCGCCGATTTTGAGAGGGCTGGAAATGTTGAAGGAGGCGCTGCTTGCGCAGGGGCATCAAGGTGAGTGATTTCTACGTTTCAGTTTCTGGGGCATGGCTGATGTCGGATTCATAGTGGTCGACTGGAAGGCGCACAAGCATGATGAGCTATACGATAACGCAGGCAAGATCTGGGGAACAGGAATCGCAGAAGACGTCCAAACCGTCACTGCCCTCTCTGGCGAGCCTTGGATTCTATCCATGGCGCCAACCGACGATCCTACCGCCACGGTTGACACCGCAGAGCTCAAGCCCACTCCTGAAGTTGTTGCATCTGCATTTGATGTGGCGGAGTCCCTAGGCGTCACCACCGCTGAAGGTCTCCGCAAAGAGCTTTCAACCACTGACGCATCGGATGACCAAGCTGATGCTGGGGACGATGAGTCGAAGGGTACATCCTTACATGCGTCCATGCGGGCTTCTGCCTATTCGCTGTGGCAACTCCATAAGCAGAAACGAGACCTCAGGCAGGAGTACGTGGACTACTGGGAAGCTAGCAAGGAACGGTGTCAAACGGAGACTGGGAGACCTGTGGATGCGATTTTATCCCCTGCGGCACCGTTTTGTGCACCTAAACATGGTGGATATACGTGAGTGCACGACATTGTTGCTATTGCTGGTTTTCAGAAGCTGATGTGTGTTTTCTGAACAGGACGGCGAGATATACAACTGTGTGGAATGTACTGGACTGCCCTGCCCTTGTCGTTCCTGTGTCTAAGGTCAGCCAGGACCTCGATACGAAGCGACCTAGGGAAGAGTTTTACAGCGACGAAGACAAGACGAATTACGAAGCTTGTGCGTCTTTACTCCCTCTTACGTATACGGAAACTGATCATAGCGTTCATTACAGACGAACCAAGCACGTACGAAAACGCGCCTGTATGCGTCCAAGTCGTCGGTCGCACGCTCGAGGAAGAAGCTGTCATCAGGATGGCTGAGATTGTGGACGATGCGGTGGAGCAGCTGTACAAGTCGAAGCCTGAGACGGTACAGCGGCATCGATGAGCGCGGTTTTGTGGAGAAACATGGAATTCGGGGGTGGTGAACCATTCTTATTTATGAGTTACCTTTGGGATGAATTATGGTTTCTTTCTTCATTGTGCATTATTCCGTTTTGTTCAGTTCTACTGTAATTCTCGATAAGATCCAAGAAGTGTACGATTACGTTTTTTTCGGTTATCACATTTTTCCTTGTCCATCAAAGTGCTTGGCCAACCTCTTTCTTTTCTACCAACGCCTCAGTCGTAACAGTCTAGCATCTCCGCGCCCGCGAATGCTCGATGGCCTACCCAATTCAATTGTTCCAAACTTGGCAAACCCTGGCCCTTTGGCCACTGTGATAATGATCTGTGCTTCCCAGCCTGCCAAATGTAAGCACCGAGAGATTCGTAGTGGACTACCAGGACTCATGTTCCAGCAGACAACGATCCATAGCTCTACTCCTGTCAGGTCCAGCAACAGAAATGTCCATATTCCACGGTGCCCAAAATACCAACATTTACGGAGGCAGCTTCAACGTAGTTTCTTTGCATCAAGGGAACAAATGGGAGAAAGGTGTGCATACTCGTTCCCGTCCCTCTCATGGACACGCTTGGCTGATTCTTGTTTGAAGAGTTGCAGGATTTAGAAAGTCATACCGCCGTCGGCGCGTTCCACAACTCGAAAGAGCGATATGATGCTCCGAAATGTCTTCCTCGAACACGCGAAGCAGTTCTCCAGCGAATAACTCAGTGGATCCACACCGGAAATGCGGAGAAACCTATCCTATGGATCTACGGCCCAGCAGGCTCCGGAAAGTCGGCCATTGCACAGACCGTTGCAGAAAAACTGGAAGAAATAGGCTATCAACTGGCCGCAAGCTTTTTCTTCGCCCGGTTGAATGCAGAACGCAACACCACTGAGCGCCTCATCCCATCGATTGCCTATCAGCTCCTTTCGTCATTCCCAGCTACACGTGAGTTTATTCTGAGCGCCATTGCTGCCAACCCTCAGATCTTTTCTCTGAACATTGAATCCCAGATCAAGAAGCTGATAATAGGCCCACTTCGGTCAGCTGGGATTGTTCGGTCAGGACAACAGTCCTCCCCAATAATCATCATCGACGGACTTGACGAATGCAAAAGCTCAGCCGAGCGGATCCAATTCCTTGAGGCACTCGTTAACGTCTGCTCCGATGGGACCTTTCCCTTCAGCGTCATATGTGCCAGCCGGCCTGAAAGGGACATTCGCGACGCCTTCAACGACACCAAGGCATACCCCATCTCCGACCACCTGGTTCTTGATAACCAATTCAACCCCGACCCCGACATTGAAAGGTTCTTCCTTCATCACTTCGCTGAACTCAAGCGAACCCATCCACTAACTGCCTATATTCCCGACACCTGGCCTGAAATGTCTGTTGTCAGGACGCTGGTCAGGAAATCGTCCGGGCACTTCATTTATGCTTCCACTGTTATGAAGCATCTTGCTTCAAGGAAACATAAGCCGATGAAGCGACTTGAGGACATCATGGCAGCCGGTATTGGGTCGGATGCATCACCCTTTGTGGAGTTGGATGCACTATACAGGCTCGTCCTATCCTCCGTGGACAATCCTGCCGACCTTGTCCGTCTCTTAGGTCTGGTCCTATTTTCGGAAATGGACATCTCCCCCGCTTACGCGGAGGGCGTCCTTGGCCTTGAGGAAGGAGATATCATCCTCCTTCTCGACGACCTACATTCCCTCATGGAAGTTGGCGGACCAACAGATCCGCTTTTGCCATTCCACGCATCATTTGGCGACTTCCTCATAGACCGCTCCCGCGCTGGCATCTATTACTTGGATATCAGCGAAGCAAATGGCAATCTCGCCTTGGGAACTCTCAGAGTTCTCTTCGATGGACTTCAGCCTACCTTCGAGGTATCTCGGTTCATGAAAGTCGACCCTTCGATGCTTTCGAGCGCCCACTTCTCACAGGCAGCGCCGACGTACGAACTCCTTTGCTTCCTCAAGGACTTCCAGTGGGATCAAATCCCGCAGAAATTGACCTGGTCCGGTCGTGCAGATCCAAGGCGCACAAGTGTACAAGGAGCATGGCCACGGTATATCGGTGAATTGTTTGGATTCTGCCGTAGGGTAAGCTACACGTTTACGTTCAGACATTTCAGTCCCTAACAGATCACCAGGTTTCCACGGATTCGCCTGCCTGGGGAGGCATATATTCTAAACTTGCTCTGGCATTTGGGAAATGGTTTGTGTCAACGTTGGATGGCCACCACGGCAGATCCCAGACCGAGCTATGGACACGGAGGGTGTACAGCCGACACGCCTTCCCCACCTGTACAAACTTTGACCCTTGGAACGATCTAAACTCCTCCGCCGCTCCCTTCTTCACCTCTCAATCTCCCCACTTCGACGACATTATCTATGACATTCTACGAAACCCAGAAGCTGCAGGGGTGTACTACATCGACCAAGAACGGCACTTCCATGTTCTTCATGAAGAGATCAAAGGTCGATTGGTCATGGTTGAGCAAGATGAGAAGATGAAGGGAGGGTATAGGCAGTATGTTGGATCGAAAACCATATCGATGCCAGGCTCGGATATGTTGGAACGGTACCACCAAAGAAGGAAGCAATGTGTTCCGGACGTGACAATACTACTGGAGCTTGCTGAATCTCGCCATCCTTCTGTTGACGAACTCCTCCCACGAATCCAGGATGTTTTCATTACTGAGCAGCAGGGCAGAGACGGAGCTGAGCAACTTGAGAGGGTGGTAGAGGAGTATAGACAGGTTCGTTGCTGCAGAGCAGACTCCGGACGGCCTCAAACTGACCGTGATGGTGTCCAGAAACAACTCGTCATCCTTGAAAGCGTAGAACGAGCTCCATCCGACAAGTCCCTTTCTGGCCCATTTTCCCTATCGGTCCCCATCTCAATAATGGGTTCGATTTCGGAGTATGATTTTCAGAAGATGGCGGAACAGGACCGACTACGGAACAGGGGCTAATGCAAAACAGCGTAGGCACTGCGCTGGTTGTACGATTTAGATAGGTACAAAATAAGAAAAAATGATCCGGGTGCGTGCCAGTCAACTCGTCCCAATTCCTGTCCTTTGCTTTGCCGAAGTCTAGAATAGGGTGTTATCAAACACCATTCCTGATGATTTCTTGCCCTCAAACTGAGAATGATGAAAAGTATACTAGTCAAACTGTATGTTTGCAATATTGTCCCGATAAAATGAAAACCCAAAATGGGACACCTCAAACCACTTTCCCACATCAGGTGTGATGCTATACCGTGACAGGCCGATATAGCCGTCGAAGTTCAACAGGTTGGAGAATGCTCATCTCTCAACCCGAACCCAATCGAGGCATTTAGGCGTTTCTCTCAGCTCTGCAAGACCTACGGCTACAGTGCCATAGGCGCTTTCCACGACTTCAGGAGGCGTTATGACCCCCGAAGCGTCTTCCCCAGACAGGAGAGGCAGCCCTTCGACGAGTCTCCGATTGAATATAGACGGGGAGCTTAGAGAAGCCCCTTCTGTGGTGTACGGCCCAGCAGGCGCGGTCGAACAACCTGCCGCCGATAATTCGGGGGAAGATGGGGTCTCTTCTGGCCGCAAGCGTCTTCTTTCGGTCGGATGGAGAGCACAACACCATTGAGCGTCTTGAGCCGTTTCCGGCCTTCCAGCTTATTTCCTCGATTATGTCCAGTCGCAAGTTCATCTGGACTGTATCGTTGTCAATCCGTAAAATTTTCACCTGAACATTGAAACGCAATTGCGGAAGCTGATCGTTGAACCCTTGCGTTCAGCTGGCGTCGTCCAAACAGTGAAAAGAATAGTGGTAATCATTGACGGCTAGATGAATGCCAGAATCAGTTGCACGAACTCTCCCTGTTCATAAATGCTCTCGCCAAAGTCTCTTCAAATAAGACGGTTTCCCCTTGTCACTCTCTGTATCAGCCACCCCGAAAGAGATATCCGCGACGCATTCAACCACGCCCACCACACTATCTATGTGATCGCTTCATCCTCAACAACCAATAAAACCCCGAGCTAGACATAGAACGGTACCTGGAGCCATTCTGCTACGCGTGGAAAGGCTCGTGGTCTTTGATCAGCCCATGGACAACGATGGCCATGTTGACAACCTCAGCGAAACACTTTACGCATACAGAAATGTGTGTCTCAAATGTTGCATCTGATTTGCCTAACAGGACTCACTGGGGACTCGTTGACAGGAAAGAAGAATTCGTGTTTCTGGTGGGAAAAGGGCCGCAGAAGGTACAAACTGGTTTGCGATCCCATTTTTCATCTCTCAACATCACCAGGTCCTTTCACAGTCCAAGGCCAAGTTCAAATAACTACTACTGGGGTGGGGATAAAGCTGGTCTACGAGTTATCGTGGGTAATAGGGTACAAATATCATGGCGCGTTTTTGATTTCTCATTGGCTCGAAAGACATTTCAAATCCTAAGGTTATGGGTGCCAAAGTGGCCTTGGCAAGATGACCTGGACTATGTCATTTCAGGGGCTCGACAGAGATGTCTATCAACGCGCTATGCCCTACTTTCCCGCTAGGCCTCAGATTCCCGTAATGCCCAGCAATTGACTTAGGACCAAGACGCCAATGCTACCTGATACGGCTAAAATGACTTTAGCATAAAGGAAGATGAACACGCTCAGAACTCCCCGGCGCTTCTTCGCCTTCAGCATTTCTTGTCGTCTAACGCTACGAGCTTACAGATGTTCTCTAAAATCCCCCTTCTCGCCATCGCCACCTTCCTTAGCACTGCGTTTTCCTCTCCCCTTGCGGCTCGTGATACCTGCAAGCCGAACTTCGAAGGCAGACCCCAGACGGCATATCGTGGTTCTGGTAGCTCGCAGGTTAACCAGTGGATTCCTCACATCAGCAACGGCGGCCATGTCACCATAAACAGTGCATATTTCGAGACTGCTTGGGCTACTGGCGAGTTTCTCGTACCTTTCACTGGTCAATACAGTGGTACATATCAGTTCAAGTAGGTTCTTTGTGGTCGTCGTTGGGCCGATGTGAACCGTTCTTCTATCAGGGCTGCAGCTGATTCTGCTCGTCAATACGCACTCGAAGGTTCCGCTAATGGAAACTTGGTATTCAGGCCTATCAAATACAACTTTCCGAAGTACGTCTTGTCTCATCATTGTATTGGCTTGATCAATGTTTTGCTTATACAATACGCTTTCACGTACATGTAGCAACCAAGAATTCTCTATCAATTGTAACTACTGCTGGGACCTTGGCCCAGCCTATTCTCGCATTTTCCAGTCTGATTGTCAAGTCAAGCACGCTGCAACGGGGAAGTGCGTGGATGGTTGGGTGAACGGGGCTACCCTGAGCCTGAAAACATGCACTGGTTCGTGGGAGCAGTTGGTGAACTTTGTCAATGGAACTTCGGCTTGAGATGGTTTTGGTTGTCATTCTCCATCCAAATGACGTTGTACGCTTCATTCTATGCGAGTGCTCTCTCTCTCTCGATTTCCACCTTTGACGCTTATAACCTCCAATGCTGCAATTAAATCGTTATTCAAATCCACGGACCCTCTATTTTCAATAGCTAAAAGGCCACTGAACAATACCACAGATAATTTCATAGTGTTTGCGTATTCTCTACTAGCAAGTATATTCGGCCTGTTGCATATTAGCATTATGGACGTACAGCGATCATTGCACGCATCTACTCACTAAATCTCTTCCAGTCGACCTCCAGTCGACCTCCTGTGATCCAATATCCTCCAGTGTCTTGATGTGAGAGATCCACGCTTACCCCAATGCAGACCTTGGCAAACACTCCAGGCATTCGTACGTAACATCTATGATGTGTGGCGTTTAATTATGACGCTCGTGTGGTAGCCTTGAAGAGGCAGCCTGATTTAGTCTCTGGAGGAGAAGTGGTTTCCAAAACCTGATATTTTAACGAGAGAAACGAATCCAATCTATTAGAGCACAATGACGTTTGCGAAGCTTATGGAGTGCGCATAGGTCCTGGCCGTAGCGAAGCGCGGGTGACCGGCTGGTCTATATGGAGTAATCATACACCTCATCCATTCCTCCATTTGGCAGCGCTGTTCCTGACGTTGTCGATATCAACCACTATACCACCATCGCACATGACGAGGCTCATCTCTAGAAACCAGGGTACTGCTCCACGTCGACGAACAAAGACTGCTTCACAATTACCAGTCTATATCTGGCATCAGTAGAATGTTGTGAATGGCAGTGGGTGAGTCGCCTGTGCATCTTGCTTCGTGGTGACGCGAAATATCTCAAGGATTGTACACCAATGGTTGCGTGATCAAAAGTAGCTATCAACACAATGGTCCTGGACAAACACATATATGTGCGAACCGTTGGATCTGTTTTCTGGGTTGGTGAGTATCATAGAAGGGACTGCAACACTTCCCCCGCACTGACACATTTCCACAGACAAAACAACCATGGTAATCCAGCTATTAGGTGAATATGGTCTACACTTTACCATTGAGATCTGGGAACTTAAGCAATGAGCAGCTTAGAGACCTGCATGGTAGTAAGTACCAATTACTGTCGGGAACGAGCACCTCTGATTGAAGCTCATGTTTTTCCTGCTTACCCACGCACAGGACACCTGTCAATGAACTCATATTCGAATCATACCAGATGTAAGCCTGCATCCTGTTCTTTTGAGTTATTGCATTGACAATCATCCTCCAAGAATGAGCTTTGGTGATGCGGGAAGTACTGGAAAAATGCAATCGATCTAAATAAAAAAGAGGAAACCATTGGACAATATGTATTTACCTGAGGGAAACAAATAACCTGCGTAATGACTCTTGGATCTGTCTTGGAGGATGCTCGCGTCCCGCGAGGCCTATACGATGGTTTCCCTCTGTTCAAATATCTAAACGAACAGTGGGGATTATTGGGTCCCAGTCAGATCATTGGAGATGTAAGAAGGGCCTTGTAGTTTTCAGAAACGAGGAAGGGAGTTGCCAGCGGATATCGGTTGCTGCCCAATGTTGCATTGGCAGGGTGAAGGGGTATTTTCTGTGATTCAAGATTGGTTTGGATATTGAT
Organism: Clitopilus passeckerianus; assembly: GCA_944990035.1. Lineage (NCBI taxonomy): Eukaryota > Fungi > Basidiomycota > Agaricomycetes > Agaricales > Entolomataceae > Clitopilus > Clitopilus passeckerianus. The sequence continues at coordinate 77,603 of CALYLX010000071.1, forward strand.
ATTGATTATAACTACGCATGACGAACCATTTTATACGACGAGACTGATGACTCGAGTTCAGAAACACCGTGAGCATCGAGCGATTCGCCACAGAGCAAGGAATTTTCGACGCGAGGGAGAAGTTTATCGATGTAAGGTTTGCGATCGGCAGCGTCGAGCAACGTCGCGAGGTCAACTCTAAGGATTTCTTTCTCCCGATGACTGGCGGCCGTTCCTCGATTTTCCACGCCGAAGAAAACTTGCGAGTCAATTTCTTCGGCTATGATCCGGTTATACTGCTCGTCGTCGATGTGGTAGATGCCAGAAACTTCAGGGTTTCGTAAAAAATCGTATACAACATCATACAACCACTTATTCGAGTAGTATATGTCGTATTCACCACATCTCTCGTCTGGGGCGCCCCATAGCTTCCGGTTAGGCGTGAAGATCTTAATGCCTTCCTTGTGGAAACGAACCTGTGCATACGCCCGTCTGATTGATAGAGCATTGAGATGGGGCGGCTGACCCAGTGCTGACGCTCGCAAGCTCGATGCCAGGCAGCTTTCCAATGTCATAGCAATCGTACCGAGCAATGCACTCCAGGCCGGAGCATCCATAGACGCCTGCACGGTCATAAAAAGTTTCAGCCTCTCCCGATCGACTGACAGTGTTTATTTCTCTCACCTTGCGGCAAAAATGGTAAACTGGGATGCCAACACAGTGAGAATTGAGTACAGCATTCCAATGGTGTGTAGCTGGATTCACCGCATGCCTTGCGGTCTGTTCCCAGTCCGAGACTGCTCCGAGATACTCAAGGAGGCTATCAAGTGGGTGCGCGAGCTTGAAGTAACCCTCCAACGCGGAAAGACGATTTTCCGGGGGATTGAAGACGGGGTCAGAAAGGCGGTATTCAACTTTGAGAATTCCAAGGGCTAGATGGCATTTGCCTCACCGGGATCCACATAATATTCGCTAGCCCGAGCGTGATCAGTCAGAAAATCTCCGAATGAAGCATGAAATGGTCGAAGGGGGTTGGATAGGTCGCCAACTTCCATCAGTGAATGAAGGTCATCCAGAAGGAGAAGGACGTCCCCTTCTTCCAGATCAAGCGTTCGCTCAGCATAGGCAGGGCTAATAGGTTGATTTGAGCATAGAACCATCCCAATGACCCGAAGCACATTGGTAATGTCTTCAGCGGTCGATAACATAACCTTGTAGAGCGCATCCAACTCCATGAATGGAGACGAATCTGAGCCTTCACCAGTCGCCAAAATGACTTGAAGTTGTTTTGTGGGCCTGTGTTTCTTTGAAGCAAGGTACTTCACTACGGTTGAGGCGTAAATGAATTGACCAGACGATTTTTGCACCAGCGCACGCACAACTGACCATGAAGGCCAGTCGGCTGGGATGTACTTTCGCAGGAGGTGTGTTTGCTTGAGTTTGGTGAAATGGTGTTGGAGGTACCACTCTATGTCATCATCAGGGTTAAATTGATTATCCAGGACGATGCGGTCGCAAAGATGATAGGTGTCATTTGCATTGAATGCATCGCGGATATCTCGTTTAGCGCGGCTGGTACAGAGAACTCTGATGAGCTGATGGGTACTCTCGAGATTGGTATTGAACAAGGTCTTAATGAGCCGGGAGTGTTCATTTGACGAATTTTGGCATTCGTCCAGTCCGTCGATGATAATCACAAAGGGGTTGCTTGTAGGCCGGACGATGGCTGCCATATGCAACGGTTCCACGATCAACTTCTGCGCCTGAGTTTCAATATTCAGGAAGAAGATTCGAGGTTCGTCAGCGATCGCACTCAGGACGAGGTCGCGAGTGGAAGGAACCGTGGAAACAAGCTGGAGAGCGATAGATGGGACAAGGCGCTCTGCGTTGTTACGCTCCCCATCTGACCGGAAGAAGAAAAAGCTCGCAACCAGTTTGTACCCTATCTTTTCAGAACTGTCTGCAATTGTCTGCGCAATTGCAGACTTCCCCGCGCCTGCTGGGCCGTACATCCATAAAATGGGTTTTTCCAAGCTCCCTGTATGTATCCAGTCGGAGATTCGTTGAAGGACTGCCTCGCGGGTTCGGGGAAGGCATTTCGGGGGGTCGTAACGCGTGCTGGAATCGTGGAAAGCACCTAGGGCACCGCGAAGTACCAACTCTTGCAGAGCTGAAAGCCCCAGTAAAGCGCTCCATTCGAGCTCGGATTGAAGATTGTCGATAGCCACTCACCCTTCTCCAATCGGCCAGAGGACGTGATTATCGTGCTATTGAAGTGCCCGCCATAAATGTTGGGATTTTGGCACCCTGGGAGGTGGACATTCAAGCAATGGAATAGGCGAGGAAGCTTTTTGCACAGCATTGGACGTACATCTTACTCGTAAGCCGGCAGAAGGGGCTGTGGATAGATTCTAGTTACAAGACCTGCGGCTTCGCCGTCTTTTGGCCTCAGGACAATCTGAGTTATAATATCATTTTCAAGGTATCTACTTTTTTGCAAGGTCCTTGCACATTTCTGTGTTGTCATTTCCGTATTCTACGACTTCTGAGTAATGTAGTTGGTCGTTCATATTAGAACAGCTCAAGTAATGAAGTAGAATACTGGTTTCATGAGTTAACAGACTACATGACACGGCAAAGATAATGATAAGGTCTACATGTATAGTAGGTACCCTGTACACCACAACTGCATTGACTTATTCCCTCGAGAGAGTGCTGCCTAATCAATGGGTGTAGCTGGATTAGCTGTTCTCGAGCGCGAAGCAAATGGTCCACTAACCTTTTCACACCTTATGAATGGTGGTCGGTAGGGTCATTTAAGTAAGGCGCATGTGAAGCAGTATCTCCTCGAACGATCCAGTATCGTGGTGCTGATATGCTGGCGGTCTGCCTTATTTTGGACCACAACTCAGCCAGGATATGCAACCACAGAGTCCAAAAGACCAGAATCTCGTTGGTTTTCGTCTTTGAGAAACACGCGATAACCATGTTGAGATTATTTACCCCCCTCTGCTTGTCTTCCTCGCGCACTCGGCTCCTGGAGAACCGCCTCTGCGCCCGAGATCTGTCGTTCCTCCACGGGGTTCACGTACGCTATACTAGTATACGGTATCGCACCTTCGTCCTCCACCCCACACTCCTTAAAAATCTTCAGGTTACCGCAGCGTCAGGAAAAGGTTCATTCAAGTAGACCCGTTAATAGTAAAAGGGCTGAGAAAGCCGTGGTTGTTGTCGAAAACCTACCGCTGTGAACGAAGGTCGTATCTGAATGGGGCATTCTGGTGAATATTAGACATAGCGCTCTGCGCATTATGCGTAGGAAACAGAGCCTCCCCCTTAACACAACACAATAACTATACCCAGAAAGCCGGACAACATAACGGCAGCAACCTGTATAACCCCCAACGGCACCATCTTGACAGACGCCGACGCTGTAGGTGTCGGGACATACGTAGCCCAAGGAGTCCATGTACGAATCCCGGTAGATGTTAGAGTAGGACCTCCAGGGAACCAGTCTCTTCTTGCGCAACGGTCGGGGTTACAGCTAACGCTATGACCCCACTGCTCGTGACCAAAGGAGTACACAGCGTCTTCGTGATAGACATAATTGGACTCCCAGGCGATGAGCGTTCCTAAGAGATAGCACAAAAATGTCGAAGGACGGTTGATCAGTACGGGCTCTGAGGGACCGGGATTTCTAGCTTTACCCACCTTCACGGGTGAACGGCTCGACGACCCTAAATGCTGTCGGAGACGCAGCCAGCGTTATGGTATCCGTGTATGGGTAAAACTCAGTTTCAGAGAGGGTATACGGCGTGTGTGCCCATTCGTACTGGATGTTGTTGACGTGTATGTCTTTGTAGACTGTACGCGTGACTAGACCGGTGTCTGACGTTGTAGTGATCGGGGTGAGGGAGTGTTCCCCGTCTCTAAAGGTGCCTGTGGAGGGATAGTAAAATGTGATCGTTTCCGTGGGAGTCAGAGATTTCTTCTTTGTCTCAGCTCCTATTGAACCGTGGCGTTAGCGAGCTTGATAGGAAGATAGGCGGTGTCGAAATAGTTACCTGGGAGGACAAGGAGGGTGAGCACTGTTGCGAAGAAAGGCTGCATCCGCATGGTTGCACAGAGATGTGAATGGGGAATCTTGTGAATCTTTTTATGGCCCAACTGATAGCTATCTGGACCACGAATGGTAGACACCGATCCGATGTGTTCGGGGCTCGACAGATGCCATAATTGAGGGAAAAAGACGGATAAGCATCTCTCATGTCAAGAGAACATCACGTTCGTAGTCACTGCTTGCCAAGACATCGCTGTGGCTCCACTGAAAGTTGGACTGGTATCAAGGCGGGAGACTGCATCCGTATTTCCCAGCCCTGTAGCAGACCAAGTAACGTGAGTACGTTCGTGGCATCGAAAGATAGTTCGGTGGGCATGGGAGAGGCGGCCTCGAGTCTTGTACCGTGAAATGGGAAAGGAAAACAACCCTAGAACGGGAGCTTGAGGGGAAGCGGAGAGGCTCGACGGGAGCGGTATGTATCGTGCGCAGTAGTGGAAGGATGGACGTGGGCTTGAAATGTGAAGGTGGCCGAGAGAGGTTCTGTGTGGGATTAGGAAAAGAGTTCGGTTATATCAGTGCACAAGAGAACTTGTGAAGAAATCCGCTTAGTAGAAATGAGAGTAAAAGCAGGAGTCGTGGTTGGCATTATTCAAAGCGTACAATAAAACACAGCAAATCCAAATTACTCCTTATCCTTTTTGCCACCAATGCCCAACCACCTTAACCAACTCCCAGTCGACTTTTTACCCTCACTCGCAATCCTCTCCCCGATCGTCGGCTCATGCGGACTCTTCACGCTACTCCCGTCACTTGCAGCTGCATTCGCCCTCCTCTTCGCCGCGCCCTCCTTGAACGCCTCCTCCAACTTCATCTGCTCCTCCGCCCCTTTTAGTCGTTCCTCAAACTCCTCCCTCTCCCTGACAACCTTCTCCTGCCTCCTCCTCTCGACATCCTGTTCATTCCTCGGGATCATACTCTTCCCCATGGCCCCAGGAACCAACCCCAACTCCTCACTAACCACCCCCGGTGCCGTCCCATCATCTGTACTACTCTTATCAGCCACTGGATGCATATTCCCAGCAACCACCGGTGCATCGAGGTCCTTTGGACGTAGAGCCCAAGTTCCGACACAGAGAGCGACGAGGGTGAGGCCTTGGGCTGCGACGCGGACGCGGAGCCAGCGGTTGAAGGATTTGGACTCGCCGCGGCGCATTTTTACCATTGCTACGACGAGGGCGGTGACGGTTGTGCCGCAGCCTGCGTAGGGGAGGGTGGTTAGGATGGGTAGTAGGAGAGGAAGGAAGGAGAAAAGACTCACCAAGTGGAACCCAAGGATTCTCTTTAAACTTCCTGACTGCTTTTTCGCGGTATGTCTCCATTCCTGGTGGCGGAGGCGCGCGTGGAATGGGTACTGGTGACGCCATTTTTAAGAGAGATGGGTGATTTTAGTGAGTTTGGAGAGTTTGGAGGGTTGGACGGGTGACGTCGTTGAGGTAAGACGACACGAAAGGAAAAGGAAGGAACCCGGGATTGTGTGTCCTGATTTGGGTTGAAATGATCCTTCTCCGCGTAACGCCGTAATCTCCTACCACGATGAACGCACCCAGATCTCGCCCTCTCGACCTAGGAAGGTGAGATAGTAGCTTCACGACTCCGTCTATCCTTCCAGTCGAATAACGCTAATGACGTCACTCATGCAGGTTGAACGTTGAATCCCTCGCCTCTACCCACTCTTCGACGCTAAGCATGTGGAAATGAGGGAGCTAGCTAGAGTAGAATGTGCGGTTGGGCTACTACATCGTCGGAGCATGAAGCGTGCTCTCCTCCGGTCATTCCACCACGATGGACGCACCAGACGTCGCCGGCCGCCTTTCGTTCCCAGAAGACAAGGGTAGATTCACGGACATCCCCTCCTAGTTGAAGAACCTTGATGACCTCAATCAAGAAGGTTAAATCTACACCTGGAACGTATGCACAACAACGGCTACACCACTTGCCCTCTACTTATCCCACCTTCCTCAATTGCAACAGCCCATTCAATACCAACCCGTCGCATCGACCCAAACTCGTGGCACTGAGGAAGCTATCCGGAGTCGACCAGGTCGTCTACTTTGTTCGTTCGAACTCGGACCGTATTCCATACTGGTGACCGGTCATTCTACACCTAGCCTGTACGCACGCCATACCACTGCTCACAGCAGATACCGCACAGTTGAAATTGAAGAAATCCGTTATCTGTCATATGCAGAGCCATCTCATCTCTCTCTCAGGCCGACGAACCCGATTGAATACTGATTCTAATGTGTAGTCGAAATATACCTGCATTGGCAGGAACGGCTCAATAGTGCCATTGTTCAGGGTAAACTGGCGTGTATCAGCAGTAAGGAGGATCTCGTATCGACCTTCAACGTCAACCGGTGTTCTTTCTGTCACTCCTGCTCAGCCTCCCGCAGAATCCTTTCCCTGCCCCTTTACGCCTCACCGCCTCACCAGCTCAACACGCCCACGACCCTTTTCCATCTCCCATCTCTACAATGACCCCAATCTCCGTGGTCTTGTGTTCGTCGCGGTCACTGGCAGTGTGTGGGGCTCATAGAAGCCTGTCGGCGCCTTTTGCTACGGTTCTGTTCGTACCAGTCCTTTTGGATATCGATATCAGAAGTGATCATTCCCTTCAATACGCATCTCCGCATGTCCTCGACTGAGTCCACCACGAATACGGTCCTCTACCTGCAATCTCCTACCCCCAAATTCCAAACTGTACGCAAACGAAAGTCGAGACAACGCAAACGAGGGCGGCGTCGATACAGACAGTGTTCAGTGTTCCTTACGATGCACGCCAGCTGATCAGTTATTCATATGGAGGGGAGGGCAACCGTGTTCAGAGCTAGAGTAGACGCCATTCGCAGTCGAAAATCGATGTCGGGCATTTCTGTGGAGTACAGAGCAGCGGTGTCCAAGTTCTCGAATATCGAATGTCGAATGTCGAATGTCGGATATGAGCATCCCTGCATGTCCCTTGCCCTTTCTTTGTTCACGATTGCAGTGCATGCAGTGCAGTCAAGCTCAAATTGTAATTGCGATGGAGAGATGATGATTGTGCTCTACACTCTAAGGTCCCACGAACTTGAAGGCTCGGGAAAGCATTTCGGAGGGATCCGTATTGAGACTGCGCCTGGTATAGTGCAGCAGCTGCGGGTCGTTGAGTTTGTGAATTCGGTGGCGTTATTGTTGATTGCTGCTTAGTTTCTTTATATTTGTTAGAATAAACCCGAGCTTTAAATAATTGTGTAGGGCCGCAGGTTCAGTGCAACACACACAAGAGCGTGATCGGGCTTGAAGCTTGAAGCTTGAGAGAAGAAGAAAAAGTAAAAGAATATAGATGGATAGTGGTGCAATTTTCGAGCCAATCTATCTCCGCGGCTATCGGTGGGGATCGATGTGACGACGCAAACTCGCTTGCAATGCTGTGTACAATCTTTAAACTGTGCAATGGAAGCATCAATCTAGATAGCTTGGTTGTTGTGATCAGAAACCATCGTCGGCGCACCTCGCCCTGTCAAGTTGTTCATGCCGACCGCCGGTTGAGCTTAATTACATATATTTTTTAAATATACAATATCCAAAAAGTTAAAAAATTCCCAAGGCACCGAAGACTCCGTCAGATCTCCGCGTCAGATCTGGGGAAAGAAGAATTTGCCGAATGCCACTCCTGAACCTTCCTGAATTTGAGCCGGACAAAAAATATTCTGGGGCTCTTTGAAAGTGGTTAGTAGGGTGGAAGGAGTGGAAAGGGTCAGAGACCTTCAACAGACACGACGTATGCGACCGAAGAGAGCTTGAATATTCTGGACAGTTCCTTCAAAAGAGTTATGTTGCCAAGAGTAACGGAACTAAACCAAAGAACCGCCGAAAGGTAAATCTCTGGGGTCGGATAATCATCGAGACCTTGGGCTGTCAGATGTCTTATTATTAGCACAGGCAGCCCTCGTGGAATGTCTTCCACGATAGAAAACCAATGTGCTCCCCATGATCTGGATACCTCGGTCGCCGAAGACGCCAAAGGAGTGAAGATGATGGGCGAGGCTGTAGCCACAGGCACTGAGATTGACCAAAGCAGACGGAGGCGAGTACTCTACACATGGACTTGAGAAAGAAAAACTCAACAATTACCCTGCGATAACGCATGATCCGAAGCTCGCAAGGTACGCATCGACGGCACCCATAACGATGCTGTGTGGGGTTGGTATGGAAGACTAATACCCCGCAATCATTGCGCAAGCTCGACTTGCTTGGCGCCTGGTTGTTGAAGCGTATAGGCGCCTGTGGGCGCATGCGTGTCCACGGCGGCGCCATGGGAGAGCAAGGTGAGAGACACCCGGAGTGCCATGCGCTACAACGACGGAGCTCATGCTTAGAGAAGTTGTTTTTTCCAATAAATATATGTATATTTTCTATAACGTCAACGAGAGGCACGGGACAATACAGGTTCTATGGATGGTTTTTCTGGGCATTCTATATCATACGAGTTGGGGCAATGTACCAAAGACCGAAGCTTCGGGGAAACCGAGAGTAGGGAAGTAGCAAGGTTTTCATAACGCTCGAGGACAAGAAGAGAGAACCGAGTGAGCTCAATGGCTAAAGGTATACGCTACGATGCATCGCGCGTAAGGCGCACTATTCCTGGAATGGATATTGGTTGTAATAGCGTGCGGAGGTGCGACCCATACGACTCGGAACCATCGTTGGGTCCGCCGTATTGGTCCAGTACGGGCCACCCGAGGGCACTCCAGGGGGACTCTTCGTCCATTGAGGGTTTGTGATTGCTAGTAGGTGATCGGAGTGAGCAACAAACGCGGCTGAGAAATTATGCTGTCGAAAACATACATCTGGGGACCAGATTATGCACCGGCGCGCGGATCTTGGTGACCTGTGCGGCAGGTGCTCGCATACCAAGGGCAACCGCGGTGCTGTTGCGCACGGTGTTGACTTGACCAGCTTTCACCTCGACGTTTCTAATATAAACGTTAGAGGTGTCCTCAAAAGTTGTGATCCCGCCTGCTTCCGTCAGATAGTACGGCCCTAGAACGGGGATCAAGGCCTACCTTGGGGTACGGGTAAGCCTTCGATGGGGCGGTCGTAAACGTCCCCGTTGAACTCATACATCACAGTATGCGCTGAAATAGAGCCGCCCTCGATAGTAATGTTCTTCGCTCCTTTGAACACTGTGACCTTATTGCCGGTGGTGATAGTATAGGGGTCGGTGAATCCTGGTGCTGACATTGCTGGAACGAAAGAAGGGAAAGGAATGTGTGGTTTAGTGTGTTCTGAGGCTCTAAAACCGGTGCCTTTTATTCTCATTGTCCCTGGTATCCGAATCCCGACCGCAGTCACTTGTCTGCATAATCTTGCAGTCTCTGATGGTCACTATGTGGTCTGGGTAGTGCGCACCATGCTCAACTCCGTTCAGTGACTCAACACGACTCGAACGGTATCATTAGTTCACGAGGAGATTCGTCGTATTTGTATAGGCGTCCAGGATTTTGTGGAGAGAGGTACGGAAGGGCGAGATGCCGTAGTCCAGGTATTCCGTCGGCGGATGGTTGAGATGTTGAGAAAGTTGGTGCCCGACTTGAAGCCGCCCGATGCTACGGCATGCATCCGAATAAATGACGCACCAGGAGATTTACATAGGTGATTAACCTCAGGCGATCGCCGTTGCCCTTGTGCTCGTTGAGAACACAGCAATCCGATCGGCAGAACGAATTCACACTTTATCGAAGCCTTCGAAGAGGCTCATGTTAGGCGGGCGAGAGGTGAGAATGGAGCCTTCTCCAGGCAGATAAAGATCATGACGACGCAACATACCTGTGCTCATATCCCTGGTAATCTGCGTGGGGTGGCAGTTAGAACCTGACATCAAGGAACCGCAGGAGGGGGTCTTCACTTTGGAAGTCCCAAGGCTAGCGCCCATTACTGTCAAGTTCTTAGTGCCACTGAAAACGTATATTGTCCAGCTCGAGTTCATTGTCTTGTAGAAGAGAAAGTCTGATTGAGAGGTTGAGCGAATGTCAACTGCAAATCTCCGAGGAAACGTCTACTGTATGATAGGATCGAAGTCTGATCAAATCCAGCGCAAGTCAGCGTAGATGGTGTGAAGGGCTACATGTGGGGTCGTCGCAGAGCATGTGGTCTTCAGATACGGGGGCGTCTACAACAAGTTAGCATCCCATTCCTTCAACGGAAGCCTTAGCTCGTCAAGCCGGAGTACCAAGCACACCGGGCACTGAGAAAATGGTAAGAAAGTGAAGCATAAACTGCTAAGAAGCGCCACTTTCGAACACGTGGTCAGTCATTTGCCATGATTCCTCGCGATATCATATTCGATATCGACCTCAGGTTGATAAGGGGGTTCTTTAGAACCAGAACATCCGGCGCCGGCCGAAATTTACGCAGCTGGCTATCTCAAGTAACACAGCACAGAATGCGTGGCAGTAGGGCGTTTTGATTGAGCAGACGTTCGCCCTTCGGCTTGCAATTCAAAGATGGTTTGGCCTGGCAGTTGCCACGGATGACACCGACATTGGGTATTAATGCAGGTCGAAATGTCAGGCTAGACTCCAGTCATAGGGTAGTTCATAGGATAGGTAAGTAGTATCTTCCGTAACAAATAAGCTCGGATGAAGTCTGTGGTCGTGGTTTACGCAGCCGTGTGTGATACCAAACACGAGAGCCAGGCAGGTACAAGTGAGATAATTTCGGAATCAGAGTATGACATCGATGATCCAGGCATATTCATGTCGCTGCTTTCATACTGAGAGAATGATTTAAACGCAGACAGAATTGAGACGTTATATAGGAATAGCTCGGGTTTCTGTTGAGGATGCGAGGGTGGTTGCAGGAGTGGTTGCAGGGGAGACTCGAGAAATGCACCGGAGTTTGTTTGCCAACAAGCAGCTCAAAGGGGGGTTTCTTCCCACGCTACCGAGCAGCCGAATCTTGCCGCAGCATTAAGCTTCAATCTTCAATCCAAGATGAATCATCGATGTTCAAAACAGTACTTCCCACTAGACCCATAGCCCAACCCAGCAATTTACAAAATGCAGCATGAGCTGTAGTTCCCAATGAACTGAGCCTTTGCTATGGTGAGACTGGAAATTCAGTCTTTTGGTGGACCCTGGATGGCACCATGCATCTGTCCGGCAGCTGCCATGCACACGGGGTCAAGCATGTGTTGGGAGGTCGAGAATCGGTAGACTTCGTCTCCTGCGCCCACTCACTCCCACACCAGTCTCTTCCCCAGCGCATAAAATCGTAAGGTATGCATTGAATTTGACGCGTCATTCAGTCGATATATATCGATGGGCCATAGCAACCCCACGTGGCCACTTAGAACTCGCATAGTTCAATTTTTCTTTCCATGTTCCCTCTACTTTAGAGCACTTCCTGACTATACGCGCCATTCTAGATGCCCAAAGAGGCCGCAGCTAGTTCCAGGGTATGTCGTCACTATTCCATGACCCCAACCATGCCAAATCTAACTTTGCGATCCCTAGACCACCCGTGCCAAAAAGGCCGAAAAACCCGCTGCGAAGAGCAAAGGCAAAAAGGACCCCAAAGCACCCAAACGTCCTCTCTCTGCCTACATGTTCTTCTCCCAAGACTGGCGCGAGCGAGTGAAGGAGGAGAACCCGAAAGCTACTTTTGGTCAGCTCGGGAAGCTGTTGGGCGAGAAGTGGAAGAAGATGAGTGAAGCTGAAAAGAAGGTGCGAAATTTTTCCATGAGTCCAATCTTGAATGATTCTAATGGGCATCTACTCTAGCCTTATAATGACAAGGCCACTGCTGATAAGAAACGTGCTGAGGATGAGAAGGCGGCGTTTGAGAGCAAGGCACAGGCTTCCGGCAGCGGAGAGGAGGATGAGGAAGACGATTGAATCCACTGTAGCTCTCTGTCCTCCTGTCAACCATAGTCGATCATTTGCGGCCTGGAGGTGCAATTCAGCCTGTGTTCAACCCAATCAAGAGTGCAGTTCGATCAAAGGCTCTTCGACTCCTTTTTCTGGACCACGCGTTTGAGGGAGGACGTTGTCATTGGTCAAACTCGTCAAGCAGTGGACTGCAATCGAATCGTCTAAGTTTGCACCCATGGGAGGAGTTAGCAGTTAGCTGGCCGACTTGCTCGAAACATTTCCTCTTTCGCGTTGACAATCAAGGGGACATTTGTGGGCCTGATTGCGCCCGTACTCGTGATGCATCGTAGCGCGTAAGATACAAAGAATGAACACTTTGCGAACAGCGTTTGCCGAGGTTTGAAAGGTCAGCTATCCTTCGCTAGGGTCACTGATGTTATTCTCAATACGTTTCATAGATCCGAATCCGCATGATGTTCTCTCATCAGGACCTACGGACCCATGCGCCTTGTTCTAAGGACCTACAGTATCTTGCGTTGGGCGCTCACGCTTTTGTTCACCACAGATAGAAATACATGGCCTTTCTCGTCGATTGCTTCTCATCTCTCAGCTGGTCTAGAAGAACATTCAAGCGTTGAACGTATTACCGCCACTAAACCAATTTACGACAATCCTATGAAGTTGACTACTGTAGCCGGTGTCGCTGCTATCCTTGCACTTGGTAGAGCCACCATTGCATACGCTGCTCGTGCTGGTGGTGGTAGGAGCATCCAAATGCGAGCCGAGGCCCAGGAGGCAATTTACGAGGTTCTTGCCCGGTCCCTCCTAGAAGATTCGAACGCACGAGATACGGCCATCCGGGCTCGTGACAGTAAGAAGGTATTTTACCCTTCACTAGATGTACTCCATAGGCGAAAACTTAGATTTGACCTTCTACAGACCCTTCTTGTCCGCGCCTTCCACCCAGCTACTAGCGGTGGACCACCACGCCGGGCCAAGTCCGCGTACAATCTCTTCGCCGACGAGCACCGCCAGGGAATTGAGATACAGAACCCCAATCTCTCATTTATGCAGGTGGGTCAAATATTGGTGGAGATGTGGAAGGAGATGAATAATGCTGAGAGGAAGCCCTACGAGGAAGAAGCAGCTCGTGCTTGGGCGCGTTATGAGGCAATGCACCCTGGCCATTGTCCAGATGGTGACCTGGTAGTGCATGGAGCCATTGTAGCTCGGCCGTACTGTACATAGTACAGTAGTACACCGCAACATGTACATAGCTGAGTTGGAATAATGAACGAGCCGAATTTGGGTTGATTGGGCTTCTGCAAATCCTCCAGTATATCGGTTTGAAGATAACTACCAGTCTGGCCATACCGCCTACCTCTACGCACACATATATTCATTCCTACACGTTTTCAGACGTTCATGGATTCTACGGGGCTCGGGGTACGTCTTATCCAATCTTCTCCCCTGGCATAAAACGACCTAAGAAAGCCGGCAATCAAAGAAAGACACCAACGCAGCGAAGCCTGCCTTTAGATACACTATCGCCGAATCTGCATATATTCTCTACGGCCAGGACCTACGTGAAGAAATCGAGGCAGAGATGCGTGATGCCTCCGTCCTTGAGCTTGCCAGATATCTAGAAGCTAAATGGAATGGGTTAAGCGATGCTGAGAAGAAGGTAGGTGGCTCAATCTGTTGAACTTGAACCTTGTGCGCGGATCTATTGTGACGATCTGGTCCAACTTTATATTCCAGCCCTACCTTGACCGTGCTGCTGCTGATCGGAAGCGTTCTGATGACGGGGAGGCAGCCTAGGGTGGGAGCGATGATGCCGAGTAGATATGTTGTCCTTTCAGGATGATAATGAAACTTACTCCCTATAACAATCCGAGAGGTACCGCGATTGAATGTTCTCTCAAAGGCTACATGTCCCTGCACGTTACTTGCCTTCGAAGCCGTCGCTTGCAACGTTCCTGGACACTAACACAGCTTGGCCTTGATCTCCTCGAAACGTTTCCATTTTACCTCTAGCGCGTGTGCCCGTGTCCGGCCTTCATGCATCACGTACCAGAGGGACCACCCATATAAAGCCCAGTCCTCAATCAGGGATATCCCTCATCTTACAGCTGGTCTGAAAGAACACCCAAGCGTTGAACGCAACAACCCATTATACTAACTCATCACAATGAAATTTACGAGCGTTGGCGCATTCACCGCTGTCTTTTTACTTGGAGGAACCTCCATCTCATACGCCGCTCCCCTTACCAGTGATAGTGGCGACAGTGGCATCCAGATGCGCACCGAGGCTCAAGAGGCGATTTTTGAAGTTCTAGCTCGCTCCCTCGTAAGCGCCGGCTTGGGTGAATACCCAACTAGGTCATTTGAAGACGGTGGTGAAGTGATCTGGGCTCGCGACCCCACCAGCGGAATCAAGAAGGTATAAATATTCTTGGAAAACCTCAAACAACTCTGACCCCGCCTTCTCATATAGATCGTCCACGCCCAAAAAGCAGCCAAGAGGATCCGTAACCCGGGAGATGCCAAGAGCCCCCTTTCTCATTTTATGCACTTCACCCATGACAGTCACCCGGGACGAGTTAGGCCTGAAAATTCGGAAGGTGGTTTTGGCCACATTGGAAAGACTTTAGGTAGAGAATGAGCTCATTAGATTTGGCGTAGTTTCCCTCAGGGTCAACCAGTGAGCGAGCAACCTGATTTGGGCTGAATTGATCTATTGTCTCTCTGCCCTTGCCCTCCGTGTCAATCCGATGTTTCCTCGAGTAAATAAATTAAATTCAACACTATTGACCAACAAAAATACATTCTATCAATAATAATAACGATAACTCCAAGTTCATACAATTGTAACCTTAAGAACGATTAACATGCACAAGCCCTAGCAGACTCGCGGGCGTCTGCACTTTCGACCTCTGGATCTCCATCTCCCGCTCTCTGTCACTCGGGATCTGCACCCTTAGTCGTTCACGCTCCTTCTCTTTTCTCTCAGTTGCTGCGGTGGTCTCTCCCCGCTCCCGGTCGCCGGAAGGAGTACTAGTGGACCTCAACCCACTCAAATCATAACTGCCCACCAAACTCCCACTCCTCCGTCTCCTCTCCATACCAATTTGCAATCCCAACAACGAAGATGCAGCGAACTCATCTTCGGGTGTCATACCTCCGGCTGCACCTCCACCTCCACTTGCATTCGAAGATCCGTGGTTGGATGTAGTGCCAGAGCTTGTGGTTCGGTGGCTTATCACGGGCGAGACGATTGGGCCGCTCAGATTGAGTTTCGGCGGAAGCCCGATGGAGGGATGGACGTGGATAGGATTGAAGTGGGTTGAGGAAGGTGGGGAGGGGAGGTATGAACCGATCACCTTTGGAGAGGTGGAGGAACGGGCGGTTGTGAGGAGGATAGGGTCGATAGGTGGGGAGTTTGTGTTCTTGTTGTTGGAGGGAAGCCAAGACGAGATGGAAGGGAGACGGCTTGAGCGGGAGGATTGGGCTGGAGCCGGAGTTGGTTCTCTCTCGTCACCTGAAGACAGAGATGTAATGGAGCTATAGGAGGGAGAAGAGGTGGAAGAGGAAGGCTGCATTCGTTTGCGAGGACGCTGCTCGATTTCTCCCTCGACAATAATCTCATGATGGATCCGTTTCCTCTTTTCGCCTTGCTTCATGTTGGAGATCTCTCTCTCGTTGACGTCTTTGCCGTAACACCTCCCACACCCTTCCCCATATCCATCCCTCCTCTTCCCCGAGTCCATTGCCGACACCTTGGACCCAGACACGAGACTCAACTCGGATCGAGCGTGTAACTCCCCAACCTCGCTCTCCAACTCTCTGACCCTGTCGATAACCTCTTTGAGATACCCAACCGTCCTCTCAAGAATCTCAAGTTTAAACTCCTTCTCTCCCTTCCCTCCTCCGGCCTCCTTCTCACCCTTGCCTTCCTTCCCGTCTTTCCCTTTCCTCCTAGTCTTCGATGATTTCGGATTAAACTCCGCGTCCGAATCTCCCTCCTCTTCCTGATCCTCTCCTTCAACATCAACATCGACCTCCGCGCCATCCTCGTCTCTGCCTCTGCCTCGAGACCTCCCTCGTCCCCAACCACTTGGGACGAGAACCTTCAGCTCCCCCAAAGCCTCATTGATCTTCGTACGGCGGGCTTTCTCAATGATGGAATGGTTCAACTTCCTCTGCGTCTCCCTCGCAGACCTCGACATCGGGTTGGGTTTACGGCCTCTCCTGCTTGGAGCCGGTGCAGGTGCCGTGGTTGGAGCTGTGGTGGATGGTGCCGTGGTGGGATTTGTACTAGGGTGTGCGTGGGTTGAAGGATGACTGTGGGAGGAGTGAGACAGAGAGATAGGATCGAGTGGGGGAGAGGGGAGGGTGGAGGTAGATGTGGCATGGGCTTTGGCGCGGCGCGACGGGTTGACGGAGGCTTGGTAGACCTGGGCGGTGGGTGTTGAGCTTGGCATCGTGTGCGGCAGCGGCCTACTTTGGTGTGGTATGGTATGGTATGTTGTCGTTATACTCTCGTGTTCTTGGTCCTAACAGAAGGTTGGTAGGGTAACGTCAACGTTGGTGTCGATAAGGACGAGGTATCCCTCCGAACGTTATAGCTGCAAGTGAGTTCCTGTGTGTTGCAGCCTTGTCCTAACCAGGCGTAGTGGGATAGGGACTCAAACGATCGACGACGCCAACGATTTGCGCTGCAGGTGATATGTGAAGGGGTGCCAACGTAAGTGTGCAAAGACAGGAGATTCTGTGGCGTTCGTTATCTATCCTTCGTTGGTACGAAGCAGAATAAGGATCAGAAGGAGAAGCAATGCCCAGCCTCGCTCGTGCGTCGGAATCCTCGGAAGAACCAAGAATCTAAAGCTAAATCCGAGAAAGGATGGATATGAAGAGCGTTACTCTGGTATTGGAAGGGAGCAAAAAGTGAGCCTTCTAGGAAGAGCTTGGGAGTTGGACGACGCTCTTGTGCAGGTGAACGGTAAACGTTCGTTAATTACCCTTCCAGTACCCCAGTTGAAACTTTTTCTCAGATATGTGACATCGCGCAAACACAGTGATTAATCGAGGGCTGATATTCATATTCGCGTACGACCGTAGGAGCCAATGAGAGGGAGGCGAATTACGCTCGTGTGCGCCTCTCGTGAAATTGATAAACGTGCGTCACTGCCACCTCTGCTCTGGACGCTCGTGTGCGTATGATTGTAAGGGACTTACCCTATCAGTAATACTATGAGGGTTCTAGGGTTCTCCTTCCCTTTTCGAGGCGCGGATATCAGGGTACGACACACATGCGCACACGACCACCTCGGCGAACGACCGTTCTTTGCTATGATGGGCTGGATTCACTCGTCTCTTCACGAAATTGGAGGGAAATGAACGCGAACCTACCACCCTCAGTCTCCCCATCTCCTCTGGGTACATAACCGAGGACGGTGAACGCGTATCCGAATGATTGAAGGACGATTCTGCCGAATCGAATAATATGAATACCTCTATTGGCATCACTCGTGTCACTCGTGTGCCTCGATATTACTGCTTATCTGGGGCTATTTTCAGATGGGAACGGGATGGTGCGATGACGCGATGATATGGGAGGATGTGATTGGTTCGTTTTGGGGAGGGTTAGGTTGGTAAGGACGCACGTTCGTCGAGTAGTGCTGGACCAAGACCTCCCTTGGTCAACACCAGTGACCTGGAAGTGAAGAGCGTGAAATAGTCATGAACCAATGCGGAAGGAGTAGTGAGGAGTAAAATATAGTCGATTACATTAGCAATGAGATATTAACGAATACAGTGTGACCCATGAAACCAACCCATTTGTGTTTTCGTCTTGCTCACTCCTCTATCTCTATGTTTATGGATACTTCCTGCCGGTCCTCATTTCGGGTATTCATCTGAGAGAGTCGGAAATCTCTCTTAAGTGAATCAGAAATGTAAAAGGGGCCATCCATGCTTGTGTCAGACGAATCTCTCTCCTTGCCCCGAATAGAAGGTATTAGTGGTTTCTGAGACGGTATTCGTCATCTGGTTCCAGGTCAAATACTTGGAAGAACTAACCTTTTTATACGACGATAAGACTCCTTTGAGTTCCTCGACCCCTTCCTCGCCCATTCGGCCCATGATGAATTGATCCTCGAGTCGTGGTAGAAGCCCGTCGATGTAAGAGTTTCGATCAGCCGTCTGGAGTAACCCTACAACGTTCCATCTGGAAAAGATGCGGTAGTGGCTGTTATCGGCTTTCAATCGCACTGCTGCACTTCGGGAATCATCGCAGGACATTTGGGGCTCTCCATCTTGGGCAAAGGTTTCGCTTTCAGGCTTGCGGGTGGGGCTATTGCATAGACTACCAAGTTCCATCTCCTCCAGGGCATCTCTGTACCCGTGGCAGAATATTCGATGTTCGATCCCTTCAGCGATGATGTGGTTATGCCGCTCGCGATCAATATAGAAAATGCCAGATGCTTCTTTGTTTCGTAGGGCATCATATATCGTGAGCTCAAAGTGACGATAGATTAACCAATCGCCCTTAGTGAGCAGCAGAAGGTCCAGATGCTCGAGGGCAAAGTAATGCTTGAAATAGAGCCTCCTCATCCACATCTCGTACTGGTTGAGCGCGTTACCTGTTGTTGTCCTTGCTAAAACCAACAGAAATCGCTTCCCGAATGCTACTAAGAGCCTATCGTACACCGCGTTCCATGCAGGATAACGTTTTGATGCCTAATGGGACCTTAGAAAATGTCTATTGCGCAGTTGGAAGAATATAAGAGTACGCTCACTTTGCAGCAAAATTGAAACAGCACGGGAATACATCTCACCCAGTGCGAATCAGAGTGCACGAATGCACTTCCAGACCTATTGTCAAACATCCGCTCCTATTGAAACCCCCATAGATGTTGACAGAGGGATTCTGTTGGTGATGCCAAGCGGAAATGGCCATCAAAGAGGCGGGATGGGTAGGCTTGACAAGCCACTTTGTCAAATAGGACCTGCAGAGTTCCCATTGTGAGGTTGGCATGTGCCTCGCCGATATCCAGATGATAGGTACCAGCTCGGACCTTATCAGTGAGAAAATCGTTGAAAGAGGCATGATATGGGCGAAGCCGGTCGTTAGGCTCATCGACTTCTATTAGAGAATGGAGGTCGTCGAGCAGGAGAAGGGTCGCCCCATTTTCTAGACCTAGCGTTTGATCGATGTAAGCCGGAGTGGCATTTGTCTCGTATGCGCATAATA
The DNA here is from genome assembly GCA_944990035.1 of Clitopilus passeckerianus. Taxonomy (NCBI): domain Eukaryota; kingdom Fungi; phylum Basidiomycota; class Agaricomycetes; order Agaricales; family Entolomataceae; genus Clitopilus; species Clitopilus passeckerianus. The sequence continues at coordinate 96,810 of CALYLX010000071.1, forward strand.
CCATGCCAATTACGCGAAGCAGATTGGAAGTATCCTCAACAGCTGAAAGGACTAGAGAGTAGAGCGCATCCAGCTCCGTAAATGGAGAGGCATCAGAATTTCCGGAACCGGTCACCATGATGATCTGAAGGTGCTGCGTAGGATGGTGTTTCGTTGAAGCAACATACTTCACGACAGTAGATGCATAGATGAATCGACCAGAGGATTTTGTCACCAATGCTTCCAAAACAGAACTGGAAGGCCAGTCGGCTGGCATATAAGCCTTGAGGGGATGGGTGGCCTTGAGTTCGGTGAAATGATGCTTGAAGAACAGGTCGATGTCATCATCGGGATCAAATCTATTGTCAAGTACAAGCCATCCGGAAAGCTGGTAATTGTTGGTGGCATTGAACACATCCCGAATGTCTCGTTCAGGACGGCTGGCACAGAGAAATATGAGGGGAAGGCGCCTCCGGAGCAGACTTTGAAGAGAGCTTTGAGGAACTCGGAGCGCCGTTCAGAACTATGGCACTCATCTAACCCATCCACGATGACGACGTTCGAGCGTCCATCCGCCGAGTGGGCGACGCCGGCCAATTGGAGTGGTTTCACGATCAGCTGCTGGATCTGGGCTTCAATATCCAGAAGGAAGATCTGAGGAACCGTGACAATAACACTCAAAATAAAGGGACGTGTAGCGGGGAGTGACGACATGAGTTGATAGGCAATGGATGGAACCAGGCGCTCGGCATCACTGCATTCGCCACTGGTTCGTAGAAAGAAGAAGCTCGCAGCCAGATGATAACCTATTTGTTCGGAGTTTTCTGTAATGGTCTGCGCTATTGCTGACTTCCTAGCACCTGCTGGCCCATACAACCAGAGGATAGGTTGCTCTGCGTGCTCAACCTTTTATCCACCGGGTAAGTTGTTGTAGGACCGCCTCACGCGTTCGAGGGAGGCATTTGGGAGGAGGATATCGTACTTTGGAGTTGTGAAATGCTGCGAAGGCTGTTTGGCGTTCTAGATCCCTTTGGGCTTTGGGGAGGAGTTGTTTTCAGTTTGAGCCTACTAATGGACCATGCAAGAGACACGTACCCTTGTCCAACTTATCAGGTCCAATGTCCCTTGGAGAGATCGTGTTAAAATTCCCCCCATAGATATGGGTGTTTTGTGCACCATGGAAGAGCGACATGTCGCTAGGTGGCGACTAGAAGGGGGAGAAAATCTCAGGTTGGCTCTTGGATGGCCTTGGGCGTCTAATTATGTGGCGCTGCATGAGGGACAACTGTTTGCCCTTGCTTGCGATTCGGGCTGTTGGAATTAGAGTCTTGCGCCCATGGAGGCTGTGGCAGGACCTGCTACGGCGAAATAGCTTTTTGTTTTCTATTTGGACTACAGAATACCGTACAGTAGTAGGGATCGTGTAGAAGAAGTACTCAACGGAGCATTGGAAGCAGCAGGAAAACAAGGCAACATGAACACGGCTGAGTACGGAAAACTGACGTTATAGACGAGTGGATATTTTGGTGATAGAGAATGAAATATGCTGAGGAATAAGGGTATTCAAGGTAATTCAGACGGTCCCTTGTCCCGACTTCGAGCACCAGTGAATCGAAAGCTCATACCTCAATGTCACAACATTCCCACGTAGTTGGTTAGCAAGTCTGAGGGGTTTTCAAGGATGCTACAAGCCACTTTCCAAGGATTATTAGAACGAGCTTGTGGTAGATCGCATTCCGGGCGAAAGAATGAGTGGACCACTTCAAAAGCAATTAGTAAGTCGGACATGTTTTGACGAAGGGAGCCTCACTTTGCGGCAAGGTTCGTAGAGCCGGCATGTAATCAAAATAAGGATCCATCTAATGACCCAAGAGCGCTGTGGTATTGGAGAGCGCTAGGAAGAACAGTTTTAGCACATTCATAGCAGTGAATGACACCCACCTTTCTCTAACCTGTTGGGCCCCGACGAGATGATGGCGTTACTGAGACTTCCGCCACATATGTTCGTATTTTGAGCACCATGTAACATTGACATTTGAGAACAGGGAAAAGGGTGTGGAAGCTGGGGTGAAAGAATCCAATTGACCTGTATAGCATTGGGTGTCTGTTCGCGGCAGAGCTTGGGATCCCTCTTACCGCCCTTCCGATGCACAAAAGGGCAGAAATGATAGGAAATTGGTGTAGATTATTTCCTGTACATAATAGAAATTAATGGTGGTCACATCTATAGCCACCGTCCTCGTCTGTTTGCTCTCCTAATCACGACGTGCATCTGCAGCGGAAGACACAATACAGTCATGCAAGCGTGGTCCATGGAGCTCGCTCGCTGGGCTTCAAGATGGTAATCCTGAGCTGGCTTCGCGTACCCGCCATGGAATCATTGTAGCCTTTCAATCGATGTTGTCCTTCTGCAAGGTTGCCTCATCTCCCTTCGGTAGTCCTTCCTGTGTTTCCACGGCAAGCTTCCATCCGCCGTACAGCTGATTCACGATTGCACTCCTTCGAAGGACTGAAAGTTCCTTTGTTGCGTCGGAGTACAGGGTGGTCAATTTTGTGGGGTCCTGTTCTTTCTGCAAAATAAAGTCAATTAATCATTCCTTCCGTAGGTTGGGAAATAAAATCAAGCAAGGGGTATGATAGGGATTTTTGGGGGAAGAATTGAAGGAAGAAGGGACTAACCTGCAGCTCCGTGAACCTGTCCTCAGTCCTCCTAACGAAATATTCTCTGAAGTTATACGAGCTGAACGATTTTGATGTCCGTAGGGTAGCATTGTAGAGCTCGGTAATGGCTTTCTTGGTTGGTGCTGCTGCCGCCGACATCGTTGTTGTATTTAAGCCTGCTCGTAGAAGAAGGTGGACTTGAAATGTGGATTCGGAGATGCCGCTGCGAACGTCAACGCTACTGCTGATGATGAACAATTGCTTGCACCTGTTTGTCAACACCTTCCGGGATTCAGCTCGGCTCGGCAAACTGCCTCTGATTCCTGCGTCCATGTCAAAGTCCACGAACAACTCCTCTGAGTCCTCAGGCTCATAGCACTCCGCATGCGCCAATCTTCGCTTTCCAAGGAGCCCAATTTACTTGTGCACCTGTTCTGCTCTCCATCGTCACTATCCCATTCTGCCGCCGATGATCAAGAACTCTTCAGAGAAGCAACAAACTTAATAACTTCTTGTTCCACCCGACTAGCACCTCAAATACGCGTTGGTTCGTTTGACGATGGCCACGAACCTAGCACTCTAGAATGGGTGAATCCCAGTGCGCAATCTAATAGATCGATCGCCAATGATTTGAAGGGGCCAGCTAGTAGGTACTTTGGTTTCTTGAGTTTCTCCGCACTTCTCTAAATTTGACAACTCACGGAATTTCCAGCTTACCCTCTACCTGGATATGAATACAGTCTTCCCCCGCCACGTCATAATATTGACCTTGCCGTCGAACCATCATCGTCCTTTCTGAGAGATGAATACTTATGCCCTCCAGGAGAGGAAGACCTATATCTCCCTAGGAAGCGGCGGAAGATCGACAGCTCCACCCCCACGGCACGAAGAAGAAGAGTGGGCCTTCGTGAATGGGACACCAGCACAAATCCTTGGGCTGGAGATGTCGATATAGTTGAAGAAGACCAGGAGGTTTTCAGGATCAGCGACCTGGATGAATTCGAATCGACTGATTTCACCTATATAAGAGCCGCCCAGGTCGGCTCGGGGATCAAGGAAAGAGCGCTAAAGACGAAGGACCCACCACTGCCTCGGGCGCCGGCCCAAGTTACCAGTCCGATTTTTGGACCAGGTTCATTGTACGAGTTGATTCCACAGGTGCGCTTGGCTATCACTGATTCATGATAGCTGCCCTCTGACCTTTCTAGCCTCACTTCCATAAATCGCTTGTCTCACACCACGGCCAATCCACGAAGAAACTGAGAGACCCTTCACTTCCGCCATATCAAAAATCAACACCTCAGTACCTACCCCCATACGGCTCGCCGACGACATCTCCTTCTTTATCAACGCCATTTAGCGACCCCTACGCACGTACAGCATGGATCGTCCCTATCCGAGGGAGGTTCGCAGGTCCATTCCCGCAGGCAACGTCTGCTGTTCTTCAGCTTCCCTCCAACTCCGCCGAGCTACCACCAAGATTAGACGCAGGCAGAAACGAAATGCAATGGTCGCCGTCTAGCCTTGTCTCATTTTGGAACTTCTTGCTCCAAGTGAGAGAGGCGAGACAGGTTGGTAGCATCGGAATTTCACTTCATCTGGGTGTGCCAGAGCATCTGCCTCTAGGCTCTGACACCGTCAGTGTACCCATCGGTTTATCCCTACGACAGAGCCAGGAGAGGTCGGGGCTAGAAGTTATGGGCAGCTTTGGGGATGGGCCCGCTACGAGCGACGTCTTTGCTGGCGTACATGCCGACGGACAATCGGGCACGGAAGCCAGGGATGGGACGTTGAGTTTGCAGCTGGAAGACGGACAGCTGGGACAGCCAAGGTCCTGGTTTTGTTCGTCTACTTCGAACACATCCCTTGTATCCGGGGACCGCCACTCCATCAGGGCCGCAAATTCGACTCTGCAGCAAGAGCATATGATCAGAAGCATGGAGTTGGACGCGGCTCCCTACCCTGATGTTTTGGACTGTTCTGCCGGTCAAATAGAAGAACAGGACCCTAGTTGCCTTCTGGCGAGGATGGACTACATCAAGGTCTACCATGAAGCACGGTATGCGTTCGTTGTCAGAAACGTATTGCACCTATGGGGGTACACCCCCGCTCTGCCTGCCACTGTTCCATCACCTGCAGATGCAATAGGTGTCGATCCAGAAACGACGGTGGGGAATGCAGCCGCAAAAGCTCTGTGGGTCGGTCACAGGGGAGGCGATGAACATGAAAACACTCTAGGGAAGGGAAAAGAGGCGAGGGAGAAGGGAGGCAAGAAGGTCAGGTTGCTGAAAGGTGCGAAGCTTCTGCTCGTGGATTCGAGGTCGAAGGGAGTATTGATTTTATGATCATGATGAGACTCTTACACGGACATCTTCTGGAAATACCTACTCTATCCACTAACCTCTAGTTTGGCCTCACATCGTAATCTGCACACCTATACTTATTGTAACAGCCGTAGTCTTCCCAAATTCGAGAGCTCGACTGCGGACGAAGTTGCCTGCCAGTGAGATCTGCGTAGGCTGCGCAGCGCTCTATTCCTGGATCCAGGACTGCGGACATCCTTATATATTGAACTTGTTCCCCTACTGCTGCTGGATGCCTTCCTTCATTGACATGCATGCATGGCCCCCAATCCGCTGTTTAGCACCTCTCGAGAAGCCCGAGCGAGGCTCAACATGATGTTATTCAAGCTCGCAATGAAAAAGTCAATGAATCGCCGGAGAGAGAGATGCAGAAGTGGTGCTTCGGACGACGGCTCCGTCACTGAACTGGGGATTATTTTGGTACTGGGAAATCGTACGAGCATTGTATGGTAACGGAACGAGGCGTTGACTTTTTTCCGTTCACCTGGCCAGCCTGCAATGTATTCTCACATGACATTGGGAACATGTCGAGGAAATCAACGTGATTGAACGCCAGTTCATTCATCGTAAATGAATTTATATAAGATGCTTCACGACTCCACTTAATACAGTTCCGACCTGCCACTATCTATATCACCCTTATGCTCCCCAATCGGTATCGCTCGGTGTCCTCCATATGACCCATCTAGACCCCTCTCGAGAGTGTCATTCAATGACAATAGGCTCATTGAGGTCAATGCATAGCAACCTGCTGTCCTCGTGAACAATTTCGATGTATCGTATCTGGCTGGCCAAATCAGGATCTTGGATGAAGGCTCACCAGACTCCAAGCGTTTAGTTTCGCAGCGAATGAGGCGGTAATCAAGGCGGCTGTAGAATCCCGACAACGCTCTGGAATTGGACCCAAACAAACCGCAAAATAAGTACAAAACCAGGTTAGGGGTCATCTAAACCCACCATTAGTTGGTAAACTAGAGCAGACTCCTCTTGACTCTGGCGCTGCTCCAGCTGGTGATATCGATATCCTCATGGCCCCTGTATGGTGTGGGTCTGAACCCCACGTAGGATCCATCCGGTCCTCTCTCGAGGGTCATCCATTCAGGAAGATCCTTCAGAGTCCGGGAGCGGCTGTACAAGACTGCTACAAACTTGAGCGTGGGTATAGCGTTGGTTAGCGCCCGTAAGGGGGGTATGGCTTCATCATCATTGTCTCCCAGACCTTCCACCAGCCCCTCAAAACTCCACGACTCAAGATCGACGTAATAGAAATGTGTGAGGTTTGGCATGCCTTTGAGAATTCCAATAATTTCATGCTGATTGTGAATCTATGGCATCCAATTTCAGTCTATGGTCGAAATGAAAAGATTGCGTCTAAACGTACGGTCACCTCGTCGAATGGGGGGTCACCATTGAGCAAGGCCAAGCGTTCGATGTCCATGGAGTAGCACAGGAGATTTTTGAGCATTCCGTATCCATAATAGTTCCAGATCGTCAGGATTAAGGACTTAATCCCCCCTACATGCTTCAAAAGAAAGTTATCCGGCATTGGATCTACCAGCACGAGGTCGTCCTCATCCAGCATGATGTTTAAATGCTCGAGCGTGGGTATTAGCCTCTGAGGAGCCTTGCAGTCCCGAAGTATCGGATTCCACGTTACTTCGAGTGTTCTGAGTTGCATGTTCGCGTAGTCGATATCTGGTGGAGCCCAACTACCGAGGCTGAGAGACTCGATGGCGGGATGAGCTTCGAAAAATTCCCCCTCTGCACCAAGCAAGAAGCAGGCAGGTATATCAAGATGCTTGAGGCTCGGCCAATGGGTATTTTTGAACGTTTGTTGTAATATCTCGTTCAGTTCGTTGTGTTCCTCCACACCGTCGAGGTAGATGCGCAGGTCTTGCAGATGAGCTTGCGAGGCTATAGTCTGTGCTAAACTTTGAATGACCGGCATGTATTCTGCGCTGGTCCGCCTATCAAACTCCTGATCGGAGAAAGAGAAATGGGTCAAACCACACAGGTTCCAGACCTATACAGAGGGGCCTCAGCACGAAACCAAAGATAAAACGGGATACGAGCACACCGGGCAATGAGTGAGACCCACAAACTCTTCCTCTGATGGCACATACGTTGCTGGTAGATGCATCTTGACTTCCCGGATCGCTGGGCATGTCAAGCACAGAGCATCGAACAACTCCTTCGGAGGCCAAGTGGCGGCTGTCCATTCAAAGCGTTTTAGATTCTTCATGAGCCCAGTGGCGGCAACCAGTTCTACTCGAATCGTTTCGTCATCTATCCTGTCGCATTTGTATGCAGTTTGGTGCAGAGAACTGGGAATGATGCCGGCGTCCTTAAGGCCAGTAGTCGAGAACACCCTACTTTGGTCGACCACCTCAAGATATCGAATACGCCGTGCCAAATGCGGATGTTGTATGAGAGCTCTCCAGACGTCTAAACGGTTCGAATCGCACCGAATGAGGCGGTAATGAAGATGATCGGGAACGATGATGTCGTAGAATTCTTTGGACACAACGGCCAAGGCAAGGAGATCGCTCGGGCCATCGATGCAGGAGATAATAGTATTCAACAACTCGCGGGGAAGCTCCATTCGCAGTGCGTCCTATGTGAAGTTTGAAAGCTATGGAGTAATCTTGCAATGGCGGTTGGGAACACCTGGAAGGGTGGCGGCGTGAGAAACACACTGGATGGATGTGCTACAGTACCCTGTTTACAAGCAGACTAATGGAAAGCAGTGACCACAAGATGGTACCATCGTGGACGTTGCGTCAAACGACTTCGTTTTCTCGTACTCAAGGGAAAAAAAAGGTAGATGAACACCTGGTATTCTAGACCCGAGCAACTTTCGAATGATAAACAAAGGAACGAAGGGCATGGTGAGGGAGAAACAAGGAAGGAGAAAAAGAAGAAAAAATCTGCTATTCCAATACATGACGACAGTCTCCTTCCACCTCAGCTTCAATGGACAAAAGAGTGTTAAAAAGAGGGATGGTAAGGGTGAAAAGGAGCAGAAGATATGGAGCCGCATGAGAAAACTGATGTAAGGATACAGGAAGCGGTAACAGCTGAAAACATCGACATAGAATGTCTTGTCCCTGCACAATCCCGTTACATCGGTCCCAAATCGTTGCTCTTCTCCGATATAGAATCGCAGACGCTGGCGTGCGACAGTCTTGAAGCACAGAATCCGAGAACCTCGGGACCGTTGTCCATAGTGTTGTATGACAATGAGTGGAAACATTGTACATTTCGGAAGGCTAGCCGACATTTCCCCAGACATGACGCTGGCCGTTTGGCATTGGTGCAGGACTGAAAGCTTGGGAGGCATTCAAAGGAATGTTGTTGAGGTGACCAGTAAACTGTGTGTTGGCATAGAAGCCGTTGGACGGCGCATTCAAAGTGTGCATGGGCTGAGCTATAAATGGTGAAGCACCACCTAACCCATAAGAATTGGGGACTTGTTGCAGCCTCTGAGGCGAAGTTGATGAATATACGAGAGGGTCGGCGAGGCTCAGCCTATGAGTTGGCGGTGAAAGTGTTTGTGACCCTAGTCCAGCCGCAAACCCTCCAGACGGTATTCGCTGATGAGAACCTGCTCGGAAATTTGGGGATCGGGGAGTGTAAATTGAGGGAGGTAAGGATCCAAGAAGGTCGCGGTGAGAATCCTGGGTGGTAGGGTAGGAGGATGTCCAACTGGATTGAGACATGTCCATTGAAGTGGAAATGGGTTGCGCCTGGCGTTGTCGGAAACTCTGATTGGGTTGGCTGGCAAATCTCAACGACTGCTCGTCTTGAGCGGCTGACCAGATGTTGTGGCCACCACCCAAGTGGTTGAGGTCTGGGAACAATGCGGGAGCGGTAACTGGGGCTGTGGCCTCTTGTCGCGGCCTTGCTGCCCGGCCACTAAGCATATCATTGACCAGATCTTCGGCGGTAGTCCGCGCTGGACCACCAGGAGGCGCAATTGACCGTGCAAATGGTGACAAAGATTGTGAATGGGTGGGAGAGAGTTGATGTACGGATGTAGGGGGGCTTCGCAGGGGGATTGTATTCACCACAGGCGTCAACTGAGGGGGAGAGGGAAGATTTGAACCCATCACAGGAGAAAGAGAGGCCCTAAACACGTTTCATGAGCCAGAGTACAACGCAAAGGGTAATGACAAACCTTGGATTCCAAACGATCTCTTCGTCGTCTTGATCTTCTTCGTCATCTCCTCCGTCATCAGCTCCATTCACAACATGGAAGATTTCATTCAAGATGTCGTCCTCCGTTCGCGAAGTCGAGTCTGTCATGTTGCCGTCATCAGGGCCTTCTGGCACGACAGGGGCGGGAGCAGGAGGTGGACTGTGGTGTTCAACGCGTGCTGAGGATCCATTGGGCGGTGCTTGAGGGGTCGGCTGTCGAGGCTCAAAGATTCCTTGTCGAATGTTGTAGATGCCATAGGACTCAAAAATAGGTGAATTCTGGAAATGGGATTAGCGCCTTCAACTCTCAAAGATTTTATGCAAAGCCACGTACTGGTGCTGCAATCAACTCTTGCCCGTCCTTGAGCAAATCTGCAATCCTCATCAACTCCCAATCGTTGGGGTGACGATTCACACCTTCCTCACTGCTAACTCTAACATCTCCTATCTGGTTCCTCAACGGCAAAAACCCACGCATCTCTGTATCTTCATCGAGCTGCACCGTCACCGCAGGCAGCTTATTCGCGGGGAACGTCACCGAAAGCGAGGACATGAACTCGACATAGGCATTCCAAAACTGCTTCGTAACAGTCGAGTGTTTGCTCAGTCGGAACTTGTTGTCGCGGTGCACTTGCACCCCGTCGTTCGCCTTGCTTGCCTGGTATGCGTCGAACTCGTGGTCCTCCATGAGATACCTGAGGTTGGCTTTGAGCCATTTGCTAGCGATCCGCAGACTGCGTAGGGTTCGCCTGAAAGGGGCTGTGATACGTTGGCCGAGGTCGTCTACAGGTATGTCGTTGGGCAGGGGTGCCTTCAACTCGTCCGATCCCACTTCCAGGAGGGCACGGTGGATATTCAGGAGGTTCTCCAAAATCTTCCATTCGATGATTTTCGAGGTGCCTGGAGGTGGGGGCGTCTTTTCTGCGTGATTGTTTGCGCCATTTGCGGCGGGACGTATCATCCTATGCTTCCAGAGCGCCCCTTGCGCAATGATGAGGGTGTGCTGAATACTGGCGGCGTTGATGTAACGCCGAGATACAAGGCCTGCGAAGTCATTGGAGACATCCATATTTCGGCGGCGAGTTAATGCTTCCATTCTGTACCAAATCATTAGTAAGACCCATGAATCTAGAGACTCCTATGCGTACTTGTCCACTCCTTTCTCGAGTCCAATTTTCCACAATGCATTCAGGGCAAGCATCTTTTCCTTGAAGAGGTCGAGCTGATGGGGTGGTGGTGGGTCTCTCTTGTCTTGTCTTGCATGATGCCTCCACTGGTCCAAAGCCTTCGACAAAATGCCGTTCATATTATCCAGTGCTGGGTCGTAAGGAGATTTGACGCAAAGCGCACGATGATGGTACATGACAGAGACAAAGGGGTCCTTGCGATATGTTGCGAGGATAGCGAGCTGATGGTATGGATTGCCATCGGAGGGTGACAGTAAGGTAGCTTGCTCGTAGCACTGCTGGGCTTTCTCGTAGTTCTTGGGTCTTGGAATTGCATCCGCAGCGTGTCCTCCTCTTCTATTCCGACCTCTCCTTCCTTCATCTTGGCCCGGCCTGGATCGACCGGGATCACTGTAGAAAGCCCGGTACCGGGCAATATCCCCAAGACAAATCAAAGCCTTGGTGGCTATAGATATCCATGCCTCGCGCTCTTCCGGAGTTTGAGGGCTGAAGACAGTTGAATTCTCCGGTGGAAACTGGAAGTGATTCCGTCCATTCGAGCCGCCGCCGCCCTCACTACCATCCCCCTGTTGGTGGGCCGCCTCCGCCTCATTGATGATTGCGAGTGCAATGAGCGCCGGTTTTACTTCATGAAGCCCAAAGGATCGCCATAGACGAACGAGAAGTTGGTTCCAGAACTTTTCCTCGTCAGCGAGGAACTGCTTGAACCGTTGGAGAAATTTGCGGTGTTCAACAACGTGAGAGTTGTTGTTGTTGCGGCCGTTTTGAGCCGGAGCGTCTTGCTGTGCGTGGTTGGCCTTGTTCTGCATGCTCCTTTCAAGGCTCAAAAGTCGTTGCTTGTATGCGGAGATAAAGGCGTAGGATGTTTGCATCCATAGATGCATTTCTGCATCTTTCGATTCCTTCGCATGAGGGTATGTGAGTAGCAGGCTCAGGTACTGCCTTCGGAGGCTGGAGTAAACGCTATTAGTCAGTAGCGCTTCACAGTAGCAAACGCCGAGCAACGGACTTCTTTCGTTGAAAATCGACCTCTCGATCCAGGGGACCTTTGGCATTCAGAATTTCTTTCAAAGATTGGTGTATACCCTTTGCCTCTCTGAAAGTCAACAATCGGACTAATCAGTGGCGCACAAATTTTGGTCAAAGAGTTGAACTTACCGGGCAATGGTTGCTGGTTGTTCAGACATTGTGTTTGTGGCGAGAGTTCGGATTTAATGCACCAATTCCATTATCAAAGAGTCGAATAGAAGGGATATTGTTGCCTTCAATGGCTGTTAGCAGCTTGGAAGATATGAGAAAACGTAAAGCCGAGTCAGCGAATGCAATGGCCGTCTGCCGCGATGATGAAAGTCAGGTCCTGTCATGCAACGACCGTGGGAACATCTCTTATTCAAAAATATTGTGATCCAAAAATTCTACAAAATGCGAATATATATTCCAATACTTGAGACTATAAGATTGTATGTAGCGTATAAAGAGCAGAGATCGTCATGTCGTCGTAAGATATAGGAGAAGAAAAGAAAAGAAGCAAGTTGTACAGCCTTAATCATCTTCGTCGTCGTCATCGTCCCTTGCCCCAGGTCGGAACAGCGCCAGGAGTTCGTTCATATTCAGACGCAGGCCCTTGATCTTGTCTCCACTCAGCGCAGCCTCGGCAAGAGCTCGCTTCTTGTCCTGGAGCTAGAGAAATCGCGGCATCATATCAGCTCCCTTCTTAGCACCGAAACTAGAGAAACCTTACATCTAGAATTCGGTCTTCCACAGTCTTGTCAATCTTCAGTTTGTAGATATTCACATCCTTCGTCTGGCCAACACGATGGGCTCGATCAAAGGCCTGGTCCTAGAATAGTGAAACTGTTAGTCCAATCCTTGTCTAGCTAGAAACTATCAACTCACCTCCAGAGCAGGGTTCCACCACAGATCAACCAGGATGACATTATTACACGCTGTGAGATTGAGACCTTGAGTAGACAGGGGTAAGCTCGGCAGGATTTCATGTTGGCAGAAATAATCTCACTAACCTGTGCTACCAGCCTTGAAGGAAATCAAGATTAGTCGAACCCGAGTGCTATTCCTGATCGTCGTGAGCGAGGCCTCTCTAGACTTTGCATCCATGGAACCGTCATCTATTGAAAAACACATATCATTAGCAGAGCGCATCAAATCATTTGCAATGACTTACATCGGACATATTGGATACCCTTCTCTTTCAAGAATGGCTCAATCAAATCCAGCATCTTCGTAAATTGCGAGAAGATGATCGTCTTGTCCTGAGATTCTGACCTCTCGTCTATCTGCTTGAGCAGCTCCAGAATCTTCCTCACTTTCGCGGAGCTAGGGCGCTCGCGTTCCGCATTCTTCGCCATCAATGCCAGGGGTACACAATCCACGCAATGGGTGGTCGATTCCCCGTGGTTGACTCGGATTCTAAATCACAATCAGTCATTTGCAGCAGGCTTAAAAGGTAGAAACATACTCGATGCGACACATCTGGCAGGTTTTGGTGACACCGAGCTGCCCGAACATATCCGCGAGGTCATCAGCCTCTGCGTCGTCATCCTCGTTCTTCTTTGACTTGGGCTCAACCGCATCCAGATCCGCTTTGTAATCTTCAGCGACAAGCATCGGGTGATTACAAGCTATGCCATAGTTCAGTTTGCATGCATACCCGTTCAATTATAGAAGGTATCTCACCTTGACGAAGACGAAGGAGGAGAAGTAGGGCAGATATATAACCACTTCCACTCAAGCCATTGCCAGAGTCAGATTGCTTCATGAGTTTCTTCAACATCTCGTCCATCTTGCCCTCCAACTGATCATAAAAGACCTGCTCCGACCTGTCGAAAGCGCAGGGGACAACGTTGACGGTCCGCTTGGGAAGCTCGATGATTGCTTTGCCATTCAATAGTTGGTCCTTGCGACGTCGAAGCATGACTTGCTTCAGTATAATCTCAAGATGAGACGGAGGATCAGCCTATGAAGTAACTAGTAATTGTTTGAACCTACTTGTAATCTCTTCATCGCTCGAGCAGCACCGCGGCCATTCTTAACTGGTTTGGCAATGGTATTGTCGAACTCAATCCAGTTGTTCAAAGGCTTTATCCTCAGGAAGTTGAAGAGTGAATACAGCTCCGTAACATCGTTTTGCCTAAGATGGGGTTTAGTCAAATGACAACACCATGCATAAGTAACGAGCTTACATCGGTGTTCCGGTCAAAGCCCATCGGAATTTTGCTTCTAGTGCGCAGCAAGCAATAGCGCCTTTGGTTTTCCTGTTCTTGATATTATGTGCCTCATCTGTTACTAAAGTTCGGACTTGTCATCGTGAATATGGTAATGATGCTGCCTACCAAGGACAACCCTGAACCACTTGACGCCAAAAAGAGCAGACTTGCCCTTAGGCTTAGCCTTCTTCGGCTTTGTTACAGCCAACGTTCGGCCAAAACCAGATGAGTCCGAGTCGTCATCGCTGTCAGCCGATGATTTCTTCTTTTTGGACGCTAGCTGAGCTTGAGACTCGTCCTTGGCACCAGCTTGATGGACCTCGTATTCTGACTTGACGACGTCGTACGTTGTAACAACGACACGATGCTTCCGGAGGGTCATTGGGTCTATCGGTGGATTTAGAAACGTAAGCTCCAAAGCATGTATCGTAGATCATACCGTTGGTCCTAGAAGTTCCGTGGTGAACATGAACTGTTACGTCCTCGGTCATCTTGTTGATTTCATCGGCCCATTGATGAGCAAGGGCGAGCGGGCAAACGACCCTATGAACGATATTAGGCACGTCCGCGGCAAGAGGGATCGCACTTACAGGGTAGCAGCAGCGTATCCCTCGTTTTGGTCGCTCTTCTTGGCCCGGTTCTCTACAATCCGCGTTAGCGTCTGGATGGTTTTGCCCAGACTACGGAAGCGATCAGAAACAAGTTTGGGAAGGACATCATCACATGTAAACGTACCCCATGTCGTCTGCAAGGATTCCACCATGCCTCTTCTTTGAAACGTCTTCACGGTCTGCCATCCATTTGCGACCAAGGATTTGATGCGGCAAAAGCTTGATTCCTGGCTTGAATCCTTTGACATAGGCATCCTCGTCGTCGATCTCGGTTTCAATGTCGTTCATTCCGCCACTCATGAGGTCTCGAAGGGCCTGGTCAGCATCATTTGGTGCCATGTAGGCATTCTCAGATGGCAGAGAGTCGGTGGGAGAAAGCAGGCCACCATCCTGGCGTGAGGTGAGCTAAAGTGAAATATCTAGTGATTGGTAAAATTACCAGAGGTTTATAAGGCTTTTTGTTGAATGGAGGGGTGGGAAGGTCATTGTTTGATGGTATGTGGATGGGTACCCCCGCAGATGGCTTTGACTGGAAACCAGGTTGCCCGATTTGTCCATTCAATACAGCTGGCCTTAGCGCAACGAATCCTGCATGTGACCTGAATTTTGTATAAGAGACATCAGCAGTGATAGTCCATTGAGGGCTCACTGAGCATTGAAAGGGCCGGCTCTGGGAGCAGCAACAGGAGAATCTTCCTCTTCTTCATCGTCGGAGATGAGGACAGCCGTTCTAGTATTACGATGCTGGTGTATCTGAGGAATGCCAGCGCTTGAGGCTCCTGAGCTTGAAGCAACAGACTGAAAAGGATAGATCGTGAGTCAAATAAAGTGCGGAACCATTCTGACGCGTACAGTGGGTTTGCTCGACTGCCGTGGCTCAATCGTTTGCAGGTCTGGATAGAGCTGGGTGTTTCCCATGAGATGAGCTCGTCTGGAAAGGCTTCAAGATCCTGTCGGTAGCTATATAATGAAAATTCTTACATCCGTTCGACAGGCATCGCAGGCTAACAGTTCTAGCGAGACGAGATGGGTGATGAAAGGAAAGTTCAGTGGTTGAGTGGGGTTGCTTTGGCGAAGTCGCGTCCTAATTATATGGTCACGTGATGCAGTTCATATCCGCACACGTTTTTCGACCCTGATCGCGTTTTGTTAAGAAACCAAGGTCGGACGGCGAACTCATCGACAGGCAGGAAAACAGAAGCCGCAACAGGAACCTCTGCATTGTTCTTTGACTTTGTTCTCAAACCTGATGAATAGGCGGACTAACAAAGCACTCTAACCACGTCCTTAGTTGCGAGACCCTTGCCAAGTTGAGACTTCACGAGTCCAAATGAGTCAACTGAGTCAACTGAGTCAACCTGGATGCTATAGTAGTGGATTTGATAAAATTGAAAAGCGGACTACCAGGATATGGAAAAAAGTGTGTGACCACTTGGCCTTATTATCTGCTTCTAGTAGAAGACGTTCGACTGGTCGTTGCACCGGCAACCCTCTCTCCTTCTCCAGAAGGTTTCTGACCTGCGACCTTAGCCGCCAACTCCGGAGGAAGCTGGGACAAAAAGGTCTGATTGGCTTCTTCGACGGTATCCTGTAAGGTATATGAGTCCCCTTCTCGAAGAAGCATTCATATAGACACCTACAGCAAATATTTTAGGCCAGGCTAATGGGGCATTAATTTCCTCATCTGAGACGCATCGGCTGTAGATCAGGAGGTAGGGTCCTGCTGCGAGATGTATGCCAGTAGGGTCGGTGAGCACAGTTTCTTCCGAAACCTAAAGCGGGGAGAGGTCAGCGAAAGAATCTTGAACAAGACGAGGAGCTGACCTCTGTGACAGCGCAGTCAAGTGTCTTCCACCATGCGCCATGGTTATCCTGGACATATGAATAAACCTGCTTCCTTCCAGGCAAACCTGTGTGCATAAGGACAGCACGAAGGTCATACTATGACAGGTGCACGAAGTCAACAACGAGAAGACTTAGACATTGAGCGTTGAACGGCTTACGCGATGCTGCTGCAGTTCCGGACAATCAAAGACTTTCAACAAGTCAGCTTGCAACTCCTCAACCCTCTGGTCAACATCTGGAAATGGAATGAGCTGACATCTTTTGTATCTCGTCCATAAACCCTTACGCTGCGCTCCATTTATGATGAGGTCGAGAATCCCTTGTAGCGATTGCTTAGTCTTCTTCAGGTCCGCCTCTCGTTCTGGATCGCCATTCGACTGGGCAACATGTTCGTAGTAGTACAAGGTATTTCTCAAATCCGCCATCGTATCCCGTCCCTGTATAAAAGCATCAGCCACCATAGATATTCAAAGCAGAACTCGTAATATCCTCACGTTATGCCGCAGGATGAAGTCTCTTTGTTTAGTAAGATCTTCGATCTCAGCGATCATCTCGTTCTCGTTCTGCCTTTTCTCATTTACAAGAGTTACATTCTCCTGAAGGAACCTGTCCAAGTAGAACGTCTTTGGGAAACTGAATGGCTTGGGCGAGGATTTGGCAGTTGCGAATGCGGATGAATAGCCTTGTGAAGAGTATCCGGGAGGTTTTGGTGCTCGTTCCAGAGAGAACAGGAGCACCTCGGAAGGGCTTGCTATTACGTCGTGTCTGGAGTGGCCGTTCTCGTACTTCGATAATGTTGACGCGAGTTTCGATATTAAATTGTTCGAGCTTCCTTCACCCACTTCCACGGGGACATAGGGACTGCGTTCGGTTTGTGGGCTGATGATGTATTCGTTGTCTTTGCACTCGACCTCGGTATGTGCAAAATTGAACAAATTGGGTAATCTGAAAAGAGAAATGTTAGGCATTGGCGACAGGCACCTGCAGTGCACAGACGTACACTCGATCCTCCGCATCGTCGTCACTTAAAGCATCTCGACCACCCAGGTTGGTTTCTATGAGCTCAGCGAGCTTCACCAAGAACTCTGTATATATTGAACAACAGTAAGGAAACCGTGAATATGGAGTCCTCACCAGTTGTCCGTCTTGGTAGCGAATCAGTCGCTCCGTTCCAAGGAGTTGGTTCCAGAGACGGCACTGCCTCCTTGTCCACTATAGAGGAGAGAACAGCGCGATCGAGGTTTGTGAAGAGTTCGACCAAATGCCAAATAGAGCTAGCTGAAAGAAATCATGAGTGGACAGGGTATTTGTTGCTCAGGAGCCAACAATCACGCACGTCTTGTCTCCTGAGGAGGGCGACCAACATCCGGAAGCTCTAGCTTTGACACAGCTTGGCGGACTTGCGGAACAGAAAAAAGGGCTTGGACCACCTGAACGGCTTAGTCGACGGGAGTAGGGGGCTCACTGAATGAACCTACGAGGGCTGCGTACACGATGGTGCTGGTGTCAGGGCGAAGAGAGATGGGTCTAAAGCACATGAGTTAGAGTAATTGTTTCAGCAAGACGTTTTACATACCGCTGCCCTTCCCTCAAGGTATCCTCCATGGGATATATTTCCAACTCATCATCGTTATTGTGGAAGTCAGCAAGGCTTGCCTGGATTGCATGATCCAGAGAAGCGTCGTTATGTTGAGTGGTTTCGGCGGGCTGATTCGACGGGTTAACGAGTCTGCGACAACGCCTAGCAAGAATACGCACTTTATCTGAAGCCAAAGTGACCTGCCAGTTAGGATCCGGCTCCCGATTGCTTGGTCCAAACTGGACAGCTTTCTGTGCTTGATCTGTGTAGTACTTGGCCGCATCTTCGTCTTCTTGGGTAAGGTCAATGACATTTGCCGGATCTGGGGCTACCGTTCTAGAGGTATGGACTTCTACCTGTGGCTCTTCCTGCTCTGGTACCACATCTCCGTTGAAAAAAGCATCAGCTGCCCGATGTAAATCTCCGTATTTTCGTAGAACTCGTCGGGCCTCTTCTGGTCCAAGAGTGCCTCCGGTCAAGCTTTGGAGGGATTCCACATCTTCACGCTCTTTCTCATCTTGTTCAGGTGTTATAGCAGTCATTACAAGGATTGAGGGGAGAAGAAGCTGAGATAGTCAAAACTATGATTGCATTCCAATTCAAAAGAGTGCCCGCAGTGTCAAAGGAAAGCCCCAAAGTGGCTGTGCTTTTAATCCCTTCACCTGCTCGCTTGAAAGCCGAAAGCGAACGTGTGGACAGCCAGAGATTTGGCCAGTCATCATGACCTTTGGAGGCTCTTTCGAGTCAACAACGGATTACATTACATCAAGCTACGGATAAACCAGTGCCCTATAAGTTACCCTTCAACCCTGTCCTTCTTCAGTCCCATAAGCATTACTCTTATGTTTGGGCGTAAACGACCAGTTTTCAGGAGGTGGCCCTAGGAACATCTCGGATATCTTAACCCAGTCATTGCTATCCGGACTTGAAAGGAGTGTTTCTACAGTCAAAGTTAGCTTGAAACCTCTTGGGCTGGGTTGATTATGCATACCGAGCTCGTCGCGGCCACGGAACGCAGGAGCACGGTCGTTGATTCGACCGGGCAATGTTTCGAGGAGGCCGATAGGAATATATCGGTATTGGAAGGATAGTGCTTCGCATAGGTATCTTCTCGTCGTGTTGACACCAGCAGTGTCGGTCCCAAAGTGGCTCAGACCGAACTCTGCATACTGTAGAACAGACATGAATACAACAAAGACTGAATTGAGGAACCGACGAACCGATCTTATGAGATCCAGCCGTTCACGAGAGCTGATATCCCATTCTCTCCGCTCTTTGATTTCGGTGAATATCCAAGGCTTGATGAGGGCGCCTCTTCCGATCATTATGCCATCCACTTTGGACCGCTCGATCTTCTCCCAGTAATCTTGTGATGAGAAGACATCTCCGCCTCCAAATATTGGGATTGTAGGCACTATAGGGCCACTGTCGTTGAGCAGCAAGAAGAAATCCTTCAGAAACAAGGACTCACGGTCGTCGTCTACCTCCTTTGTGCGCACGGCCTCGACACATTCCCTGATGTAGTCCCAGTCCGCCAGTCGGGTGTAACGCTGCTGCCGCGTGCGACCATGAAGCTGACGAATTTTTCAGTACATGGGCCCCTGTTAATATGCATATGAAGCTGCCCACTGTGATGCATCCTGCTCCCCACTCTGCCGCAGCGCGAGGCATCAGTTTGTGAGCATTATTCTTCCCATCTTTGACCCCTGTTCTCAATTTGACAGTGACTGGTATTTCGCCCAGAGCCTTATTCATGCCAATAAGGATCTTTCCTAGCTTGCCTGCATTATCTAGGACTGGAGGTAATCACTGTTAGCCTAGGAACATGTTGGCGCTGGCGTACACCTACGTGCAGAACCGCTGCCTTGCTTGAAAACAAGGTCAATTGGGCAGCCGCAGTTGACGTCGACGAAGTCAATGCCGCCGCCACACTCCTTTGCGAGGATTTCAGCCGTCGGCACCAATGTGGCAGGTTTGTTCCCAGCAACCTGGACCCCGAAGATAGATTCCGAGGGGTGCCTCCTGACAAGGGACCATTCTTCTCTGGAGCCTTGGAGGAAGGAAAGGGCCAGGCCCACTGTAAGCATGATCAGCGGCATAGAGGACAACGTAGGCAGTAGTAGCATACTTTCCCCACAAGTAATGTCTGCCCCATACTTCACGCAGAGTCGGCGGAAGGGCTTTAGGACGAGTGATCATGAGTTAAACGCAGCGCAAACTTATCCACCAGGTGCATACGTACCAGGTTTCCAACAGTGGTTAGGGGTGCTAGGTCTGCAACAGAGCTTAGTTTGGTGCGAATATAAGAAAGACGATACTCACATGTCTTTCCCGCCCAATGTAACCGCTTCTTCTCACTAAAACGAACGGGAACATCTAGACTATCGACTTGGGATGTCGATAATGGGTCTCCAGTGCGCTTTTCGACAATCGCATCACCATCTTCGACTGGTTCTTCCATCACAGCGTCCCCACCAGGAGCAGCTGGTTGTTCGGGTTCAGTGACGACCATGGCATCACTTGCAATAGCCGCCTTTGGTTTTTGCTCGTCATTTCCTCGTTCTTGAACTTCCTTCACGTATACGTCTGCAATCGGAGTAGGATACTGTATTCTGGGTCAGCACCAGCCTCTAGCTATTGGAACGGGTAAGCAAACCTTCCTGCTCTTCAGTTGCTTTTGCACGACGTTTCCGACGTAATTGAGTTCGGTGTGAGCAACTGCCGATGTTGCCCTCTTTTCCTCGTTAACAACCAGTTGGAGCTCTCCATGCTCGTCCTTTCTGATGTGATTTCCAAGAAAGCGGCATTTGTAGCCATATCTTATGTAAGGGTTAGGAAGGCCTTTGAGGATCAACATGCCTTAGGACTCACTTGCAATCTCCAGACTCATTGAAAACTGTACATGTTGTTTGAGGGTCGAGCGACGGGGCGAGTGACTCCTCAGTAGATGGTTCTGGGTATAAAACGAAAGGAGGTTCTGAGTGAAAAGTGATGGCCTGGAGACCAGGTAGGTCTTTTGGTTTTGCGGCCAGGTAAGCAGCTATATCATGGCTGAAGCGACATCTATTTTCCGGAGATCGGCAGAGTTTCGAAGAACAGCTGTAAGGCACTCACTGTGACCCGTGTTCGCAGACTTTCCCGTTTGCGATGGAGAAGCAAAGGTCGAAGTCGTCCTTGACCTTTGCGAATCTCCGTCCCTTGTTGGCCCCTCGTTGAGCCTTTTTCTCTTCTTTCGTCATTTTTCGTCTCGAAGGGCCACCATTTTGCTCGTCTCTGAGGTCTCGAGCATCCTTCTTCTGAGTGTGCGCGGTTTTCCCTTCAGCCGCGTCGTCGTCTGGTAGGGGTTCAACACTCCTGATACCGAGGAGGTACCTGCCAAATTATTGTAGGATGTGCCGTGTGCCAGTAAAGATCTCTTACTCTTGTTTGACCGGTGCCGTCCCTGGTGGATGGTTCATGCTGAGAATCTAATCGCAAATTGTAAGTGGACCAGGGCACTCGAATATTTGTTCCCATCGGCCCGGCTAATTTGTTTCCGAAACCCGATAGAAGGATCTCGCAAGTTCAAGTCAATATGTTGAATTACGGTGAGGCAATGGATACAAATAGTGTTTATGCTAAAGTAAATCAGACACCGTACGCCTAAAGACAAGAGCCATATCTGGAAGGTCAATGTTGCGGAAAAGCGAACCCATGTCCCATACTACTAGCAGCTGACGATCGCACATCGCAATCCAGGCCGACTCGTGAGCTCCATCCGAATCATGGCAGGCTCGGACAGATGCTTGATCTGTACAACAGATAGTTGAATAGGGAGATTATCTGCTAATAATCAAGCCTGTTCTGCCTATTCCGTCGATCTGTGAGAATTCCACCTAAAATGCGGCTATAAACATCCTCCCATAGCTCCATATACATGAGTTCTGTGTCATCGATTTCTTCAGGGTAAACCAAGTTGAAAACAAGATCAAACCCCTTCCATCCATCGCATCGTAAATCTGTGAGGTTAGGGAAGTGGCTTGCAAGGAAGGCTGCCACGGATGGGGCCTTGGATATGGGGGAGGTGCACAGGTACAAGGTTTGCAGGGATGTCAATGGTTCCATCCCACGAAACTGTACTTGCAAAGCAGATTCTATGAGACAGTTGATCCGGAGAGCCAAGCTTTTCAGGCGGCAAAGCAGTGAGGTGAACTTGAAAAGATGCTGGAGGGAGATTCTGGGAATTGTTCGCGTAGTTCGCTCTGGGAATCTGAGAACCTCGAGTTGAGGCCATTTGTGGGCTATTCTGAGAAGTGTGCTCTCATCCAATTGAACAGAACCATTGAGATCAATTTCGATGGTCTGGAGATTTGGAAAGCAGAATAAAATGTCAATAGTTTCGGCCGTGATGGGCATAATAATCTGATTCATGTCTGAGTGGTAGACTGGCTCCACAATGTGTATCGAGGTCATAGAAGGCCCAAGGTCCAGGTTGGCGAGTGATCGTAGGAAGTCGTGCAATTTGGGATCAGGAGAAGGCCATTGGGGAGTTTGGATGATGATTTTAATACCTTGGAGGTTGCTTGGGTTTGTCCATCGAATGAAATCAAGAGGGCCAGCAAGGTTTTGCGCCCCAAGACAGAGTTGCTGAAGATTGAGTAGAGATTTGCGGGGGTACCGGGGATAATCTGCTAGTACACCAGATGGCAGATGCACCGCGAGGCTGGTCAGGTTCGCAAGACCTGTGGCAAGTGTGAGAGATGCCAAGTCGATCTGGACTCCCAATAAATCCAAAGACTCGACACGATCGGAAAAAGGGAGTATTTCAGACAATCCCGGGGATTGTATTAGTGAATCGTAATCATGATCTACCGTGAAGTAATTATCTTCATCTCGGTAGAGGTTCAACGAAAGGGAAGCAATGGAGGGGATAGTCCGACTCAAGCTCGATTTGACGTTCTTCCAAATGACTGAGAGCCTCTCCGCGTCGTTTAAGTCGTTGCGGTTTGGACTCGGGTCACATATTTCCGTGAGATGAAGTTTTTGGCAAGGTGAACCATCAAATAGGCAAGGATACCATGCAAGGTTGTCGAAGTCCCGTAATTGTACTGTGATCTCCTTGAGATTGGGCAGTAGCGGGCCGTTTCCAATTTTGAGCTGTACGAGTAGCGGAAGCACAAATTGGTACTTTTTCTTGAAAATTTTGACGCTGTGTTTATCGAGTGAAGAAGTTTGGCTGTGACCAAGTACTCTGATTTTGGATGCGTAAAATCTGAATCTGTCCAAGTCCGATTCTCTTACTTCTCTCAACAGCACCTGAATTAGATGAATTCCATGTTGCAAAAGAAAAGACAACGAATGCCACTGACCGGCTGGTCTTCCTGTTCGTCGTTGCCTAAAAACGGCCCAGTCCTGCCGATAACATCTGGGGGGAAACACCGAAATAATGGGCCGAGATCGCGTTGGAAGTACCAAAGCACATCTAAGGCCGGACCACTTAGTTGCCTGCACGTTTGCGCTAAGTGGTATAAGGTGCGAAGCTCCTCTCGTTTTCGTGCAGCATTACCCCTGTTTTGAGAAAAGTTGGAAGTGCGGGGATCGAGGAGATAGTTCAAGACGTTTTCCAAAGTGTCCCGAGTCTGGAGACATCGATGTACCGTGGCCATAAACCAGCAGCCCTTGTCTCCAGTTTCACAGCTATGTTGTGGAAATTTGATGAGAAACCTTCTCATAGCTTTCGGAACCGATCATCGCCATCCGGAATCAACGTCGTCAGTGGCAGGAGGAGGGACTGCAAGCTGTCGGCTGAGTTGATATTCGTAATAATTTGATTAACTAAGGGAACGGGTATTTATATATATAGGCTCAATGTATGTCTGATTCTACACAGGTTCAAAGTGGTTTCTACGATCGCCCAAAATGCCAGCCGAAATATGGTGTCGGACCTGCGCCCACAATTTGACATATTCATTCTCGACCTCATCCATACCAGGAAGCTCCGACGGTTGAATAATATCACCTGCAGCCATGACCTCTCAACCATAGGTATCCAGGTCGGTCAAGTTTGGGAATTGGTCTGCCAGGAGGGCAGATACAGATGGTGCACCTGAAATAGGGCGATGTACAAACACTGAGGCATTGCAGAGACTTGGATTTATGCTCTGGTTGTTGTGTAGAAAATTGCGCATGTGTGGTATTATCCATCCGACAGTTGATGCGGAGCTCAACCTCTCGTAGGTAGAGTAGTTAGGAGGTGAAGGTAAATAGATTGGCGAGTGAGACGCTGGGAATTGTGTGAAGGGTATGCTCTGGAAGCCTGAAAACCTGAAGCTGGGGCCAAAGACGCGTTATGGTTTGCAGCGTTTCGCAATCTAATTCAACCGAACCATTGAGTTCAATATGGATGGTTTGTAGATAGGGATATCGGGCCAGAGCATTAATTGTTTGGGGTGTAATGGGCGCTATGGAGGGATTCGAGCCTTCATCGTAGATCGGGTGTACGAGACGGATTGACGTTAAGGTGGAGGGAAGTCCTATGTCGGCAAGAGAATGCAGAAAGGGATCAATCTCTTGAATGCTATGTCCGCGGTTGACAATGATTTTGAGACTTTGCAGAGCTGATGGGCGAACTGAAGTAATGAATGCGAGGGGCGAGTGAAATTCGCTGACCCCTAACGTGAGTTGCTTTAACTTTGGCAGGGGCTGGCGTGGGTGAAGGAGGTATTGCGCAACCAGTTCCGATGTGATGGATACTGCGAGGTTCGTAAGGTTGCTGTAACTAGTTATGCTTGAAAGATGGATCGCTTCTATCATGACGCAGAAAAGGTTCAGGGTATCGAGTTTCTGGAAACTCGAGAGCATTTCTGAGAAGCCGGGCGAGCAGTTCATAGCGTCGTAGTCATTTGACGCCAAGAAGAACTCGTTTTCGTCCCTGGAAACTGTGATCTTGAAGGATGTGATTGAGGGTAAGGATTGCCTTGTAATTGAGCCTATATTTTGCCAGACAAGGGACAATTTATCCGGCGTCAGAGAGTCGGAACCATTTTCAAGCTTATGAGTGATACAG
This sequence comes from Clitopilus passeckerianus, assembly GCA_944990035.1. Lineage (NCBI taxonomy): Eukaryota > Fungi > Basidiomycota > Agaricomycetes > Agaricales > Entolomataceae > Clitopilus > Clitopilus passeckerianus. Next base: position 121,501 of record CALYLX010000071.1, read on the forward strand.
AGTGAGTTCAACTGAGGTCCACCGACTAGTGAAGGGTACCACGAAAGCTCAATGAATTCGGGGAGAGGCAGATTCAATTGTGAGAGGTTGGGAAGTAAGGGGTTATCGATACTCCTCATGCGGGATAGGATGGGGAGAACCAGCTGATACTTGTGAGTGAAGTATCGTAGGTTGTCGGCATGACTTGGGTCAGGATTTCCAAGGATCTTGATTCTTGACGCGTAGAACTGCACTCTGGTAAAATCGGAATCCTTGAGTTCTCTTAAAACAACCTAGAGTAAGGTGGAAGGAGTAAGTTGTACCGGAGAAAACGGATTAGATGGAACTTTGCCGTACCGGCTTCTTCGTCAGGTTACCAGTAAAGGAACTTTTTCGGAGGCCAATTGCATCGTCTGGGAAGCAAGCAAACAAGGCGCTCAGGTCAGGTTGGTAGTACCACAAGACATCAAGTGCCGGCCCGCTTAAGGATTTGCAGAGTCGAGCAGCGGCACTCAATGTGGAAAAGCCACTAGATCGCTGAAGAAAACATGAAGTTACAGGAAAATGGAAGTTGGAGCCACGAGGATTGTGAAATTGGGTCAAGATCTTGTCCTAGATATCTTGCGTCTGCAAGGATCGATGCATGGTGGAAGATGACCGACAATTTGGTGCGCTGGTAAATGTTGCCAGAATGTGTACGTTGAGGGAATGAACAAGAGAAGTGTGTTTAAGAATGGTGCCGCTGCTCACAATAGTGGCCGGGACGGCCTGACGTATACAAAATGTACTTGTATATCAGCAAGGGCGGTGATGGATCACCGATTTCGGGGCCCAACCTGAGGAGAGGCCCAGCAGGCGACGGCTGAACTAAGAACTCCTTCGACTCTTTGGAGAACAGATTTCATCCTACATATAACATCAGGGTACTGGCTATGCTGCCATTTGACCCACCTGGCTACGATATTCCAGGAGTTTATGAAGCCTCCTTTTGACATCGTTCCATAACCCCCTGAATTCTACTTCTCTCAGCGGGAATTCATAATCCATGTTATCATCAATTTCATTGTCAAATTCCCAGCCAGATTGAATTTGTTGTAGATGTGGCCAGCCTGTTACTAAAAATGCAGCGACCTGTGAGGAGTCGGATATGGGAGAGGTACAGAAATCAAGGCTCTCGGTGCTGGCGGATAGGTCGATATCCCCAAGATCTGCGTAAATGACATCGCTCATGTTTGCGTCGATGCCTAGCCGGAGCTCGTTCAATTCGGGAAGGGATGCAGTAAAGGCAAGAAGGTCTTGGAGCGTGATGGTTGGATGATGTTGGTATTTCCAGGTCCGTTCGCTGAGATCGAGAATCCTCAGATGAGGCCAGGTTTGAGAAATTTCACCCAAAACGGCTCTGTCGAGATGAACTTGACCGTTAAGGGAGATACGGATAGTTTTCAGGTTCTTCAGATCCATTAAAGAACGCAACGTGGTCGAGGTGATTTTTGAAACATCGGCTGTGGATGAGGGTTCGTATATGGCTGTTTGAACGTCGAAGACTTCGAGGGTCGCTGAATAAGTCCGTTTCGTCATATGGGAAACCAATTCATCAATATTCCAGAAGGCTACGTGTGGGCGAGAGCGAACGATCTTCAACGAACGCAAGTAACGTGATGTTGCCGTATCGAGTAGTGAATAACATGCTACTTGGTTGGATGTGTGAAGGAGAAGGTCTTCCATCCTGTTGAATCCGCCTCTGTCGTCCTTGGTAGTCCGCATATAGGCTTCGGCCACTGAAGGTAACAAAGTTATTTGCAGGCGCTTAAGTGTTTCGATCTTCGAGAGGTTGATCAGAGTTTCAATATCAATGGGTACGTTGGCGATGTCTAAGAGCTCTGGCGTCCTCAAACCTTGAAGCAACGACATGAGGGAAGGTGGGGCGTCCATCTCGAAGATGTCACGCTCGTCGGGGGAATCATACGAGGCCAGGGAGATAGAGAAGGAAATTATAGACATCGATTTGTTGCGGAGGATAGCTTTTATGTTGCTGCATGGACATATCAAGGCACCCAACTCGATTTGTTCTCCGTAGGTTAGGAGGCAGACGGATGTCGACTTTTGACCGACTACCAACCTAGGAAGCCAACATAGGCCCTCGAACTCCTCGAACAACAGATTTAGATGATGGAGGTTTGGGAGCAACGAATTTTCTCCTGTTGTTTTCAGAAGGAGGGGTAATAGGAGCGAATCGCGGCCGTCCTTGATTTCCCTTGACATACATCGAAACTCCCATGGGGCTGGGATCACCAAGGATCTTAATCCTTCGGCCATAGAACCTCAATCTCTGTAGGTCGTCAGTTCGTAGGTCCCGAGTCGGTCCCTAGGACATTTCAATCAATATGTACGCGATCTTCATGACTCAGACTACCGTGAAGACCTACCAGGATGGCCAATTCATCGTCTTCATCAAGTTCGATCACATCTCCAGGCAAACATTTGAAAAGGTGCAGCAGGTGTGGTTGAAATGCCCATAGTAGATCCAAAGCTGGTTCACTGAACACTTTGCAAGTTAGAGCAAGAGAGTATAGGTTGCCCCTCCCCTCCCGATGCAGCCGAAAGCCGTTGAAGCTGTAGTTTCGAATCTGCTCAAGAACCTCGTGATTGCTATCCGCATCATATATCTTCGAGAAAATGGGCCACACGATCTCGGGAACTCGCAAACAACGGTGCATTTGTGGGATGGGGAATGCTAAGGTGGGCGGATAATTTGAAAAGCTCAACTGTAACCACGTACAACGTCAGTGCCATCTAGGTTTGTTTCAAGCCCAAAAACTGCATTCCTGATGACTCCTGTATAGCATGTGCTGCTCGCGGGCTGTGATTGTCACATTATCATGCAAAACAATGAACTCCAGAAAGGCAACTGTACTCCGACATAATGCTACCCCACTCCAAAGATTGACATGATCTTCCCAAGTCATTAATCCGGATTATGTTGTCCATCCGGCGGGGCGGGCCAGAGTACATGGTCGCAGGGTATCTACAGTGTATAGCTAAATATGGGACAACCAACTATGAGCGTACATTATTCTAACCCTCTATTACTCCTTGCCCTTTCCTGACTCTAAATCCTGCATGTTGACCCTCTCGTACCCATTGGCTTGGGGTGCAGGTTTCCGTGTCTCCTGGTCTTTGACCCAGGTATAGTACAACGAACCAATTAAGATGATAGCGATAGATGATGCGCGGCCACTGAGGAGACGAAGTTAGACAAACGGGTGTCTGAGGGAAAGGAGGAGGAATTTACCCGGAGATAATGTCGCCGAATAGCCACATGCCAAGAAGAGAGGCTGCGACTCCACGAACGGCGGAGGATATCATATGGGTGATAGGCGAGGTGACCTTGATGGACAACAAAGCAGCGATGCTCATGAGGAAGCCGAGGACACCCTATCAACAAAAGGTCAGTCCATATATCAAGTTGCACCGGGAAATGAACACTCACAGTGATGAGTGAGCCCCAAATGAACGTAGAGAATGCCTTGGCGGCACCCTCCTTTGCAACTTCCGCAGTGGTAAAGAGAAGTGCGACAATACCAGGACCCTCACCGGCAATTAAGCAGAGGGGTAAGAGGATTATGGCACTAAGCAAGTTCGAATACCATGAAAGCAGAAGGGCACTGCCGTTAACGACATTCAGGCTCTTTTTGATGACAATGGAATGGATGGCGGTGATCATGGAGCTGACCACACCGAAGCTTACACCAACGTAGGAGAGTGGTGTGCCGTCGAGGAAAACACCAACGAAGAATCCGGAGGTGACCATTCCACACGAGATAAGGATACGGAGAGAAGGTCGAACGTTGAGGGCGAAGAACGACATGGCAACTGTGAATGGCAAGACGAGGCCGCGAGCAACCTGGTAGAAGGATGCATCGACATATTTGAGAGTATAGTTGCTGAAGCTGCAAAAGGACCTATCAGAATGGTGCTGCATATAATATATTTATAGACCCTACCTTAGTCCAACAACGTTAAGCCCGACCATCGCAACGAGTCCTTTGCAGATTTCGGGGTCGAAGGTCAACCTGTCTGGTAGTATTCGCATTGCGTCTGATGCAGCAAAGAGCAACACAGCAATGACCAGCTGTACCCAGAGGAAGAATAGAGGCACGTCGGTGGTGATAAGCACCCATTTGTTTCTGAGGACCGGTCAGAAGGGCCCGCGAATTCAAGAGAATAGTCACATACGCCATAACCATCTAGTAAAATCATGTTAGACCTTCATTATCATGCAAGATGCATCATGAGATACTCACTGAAAGGGCGGCCACAAGATAAAACAAAACAACAGCCATCTAGAGGAACCTATTTCAGCAAAATGCTTGGCTTGCACGTTCCCCGCATACCACACGGCCCCTTGAAGGGGGTTTTGAAGTATCGTCGGAAGGCATTCTAAGAGTCGGTCTAGTGAGCGAGGTCCTAACGATGGGCGACCTATATGTTGGCAGGCGATGCCTGGAGAGTGATGACTTGGAGAGCGAAATGGCTGTAACTCGGTTTGCAGAAAAAAGCGAGGCGACCGCAGTGGAAACGCTGGCTGTGTCACGTGCGACAATGATGGTGGTTGCCGCTTTTAGGCAGCTTCATTTAGCCGAGACGCGACGCGTTTTTGCCACTCCAACTCGAACTCTGAGAACGTGTTCGACGTGTTCAACAATGGGCGAGTATTCTGACGATGATGCACCCAGGCCTTCGTCTACACAACAAGGATGTGAGTCAATATTGGTAGCGTTCTACCCAACCCATAACATGCTGAAACATGTGGCCGCAGCGGTCGACGATTGCATCAGGATCTTGCTAGCGACCGACAACCATATTGGTTACATGGAGCGAGATCCAATTAGGGGACAGGATTCCATAAACACCTTCAAAGAGATCCTCCAGCTAGCAAGGAAAAATGAAGTAATATCCCTTCCACGGCGGAAATTGCAGAGGACCAAGTTGACCTTCAATACTTCAGGTGGACTTCATTCTCCTTGCAGGTGACTTGTTCCACGAGAATAAACCTTCAAGGGAATGCCTTTATCAGGTCATAGCTCTTCTGAGAGAATACACGCTGGGTGACAAGCCAGTGCAACTCGAATTACTGAGTGACCCAGACGAAGGCAAAGCAGACGGGTTTTCGTGAGTCATCTTTCTAGGCTCCGAAACTTTTTGCCCACCTCAACATCATTCAGATTTCCCGCTATCAACTACCAAGACCCTAACTTCAATGTTGCTATCCCAGTATTCTCCATTCACGGGAATCATGATGATCCACAAGGAGCAGGTTCCGTAAGTTATTCTTAGCATCCGGATTTTCACTCCTTGATAGACGTTTTCTTCAGCAAGGTGCTCTATGCGCACTGGATATGTTATCTGTCTCTGGTCTCATCAATTACATGGGCAAATTCGACCTCCCTGTGAACAGTGCAGACGCCTCAACTACTGGAATTGCAGTTCGTCCTGTCCTTCTGCGCAAAGGAACGACCTATCTTGGAATGTACGGAATTGGCAACGTCAAAGATGCCCGAATGCACTTTGAACTACGAAGCAATCGAGTGCGCATGTTCATGCCAAGAGACAAGGAGAACTGGTTCAACATCCTGCTCCTGCATCAGAACAGGTTCGTGCCCCGTGTCCAACATAGCACTCTTACCTGAAATACTCTGCAGAGCGAACCGCGGCCACCAAGAGTCCGTTCCGGAAACAATGTTTGACGACAGCATCAACTTAGTCATATGGGGCCATGAACATGACTGCAAAATAGTGCCAGAGCCAGTTGAAGGCAAAAATTACGTCGTCTCCCAACCTGGATCATCAATTGCCACCTCTCTCGCTGACGGAGAGTCCCAGCCAAAGTGATTATTTGGCCCCTACGCCACCTCCTGAACTGACAATCTTCTCTTAGACATGTTGCATTACTGAGGGTTCGAGGTAGCCAAGACTACGAACTGACACCCATACCACTGCGGACTGTACGGCCTTTTGAACTGAAGAGCATCTCGCTCCTCGAGGCTTCGGAAGACGATGGTTTGGATATCGAAGATCAAATGGAAATAACAAAGTACCTCCGGGCACAGGTATGGGTTGACTATTCTTGACATGGTACATACGACCCAACGGGCATAGGTGAACGCGCTGATCGATCAAGCCAACGAAGCATGGGACAAGCGCAATGCCGAAGCAGTTGCGCAAGGCGAAGAAGAACTCCCCAGAATGCTCCCTCTCATACGTCTAAAGGTGCCACTCTACTGGATTCTTGGCCCACAAACACTGACCCTCTATCAGGTCGACACAACTGGCGTCACCCAGACCTCAAACCCCATCCGCTTCGGCCAAGAATTCACCGGACGCATTGCAAATCCACGAGACGTCCTCGTCTTCCACCGAGCCAAGAAAGGTGCCACGTCCCGATCTGGAAAAGTCGTAGCCGACCAGCCAGAACTGAGTATCGACGATCCGAACCTCACCATATCGGAGAAGCTTGCGAAAGTCAGAGTCGAGACACTGGTGAATGAGTACCTACAGGCTCAGGAACTGCAGCTGTTGGGTGAAAATGGGATGTCGGATGCGATTCAGACGTTTGTGGAGAAGGACGATATTCATGCTATCCAGAAGTACGGCTTCCCTCGTTACTGATTTCACCTAAACTGACATCTTTTCATCTTTCTCGTAGACATGTTGCAACTTCATTAGACTACCTTATGAAAGGTGTCTCCGGGCAGGACGACGTTGACGAAGACGAAGTCGAAGATATGGCAAGTCTTCGTCACCCTCGCTCTTTTCACCTCCTAATACCCCACCTTTAGCTCATCAAGGCCAAAGAAAAGCACCAGCAGGAATACATCGAGAATAGCCAGAAACAAGCAACGTCGCGCTCAGTCGCCAAGGGGAAAACCAAGGCAGCGAAAGGCGTAGACTCTGATGACTCAATGTTGGACGATAACGACTACGGGGACGGAGGATCTAGGTTTGACGAAGACGAACCAGCGCCGCTGCCGCCTAAGAAACGAGCTGCTGCGCCGAAGAAAGCTCCAGCCAAAGCACCCACGAAGAAGGCCCCTGCGAAGGGACGAGGCAAGAAAGCAATGGTAAGTCTGATCCCTGGATGCATTCTTTCTTTTTATTGATTATTGCGGTCAACAGCCTGAGAGTGATGATGAGGAAATCATAGAACTTGATGATGTATCGGACGATGACGACGAGCCGCCTCCACCTCCCAAGAAATCCAGCCGAGCAGCGGTATTGAGGCAAGTCTTCTGTCTTGTATATCCTCGGACCTGGCTGACCTAAACTTTCCTAAAGCCAAACGACAACGAAGAAGACGCCCGCGAGAAAGAAGGCCACGCCAGCCCCTAAGCAATCGCAACTGGTCTTCGCACCCGTCGGTCGAACCTCAAGAGCTGCGGCCACAAAGGCGAGGGGAAGGATGGTGGTAAGTCTTCTTGAACAACCAATTTTTATCTCATGTTGATTCGACTATTTCAGGAATCTGACGATGACTGAGAAGACACCTCCATACTATGCATGCCTGCTCTCATCTACTTTACTGTTGTAAATACCATACTCCTAGTTGTAATTCACCACAGTGCTCTGGTCTCAGAGTGTCCGAGTCGTTGTCCAACGACATCAATACACCTAAGGAGGTGCCATTCCACTCATAACCTCGTACAATCCTTCAACTTGTCTCCTTCCAAGATTCTGGCTCCAGAACTCCATGATCGGCTGCCACCCCTCCTTTGAGGCGGGCATTCCTGGATTTTTGGTGGTCTTCTCCGCCAGGCCGCTGAACCCTTTCTTGAATGCGGTAATGGCACCCGAGGGCAAGGCCGTCTCAGCTGGTGCAGGATTGTGCATGATGAGGACGGGGGTAGGACTAAGGGATGAGAGTGTTGGATAAGATAGTAATGGCCCAGAAATTGAGACAATGGATCCAAGGGCACCACTTGTGGATTGGTTATCCGAAGTAGAGGATGCAAGCTCCTCTTTCCACAGTTTGAGCCCGAACTCTGCTGCTACACTTCCACCCTGGGCAAAACCGAAGAGATGGATTCGATGAAGTGGCCACTTGAGGTCATTTGTAAGAAGCTTGATGACTTTTGAGAGTAGATCGAGAGCAGGCGTTGGGTTAGGACGGTCGATGAGTTCTCCCAGTCCGTCGAAAGACTCGTACCACTGGTAGGCATCCTCGTAAAGGTATGGGATCCTGGGGGAAATGGTGAGCAACTCTGAAAGGAATCTTTGGCCCAGACGCACTGCTGCGGTGCACGAAGAGCTAGGACTGCTGTCTGGGGAAGCTTCAACTGTCGTCCGAGTTTTAAAAAGGGTGCATGCGTATCTCCTACGACGGGATGAGTGGTGGATTTGACGGGTAACGAGATAATGCCTTACCCAAGCCATGCAGGAGTATCAAGAGGTTCTCATCGGTGCCATCGTCGCTAGCGATATACGTGAATGGGACAGGGATGCTCGATGTTGAAGGTGGTTGCTTGACTCTCGGAGAGCTCGAAGCTGATGAAGGCTCTCGAAGATGGATGTCCGTCATCTCAATGATCGCACATTCAAACGGGTGATGTAAAGGATATTTAACATTATTAAGCCCGACATGAAGCCAGGTATATCGTACAAGGCCTACTTCGTAGCTACATAACAACTAACAAGCAGAGTTCAGATACAAAACAGATGGTATAACCAAAGAAAATCCAACTAGATCCCGAAGCCAGTGCCATAAATCATAAAATAAATCACAGCGCGCCCCACTGTTGCCCACTTGTAAACCCATTCGAGTACATAGGCTGTCCAGCGCCAGGACTAAACTGGCCCATATTCATCTGGTGCTGCCCTCCCATCCCATTCATGCCAAATCCTTGACCATACTGATTCTGCTGAGAAAACATCCCAGAACCAGGATTGAACCCATTCGACATTCCCGCCGGGACCTGCAACGGCGGCGTGGGGTTCATGAACTGCCCTTGGCCCTGCATAGAATATTGAGCCATGCCAACTGTAGGCGTGGTAGACGGGGGCGGTTGGGGTGTTTGAGAGATGTAGCCCGGACTTGGCGTTGACATGAATGGTTGCCCGGCAGGTGCAGACATCATGCCGTTCTGCGCGAATGAATTCTGATAACCAGGTGTCGGTACCTGGATCTGAAGAGATGCTTGCGGCTGGAAAGCTGATGCCTGGGGCTGAGATTGGTAGAACTGCGAGGGCCCTTGACCTGGCGCAGACATGGGAGCTTGCATCTGGAAAGACGGGTTCGAGATATAACTGCCTTGTGTAGCCTGGAAGGAGTTCGATGGCGTGAATGAAGGGGTAAACGGTGATTGCTGGGGGTATGTGTTCATCTGGTTCTGGAATTGCATGCCGGGGAATGACGTGTGTTGGGCTGTGAGCGGGCTCTGTGCAGCAATCTGAAGCGGTAATGTTGAATTTCCAGAAGGGGCATCGAGTCCTATGAGATCTGCCCATACACCTTCAGGCTTCTTCGCCTGACCAGCAGGCGCAGGGTTTTGATTCGTAAGAGGTAGACCAGGTTTAGACAGCCCAGCAGACACTGGCTGTGAAACCGATCGTTGCTGGCTCAGTAGTGCTGTTGCTGAAGCACTTGTAATCGTCGGACGTGCAATCTGGTTGGAAGAACCAAGCTTGGAGGAGGTCGTTGGGGCAAACCTTGACGATGTCGATGACGAAGGTGTAGCAGCAAGAGGGGAAGAAACCGATCTGGAATTATTCAATGGAGACGTTGTCGATGGTGTTCCAAGCTTTGAGATTCCTGAGGGGCCTTTATTCATGAACCGCTTCATTTCATACTTGGCTACGAACACTCCAGTTAGTACGATACCATAAGCTTGCAAAGTAGGTTACTTACAACGAATGTGTTTCTCCAATTCACTGTCTCTTTCCGCATCCATCAGGTTAGCAGGAGGCGGGTGCCGAGCTTCGTTAGGATTGTAGATGGCATTAGCGTTGATATTGCCCATCGTCCGCATACGCTGAAAAGGGGTGTCGTGTCAGGGAAATCGTCAACTACAAGCGTTGCATAGCGACTCACTTCCACTTGTTCGTTCGTCCACGAGTCCATCGTCAGACTCTTCCTGGACATAACATGTTAGTTTATGTCGAACTTGGTGGGTGCACACATACACTTTTGTAACATGTGTCCCGATCTTCCTGTGGATGCTTGCGCAGCCCATACTGGAATATTACCTTATCAGCGATTTACTTCGGCAAAAATGGATACCAAAAGCCTATTTACCAGATGAAAATGCCAAGGTTATGAGAAGCCCATCTTGGATTCCGTGCTTTGCAGTCCGCACAAGTATCTGCCAAGCACACACTATCAGGTGAGGAAGTCCATTACACAGGTCAGTACTTTGAGGCTTACCATTGCCAGGCTTCGCCGCCAATTCAAGGACTATCCTCCCGTTTCTGTCTGCTGCAAGCTTGTTCATTCTAGCAGGAGTAGCCTTGGGAAATCTACTGACACCGTTTAAGTGAAAGATTGAAGCTGGACGACTTTGGGAGTAACGCCACTACAGAATTCGGTGGCAGATCACGTGGAGGGTCTTGGGACAGATAAATGACCGGGCCGGAGAGCCCGGATCTCTGCAAAGACGACTTGGAAAGAAAGCTCTTGATACACTGAAAGGTGGCAAAATACATTCAGTTCGTAGTATACAAAGTGTTCAAAAATGTTGGTTAAATACACATTGTTACAAACGACCACAACAACCGTTACATGAAACACAGTCAAGACGGATACAGCACCAAAACCAAACCAACGGCCAGCCCAGCTAAAACCCTTCATCCCCCACCTTAGCCTTCCCCTTCCTATCCGAAAGAGATCCTTTCGACTCGAGCGCAGACGAGGATGCCTTCGACAACATCTCATACTCCTCATACTCCTCTCCGGCTGACTTCTTAGAATCCACCACAGCAGCTCCTCCAGCCTGGCTCGGTCCCCTCTGGCGGTCAACATCCTCCGACATCTGACTGAAAGCCGTCTGGCAGGCCTCGATAACGAGGGCAATTCCGGCTGGCAGGTGTTTCAAGACACCGATGGCCACATGAACGTACGTGGCGATCTGGTAGATGAAGTCAAATATATGGGAGCGGAGGCGTTTGAGTTCGGTATAATCGATGCTGGGAGGTGGTGAAGTGGTTCGAGGCTGGGAGGTGGTTCGAGGTGGGGTTGGGGTTGGTGCTTGTGGAGGAGCTGGTGCAGGCTGAGAAATAGGTTCCTCAGTCTTCACTGGAGCTGCCTGGCTACGCGAAGGCCGACCAAAGCGGTAGCCGATATAGCCCATAAGGAGGCCCTTCACTAGGAAGTCTAGAATAAGACAGATCAGTATCGTAGAATCATATACTTCAGATAGCAAATAACTGACTGTCAAATAGAAGGACGACCAGTATAAAGACCACGCGCAGAATGTCCAGTAGGAGGTGCAAGAGAGTATGGCGAAGGATGAAAATGAATGGTGAAGCCAGGAAGGTCCCAACGACGAGGGTGAATATGGCGCGCGGTTTGAGCAGTTTGTGAAGTAGCCATTGTCCGACGGCTCTCGTCTTGGTTTGAGGTGCGTTCTTTGTTGGAGTGGGGACGGTAGAAGCTTCAGCTTCAGCCTCTTGCGATGGCGCAGACGACCCGAATATCTTCGCTACGAGCTCACGGACATATCCAGAACCCTCTGTCAGCTTGGCGATCCCCGGTGCGGAGAGTGTAGAAAGCGAGAGAACAGAGAGAGCTGTGGCGATCACGAGGGTAGAGCAAACTAAGGAGGGAAATATGTCAGAAGATTGGGTATAAGGACCGATGGAATGCAGAGATACCTAGGGTAATCTGCAGAGCGAGCATAAGCAGCGTTGCGGCCACTGTCGCGAAGATGAACAGGATTGCACTTCAGAACCAGCAGTGAGATTGACGAATTGTCGATAGGAGTCGAATAGAGCTTACACAAATGCAGAAAGAGGAATGAATGCAAGTAAAGACAGTGTGGCGATCAGAATCTGAAAGAGGTCTCATCAGCTTCCCGAAAGACCGTATGAAAAGTGGGACGCACAGTTTGAGATGGATTTTCTTGATACTTCTCGACGAATGCATTAACAGCTGGCCAAAATTTCTCTTTTGCTAATCTGGTGAGGAAAGCTGAGTTAGCGGGCAGCCGAAGATGATCGTAAGCCAAAACGCACCTATCCAAGTCCTCGTAGCGCACAGGCGGGATGGTCCATGTAGGTGCCTGAGGAGTCGCAGACTCGAGGTTGGGTTGTGCAGAAGACCCAGAGGCAGAAGGCTGATTTGCCTCCGATGTAGTGGTCGCCATCGTTTGCTCGTATCTCGTGTTTGAGTTTTGTGTTGGTGACTAGCTGCTGTCAAGGTTGTCTGTTATATAGTCGCAAATCACGTTCAGTGTCTGTGCAAGTCCGGCGACACGCATTGTGGCTGCGAGGCTACGTCGAGATATACGTGGAAGGTTGTTTTCACGCTGTCACAAGGCTGATAGCATCGACTGAATCTGAATTGCAGCTGCGGCGCAGCCTTCGGACATCTGCACGCCTCGAAATCAGAGAAACTGACATTTCGACATGGGACTCGGGATGAAGGCAGGCGTGGCAAATGATGGTGGTCGTACTTTGATCATTGATTAGATTCTGATGACCTAGATCCGATGTCCGATTGGACTTGACTCTCGCTCAGACTGCCATTTCATCTCACATTACTCGGAAGTATATACGCAGCAGACATACAGGCTGCGGAATATGGACGTGGAACCTACGAATGACTCAGGGACGACCTTGACAGAGACTTCTCTTGACCCTGCTCTTGACGCTTATCTGAAATACCCATTCGAGACGGATTCGTCCTATCAGGTATGCCTTTACCTGCCTGCCCTTGACTAACGATGGAATCTAACGGATCGGCAATTTTGTGAAGCAAGGTCTCGCAAGCTTGATAGCTGAGGGGAGAGTCGACCTCAATGCTCCCCAAGACCAGCAGGACGAAGCTCTCCGCCGGACCCGCGTCTTCTACTTCAACCGGTACGCTCCCACCTCTTCACGCCTTCAGCCTGCTAGAACAACCTTAAAAGCGTGTCTGGAATCCAACTGACAGTGGAAGCCGTCCGGAACTATGAAGTTTCCCGACAAGCGCATGGTTCGTCATCGTCGGACGCGCCAATATCATCAGCGGATACAAATGCGAACGCTTCCTCCGACGAGGCGCGGGTTCTAACGTTCGCAGAGCTGCAAGAGCTCATCGAGACAGGAAATGTTGACAAGATTCCGAACAATAAAGTGATACCGGATGCGATAAATGTATGGTCATGGTCCATGTTAACCTGCCGTCGACTAACATCTGTTATTAGGAGAGTACGCCAAGTGTATCCACTGCTTCTGCGAGGAGAAAACCATGGGAGCAGGCTGATCCTGTGATCTAGGTTGAAGCAAATACGTTTTGAATGGAGCAGGAAATGCCTCCACTTGTTACCCCAGATTTTCTTCTCCCATCATACTGTACTCTTCCATTTTATGTTTCGAGTCCTGAAGATTTTGACGTGCTGGTGCTTTCGCTCATTCTTCCGGGACCAAGTTTCCTTGGACAATCTGCCCAAGATTTTGATGTTGCTTGACCGGTTTTTCCGGAAGTACCTAGTGAGACTAGCTAGATATATTCCGTTTTTTTCTGCGCAGAATACACCCTTTGTATCTCATTGCTGTGTAGCCACCTTGATACTGATAAAGCCCATACTTGATGGATAAAAGAACGGCCCTGGCGTCAACTTTTGCGGGGGAAAGGTGAAACGAAATGATGGTTACGTGATCGTGATGTGTAAATTTGAACCGAGGCCTGGCTATATACCGTCTGCATTCCAAATACCCTTCGTCGTCGTAGACACCACTTTCAATGCCTGCGTCGTCGCCTCACCCGTCGCCAATGGCGCTGCCTATATCTCCACCGTCACCCTCCATCTTCAAGAAGAAGTCAGACCGTTCCATGAGCCCTATGGCTTCAGCTGCATCCTACTTATCGGCCCTCTCCCAAGCTGATGCCAGAGCACGTAACAACCAGAATAATAGACCACCGACAGCGACGCCAGCACTGTCGCTCTCGTCCTCTGTGACATCCTCGTCGGAGGACACGATTCTTGACGAATCCGACGACAACAATGACGGGCTCTCGCTTCCGTCACAGCCGCCTACCTCTGAACAGGTGTTCTCGACTGTTCACAAAGAGTTTGGTCACTGCGCGAATCAAGCATACAGGATAACATCGCAGCATACACCAGGAGAGCCTCTACCGAAACACGTAGAACAAGACCCTCCATATTACATCCTTCTGTCCACATACATCAGCTACCTCATCCTCATCATTATGGGCCACATCCGTGATTTCGTTGGGAAGAGGAGCCATCCAAAGTGGTATGCCCATCTTATGCCAAAAGACGTGAGTAGACGCGTTTCTTTCGTTGAACTTTCCGGCGCGTCACCAGCTGGGACTCGCGCCTAATTCGGTTTGACTGCGGGATGTTCTTTTTTACCAATCCTTTCCATTTCCGGAGCATGTGCTTACTATCTTTTTCTTACAGGGTTATGCACCTCTGAACTCCGACTTCGACTCTTTCTACACACGCCGGCTCAAGACTCGTATCGATGAATGTTTCTCCCAACCCGTGACCGGCGTTGCAGGCCGCACCATCCAACTTCTTGATCGTATCTCCCCCGATTACAACCTTACTCAAATTCTTACCGGCAACCGAACACGGGCTCTAAACATCTCCTCATACAACTACCTTGGTTTTGCTCAAGCACAGGGCGGTTGTGCTGATGCAGTCGAAGAAGCTATCAAGCGCTATGGTGTTTCCACGTGTGGTGCTCGCCTTGAAGGCGGTTCGACCGACCTGCATACCTTGGCAGAGAGCCTCGTTGCTGAATTTGTCGGAATGGAAGATGCACTGATCAGTTCCATGGGCTTCGCCACCAACTCTGCATACATCCCCGCATTGGTTGGGAAGGGCTGCCTCGTCATTTCTGACGAACTAAATCATGCGAGTATCAGGACTGGAACGAGGCTGAGCGGTGCAAATGTCAGGATGTTCAAGCATAATAACATGAAGAATTTGGAGAATCTGCTTCGGGAGGTTATCAGCCAGGGACAACCCAAGACGCATAGGCCATGGAAGAAGATTCTGGTTATCGTTGAGGGCCTATACAGTATGGAGGGTACCATGGTTAACTTGCCTGCTATTCTTGAGCTCAGGAAGAAGTATAAGGTATGAGATTCAAAGTCTGCCCTTGAAACCGCCTTGCTTACATTATCTCGCAGTTCTACCTCTTCGTTGACGAGGCACATTCCATCGGTGCTCTAGGCCCTCATGGTCGTGGTGTTTGCGACTACTTCGGCATTTCACCCCGCTCGGTTGATATCCTCATGGGAACATTCACCAAATCCTTCGGTGCTGCGGGCGGCTACATCGCCGGCAACAAAGTACTCATCGACCGCCTACGCCTGCGTGGTCATCTCGGACCTTACGCTGAAGCTATGTCACCCCCCGTCCTCACCCAAGTCATCGCCAGTATGGCGAGCATCATGGGTGTTGCTCCACCAGCCTCCTCATCGAATTCATCCCTTACCATCGACGTCCCCGCTGCTCATCCCGGCCCTGTCCAACTCTCCGCTCTCCCAACATGGGTATCCCTCCCTCCCATGCTCTCCTCAGGACAGGAAGGCCGCGAACGTCTACGACGCCTGGCGTTCAACTGCCGATACCTCCACCAAGGCCTCATCAAACTCGGATTCATCACCTACGGCCACCCCGCCTCCCCCATCGTGCCTCTGCTCATCTTCAACCCTGGCAAGATGAACATGTTCCATCGAATGATGCGAGACAGGTCGACGCCTATCGTCGTTGTCGTCGTTGCGTACCCTGCTACTCCCCTCATCACCTCCCGAGTGCGATTCTGCGTGAGCGCGTCGCATACGAAGGACGATATCGATACCGTTCTGAAGGCGTGTGATGAGATTGGGGATGTGTTGGATTTGAAGCATGGGTTACCGAGGGGGGAGAGGTGGTCGTTGCAGAAGATTACCGAGAGCGCGGTAGAACTTGCGGGCAAGAAGGAATAGAGTGCGCTCGAAGGGTTTCATTCGCCTTTTAGATGTTTATGGTCAACGAGACGAACCTATCATATTCGTACCCTACGACGTTTAGACGAATTTTCACTGACGGTTGATTAAGTTATTCTTCATGACCTACGACTGTTTTTCTGCTGTCCACGTTTTACAACTAATTCTGACGGTTGGGGTGTTTTTTGTGTTTTTATTCCATTTTACGCCTTTTGTTACGCCATTGCACAAACGAATTTTCTGATACATAATTTACTTATTCTTTTAAATTTCTTAGTTGCGAGACACTTTAGTAACTGGATATATAGTTTCGGAGATGAATATAAAGACCATTATACATATAGACTTATTTTACAAGATCGTCGGAAGGACGCTACAAGAAAATGAAGTTCATAAAATCTGACGTGTGACTTGAAGATGCTCATGTGGTGCAAAGGATTGTCCGGGTATCAAGCTCAAGGGTTGTCCAGGGCCCTAATCTGCCTCGGTCTCATCACCTTCTTCCCGCTTTCTCTTCTGGCCAACGGAGGTGGTCGCACTACTAGTGGTTCCTTCAGGTGATTCGACCGAAGCTCCAGGTCCAGTCGCCAGAGCAATGTTGCTGAGGGTTTGCTGCACTTGCTGGTAGCCGTCGCCCATGGTTCGGCCAAGATCTTCCTCGGTACCTATCATTCGAAGGAAGCTCCTGGCATCTGATAGTCGGACCTGCCATTGTTGAGTGAGAACGGTCACGGGGACCTTCTCGACCCGCAAGCCATGGGGATTCTTGAGTACTTTCCGGATGGGTTCGAAGACCACTAGATTTTCCGCGTTTGCGACCTGGGTCTCCAAGTGGTGGCGCCGCAACAGCGTGAGTTCGAACTCCTTCTTCTCCTGGAATCGATCCATGATGAACTCGTCCAACGACGTGCAATCGAGGCAGCCGCACCCGACGTTTCTAATCCTCACGAACTGGTCGTCAGAGGGGAGAGGTGGAAGGTGGCGGAAGTAGTCGTCAATCACGGATTTGAAGAATTCACCGAAAGGTAGCATATCCGCGCGAAGGCCTTGGCCTCGTAGAAGGGTGCACAGCCGGTTGGAGATTGGGATGACCATCGTTTCAAATTTCCCAGGTGCGGCTTCCAACTTGAATAACGCCGGAAGGAGAGGCTCACACTTCATTTCGGAGTTGGAAGAGATGCAAAACTGGAGGAGTGACCAGACGAGTGATTTGAGAGTCGGCTGCGGCGGGAGGAATGTATTGCTTGCTGCCGTACGTCCTATCATAGGAATTCCTTGAGACTTCAGTCTTGAGCTCTTCTTTGAAGCGCAGGATGGCGAGGTTGGCGCATCCTGAGATCACGGCGTCCCATACATTGCCCTCCGAATGCCTGTCTTTTAGTATTGCGCTCTTGTTCTTCCAGACGGTGGTCATCAGGCATGATGCTACTTCATACGCAAGCTTCATATTCCGAGCCTGTGGCAATACCCTGAAAGATTGTTGTCGATCTATTACTTATCCGAATCCTATAATGTTAAAACACATACGTTTCCTTTAGGAATGTAGGGCCCTTTTCCTTTGCAAAACTGACTATGGCAACGACATCCTCAACCTTGAGCGTTGGAAGAGCGAGAAATACACGCATTGGCTGGTTTTGGCACCAAGCAACTACGGCGGCCTGCTCTGACGGCTTCGCGAATGTTGGTAGAGAATAGATGAAGGTGAGACGGTTCTCAAGCGATTGTTTCGTTGCGACAACATTCTCAAATCTAGATTTATTTAGCTAGCATCAGGATAGAGATGTCAAAGTAACGAACGTTGGCTGGACATTGTCAAAGCCGAATGTTTTCATTGCATCGAACAGTCACTGCTGACCAAATAAGTCAATGCTCCTTTTGCCAGCGAAGATAGTTTCGGCCCATAAGTCCAAGTCTTCCCATCGCAAAGCCTGATCGGCGAACTTCTGGAGTGTTTCCGTTCTACCTTCTGCATCGGGATTCCAGGATTGCTGGTGCAACTCATGGAGGTACCTCAGGGCACCAAGCGCCAGTTCCCGAATACTCTCGCTGGGTTGTTTATTTGACGATGTTAGGGCCCAGAAGGCGAAGTTGGCGCCGCCAAAGGAATATAGAAAGTCGATTGCATCCTCTTCTGGGAGCAGAATCAATGCAGTGCGTTTGTACCCTGAAGTGGAGACACAGGCATTTAATGTAGCAAACCAAGGGATAATATAGATACCTACAGCATTCGACGTTGTTTCCGTCCTGGATTGCGATATTGTCAGGATGCCTCAGACCTACTTAGGAGATATATAGACTCACATTGCCAGTGTACTCTTCTAAGTCTGTTTTCATCCGGTTCTTGGGTTTTAAGCTAAGATCGCGGGATCAGAATCCCATTCCCTCCCAGGTGGTAGCTCTTGTTCGTGTTGATAGGGGTGCCATTTAAGCCAACCAGATGCTCAATAGAAACGTCTCTCTCCCAGATGTTGTAGAAGTCCGCTGGCTTATCGCACTCGTCTTCTCTTTCGCTGATATCGGACTCGTCCCGCCCCGTGCCCTGAATGTGGTAGGTTAATTGGCCCATTATAACCAGGAACCCTAGTTCATCTGCTATGTCTTGAAGACACAAGGCAAGCGGCGCGTCTCGTCCTTTCAGAGCCCCAGCACCGGAGGATAGATTAGACCGACTATACTGAGGCTCGAATATATAGGCGAGGAGATTATTCTTCTGTTTGCGCCCGAAGTCGCCCGCCTTCCACGAACTGAGGACAGTTCTGAGTTTCGAGATTGCACTAACGTCGATTCTGAGTTGCGAGTGTGGGTTTTCGGCGGAACTCCGGATGAGGTTGTAGGACAGGGCAAGCCGATAGCCCGAAGTGATTGGCTTGACTTCGTGGACAACATCGGTGTACCAGCTCAAGACCACACCCTGATCCGTAGAGCTCGATGCGACATCAATAATATCCGTGTGGTGCTCGAAGTTGTGATACTCAAGGCACAACCGACTTTAAGCTTTGCGGTAGGTGAGCCTCATTATAACGCGAACTGAGCGATTCTTTAATACGTCGTCCTCAGGTGCAGAACAAGATATGTACGTCATTACATGTCTGATCCTGGCCAGACTTGGAAGCTGATCTCGTTCTACAGTACTCCGAGGCTCATCAGAAGCAGCACTGGAAAGCGGAACATAAGCACCGCTGTTTCGAAACTACCTACTGATCTCGTTGTCTGTTTGCCCATGAACTTGGATTTGGACGTATAATTTATAAAATCGAAGAATATTTCGACAGCAAGATACAGGATGAAAGTCAGATAGGTGATCGAGATGGAAGGGTCCAAAATGTTATGCCTGGTCTGAGATAAGTAGAGATACGGAAATGGTATGGGTGGAAGCATGGCAGAGAGTAACTGACGTTGTTGTGTAAAATTCGGGTGATGGTTTAGAAAGCAATAAATACAGTTGAAAATAAGTACAACGAAGACGAAAGATGGCAAAAACTTTCGATGGGTCTAACTATACTACGGTAATCTCTCCCTGATGGACTCGTCCTGTAAACCTATCCACCTGTCTCCCAACCCATTTTCTGAACCGCATTCGACGCGAAGTCTCAGCTTCGTCTTCAGCAGTAATCGTATCCGTATCAGACAGGAAGCTCTTCGAATCGCCTCCCGCATCCTCCTCGTCGTCGTCCATTTGTACTGGAGATTCAACCAACCGAGGCTGGTATTCGCCACTGACCTCCGATGGATGTGGGCAGCACGAACACTCCTCTGTATGATGGAAATCATCACACAGAACGAAGTTGGGCGGGTACCTGGAATCGTAAAACTTCACAACACGTTTTCTGCGGTGCATGGCTACGATGGCAGGCGATATGGGTTGCCAAACATCCGCATCTGCGAAAGACCAGTAGGTAATTCGTGGTTCGTCGGAGAGTGGCGAGAATGGGTCCTGGAATGTGATTGGGTCCTCGCGCCCATACTCGGGAAGATATCGAGTCGGAGTGGGTTGAATGATGTAGGATTCAGGTTCTTGTGGTGAAGCAGGTTGTGGCAGCTGTAGTTGGGTAGATGGCGGCTGGGGTGCAGTAGGACGTGCGTCTTCCCTGACTACAGGTCGAACAGGCTGCTTCTTGAGAGAAAATGGCCGATTATGCCAATTTCCCGGTTCCGACTTCCGACGTGCAAGTTTCTTCTGATAGTTGAAGTAGTTGACAGTTTCGCGAGTGGTTCCAGGTTGTTCGAGTTTCCAGTTCGGGAGGGAGTTACGTCGCTTGTAGGGGTTGATGACGAAGGAAGGATATTCTGGACCGTCGGGCCAGTAGGTGCCAAATGGAGCGCTCCATATTCTCTGGACTGGAGGCCCAAAGAGACGATGAACAAGCGCTTCGCGTTGGGCGTTGGCTATACTTTTTCGTGAGCACTCAACTTCGGAAGCACAACGCTGTTAACGTACTGTCTGGTTCAGCGGTCAATGACTTGTTGTCATCATCCTGTGCATCGCCGCCAATCTCTTCCTTTTCGGTGGTGTTGCAACCAGTGATAGACTCCGAGGCGGTGGGAGCCGGCAATTGAATCAGGACAAGTGCAAGAATAGCCTGTAACAGAAATACATTAGATGATTATCGGAAACACGGCAACTCAAGAAGTCAAGTACCTCTAATGCCCGGAAGGCCACATCTGCCCAGGTGAAGGAAGCAGTACTGGTGGTAGCTCCCATTTGCTATATGTTGGGATGTTTCAAGTCTAAGTCTTTGAAGAGATGTTCTCGTCGTGTAGACTGAGGAATTTTCGACAAAGTTTAATGGGCCTTTTAAGGTTTTCTGAAGCTCCATAGTTCATAGGAGGTTGCCTTCGTCATTGGGGTACCTTCAGAAAGGGGGATAGGCTACTGATTCAAGCAACCTGGGGTGGAAGATACCTCCTCTGAGGACAAGTTCGTCGATCCAGCCTTTCGCCGACGTCTAATTTCGGGAACGCTGCGGGGACGTCAAGCGCGGCATTGAATAGGTTTATCTCGCAAACAAGTCGGACGGCAGATGCCGCCGCCGGTGTCAGCATCTAATAATGGGTTGCCTTCAAGGTCGAATGTCAAAGTCCGAAGGTGCCAGCAGGCGGCAGCTGCGGCAGAAGCAAAAAGGAGATTAAAAGGGGCGCACTGCCACACCAGCGGTGCGCTAATTTTGGGTTACCGACATCATTATGACACGGTATCAATGATGAAGGTGACGTCAATGACCCAATTAGGGAGTTAGGCGCGTTTCCCAGGGGGTGGCTGTGATTCTGCAGCCTCGAGCTGGGCAGTCGAAGAAAAGCTTTTAGACAGAATTGTCAAGCTATATAGCCAATTTTATGTTATAAAGATATGATTTTAGCTAACCTCAGCACTTCCATAAGCAGAGGTGACCTCTGACTTGAACGAGCGAATACTAGAACTATGTTGCTTGCCTGGGCTGTGTCTTCTTCTCCTTTCACTAGAACCCCTTGAGTGCTCCTACGTTTTCAACTCCATCGCAGAGTTGAGTCCACTATAGGAGGTCAGTTGAATGTGTATAAAGGGACCCGTGGAATTCGATTGACTTGGACCTATTCCATTCAACAACCACATCGCTCATAACATCACTACTTTACTTGACACATTACACGAAAACATTTCATGTCTGATACAACCCAAATCCATCAGACGCAAAGTTCAATCTTCGTGAAAATAGCAGCACAGCTCAAGTCGTATTGGTGCCTAATATATGTATGTCTTGAATATGTCCCTTCTCGACTCGACTAAACTTCGTCATGTAGAGCCTCATGGCGATGACAATGCTGAAGGTCTTCCCCGACCTCAGGCCTCGCGTCCCAAGTCAGGAGGAAGTGGACAGAGGCTACCGCATACTCACTGGAAAGCGCGGACGACGCCGCTCCAGTGCTAGCTCAACGACCTCTACATTAGTCGGGAACGACTTGCCAAATACACCTATGATGGGCAAAAAGGGTACACCAAAATCAATCCTTCCTTCATGTGCCTTTTCCGCTAACAACTATTCATCTAGCTCTCAGCCGAATCTCTGAGGGATCGCACTCCAAAACCTCACGCCCAATTCTCCGTCCCCGACACTCCTCCATCCTCCTGACAGGGTTCAAACCTGTTCAGCGCCTCTCGGGACAAGTTACATCATCCATCGTCACTTTCTCCAAAGACCTCGGGGAAACCATCGCCATCGCTCCTTCAAACGCCATGGCTCAACTGTCCCGCACGCCCTCTGCCTTCCGCCGACACACTATCTCCCTCAATACCGGAGATGTCGCTGCGCCAAGCACGCCTATTTTAGGTTTAGACACACCCATCCCGAAGTCCAAATTCCAACAACGCCGTTCCAGTTTCTCCAAAGCATGCTTCAACCCTCTCAAGCTCAAGATCCCTGAGAAGGACACGGAAGAGCAGTATGAGAGCATATACTCAGGTATAACGGATTCGCATCACCCGCATCCTTGTGCTTCCCTCAAAGGCGATGAGCCTGAATCCTACTTCACCGCTCCTGTCAAGCCAAAGATGGCTGAGGGCGAGGAGTCGGACTCGAGTAGTACGACGACCGTGATTGAAGAGTGTGCCACTAAGGTAGAGGTTCAAGAGGTTGAAAAGGTCGTCATTGAGGAGAAAGCAGCCCGTGGGGAGAAGAAGTTCAGGTTGAAGCGAACGGCGACAAAGATTAAGGGAGTGCTTCGTTTCCGTGCTTCTCACCGTTCATAGCCAACTTTGGACTACTATATACCCAAACATTTATACCCACTTGTACATACGTATAGCTTCAATTAATTAGAAAAATAATTCAAACAATCGCGATATGGGAATGAACTTTGGTATATTGATGTATAAAACATTAGGTGGTAGGCGCCCATCCGGGCTTACAAGAGAAAGCAGAAAGTTAAAGACCAATAAAGATCCATCTAACAAAGCAAGAAATAAAGTTAATGTTTACGTGTAGGCAGCACTTATTCGCGAATAACTTTAGAAATATAGTAAAATGTCCCATTGTTTCTTTCCTCGTATACCCCCTATCCAACTCTCGCAGTCGCACTGACCGCGTGTAAAGAGTTACCCGACAGACCCCTTCCGCACCTCTCCAGGGCTCCATCAAGAAGCTCGTACGCAGGTCGGTAGCGCGGCTGGCAGTGGCTGAACCAGTTCTGTGCGACTCTGCTCTCCGTTACAGAGATCCCGTTAGGCAGGGTATGCATAGACGCCATGTAACTCGCCAGCGCTCCACCCGGCGACACGACCTCGTTGGAGGAAGGTGGTGAAGGGAGCGTGTTGTGGGTCGAAGACATGACTGATGTCAACACGGTGGTTGGTGTTAGGTACGATGAGGCAGATGTAGGCTGCGTAGCAGAGAGGGTGGCGGTTTTTGGGGTCACAGCATCCTTGGTCTGGCCATTTGCATGTCCGTTTGTGGTGGGTGTTGCAGGGGCGATCAGGAGTGCTGGGTTGGGGAACGTGTTGAATGTCGACCCCAGTGAGGTGTACCTGGAAAGAAAACGGCCTAGGTTAGTCAAGGTCGGGGAGGGAGCCTATGGCTTGAACGATACCCTTCATCGTAGAGAGCGCAGTATGGAACGTTCAGCTGTCGGAGGAACTTCCATACATCGCTATAGGACCAGTTGATTACGGGGTTGATCCGCTCAAACTCGGGCCATCCATTGTCGGTTGGGCACCGGTGGGCCAATTTGGCTGCAAAGTGAAAGTCAGTCGAAGGTCCTGGAAAACACGTGAATGTGCACGGAGAGAGGAACATACCGCCGTGAGGGTCGGTTCTCCTGGTACCGATGAGGACGGCGTCGATATTGGGGAATCGCTCCTTGTAGGCAAGGAGCGCCTGCTTCATTCCGTCTCCGCCTTTGGACTTGCCGGCTGGTTTCTGCTGCAACTTGACAGCGTCGACGAGTTCTTGCCCGGTTGATGTGGAGGGTGTTAAGACACTTTCGACTTGTTCAGAGGGGCTTCTGCAGAGGAACATGTCCAGATTGTAGAGTACCGCCGCTTCCTCAATGAAGGCTTCGAGTGTGGGGAATGGTGACGGCACGGGTATATAGATGGCGTGAATGGGTTGCATCGGCTCGTTTGCATTGAGCCTCCTAGCCAAGGCTCCAGCGTAAAGGTGTAGTAGGACGGTGCCTAGCTGCCAGTTAGTCACTGCTCAGTTGTTGCAATACTGGTGACTCACAATCTTTGCCTCCGTTGAAACTAATAGCAACGTTCTCGATCCTAACGACAGCGCCCGGTCAGCAGATCTAAATGTATCAAACGTTGGTGCAATTGACTCACCCATGAGAGTCAAGGCCTTCGTCGATAACATCCAACGCTTCCTTGACCATAGGTGCCAACGGATCCGTCTTGGAGTTGGCGAGAGCGTAAACTTCCTCGGCGATCTTCTTGCAATCCAGCATGGCTACTTTTTGTGTCATCGTGTTCGTCGCGCAAATAGGTAAAATCCTTCAAGGATGAGTAGGGAAAAGAGAAAAGAAAAGAAAAGTGCGCCTTGGAGACTGAGTCTGGTCGACGGCAACGCTTATAAACCGCCGGATGTATGGATGCAGACAAAGTCAAAGACCCTGAAGCCGTGACAGTGCCAGTGATCGGTTTTTCTATGTGGATACTGAACCACAAGGAGCTGTATGGATGTTGGCTGCGACCTTGTGAGTTTCAAGGTTCCAAGAACTGCCAGGGGTGTTGAGTTCACAAATTGTAACGATGAGCAGTAGAAATTGCGGCGAGATTGGAGTCAAGAGTTTGGCAGCAGGCACGTTAGGAGCTGCCTATGACTAAGCATCGGAACATGCGGGTCGGTTCTCGGAACCGTAGGCCTGAGGACCTGGATAACTCGAAGTTGGCCCAAAGTACTCAGGCATCGTCTATCGATTAGCCTTTTAACGACCAACACCAGGTGAGATTCCTGATGAAAACTCTCGAGAACCCAACCTAAATGCCGATCTTTAGACAGAAACTGCCATGTCGGCCGTGATTCTCGTTACAGGGGGTACTGGTCTTGTCGGCAAGGCCATCCAGCATGTCATCGAAACCGAACCGGCGGGATCGCGGTTTGGGAAGAGGGAGGGGGAAACTTGGATTTTCGCAAAGTCTTCGGATGGAGACCTGAGGCCAGTATTTATATAATACTCAGGAAATGCCAGGGTTGCTGATATCAAGGACCTAACCTACAGAGATCCAGAGGCAACGCGTAAACTGTACGAAAAGTACAAGCCCACGCATGTCATTCACCTGGCTGCCCTAGGTAAGCCATAAATTGAATACCTGGGTTGCGATGGCCATTCTCATCATCCAATGTTGCTGATCAGTTGGCGGGCTGTTCAAGAACATGAAATACAAAGTACTCTTCATCGATCTTCGTCAAGCTAAAATTATCGATCTAATACCCACTGCCAGCTTACTTTCCTCCGTGACAACATCCTCATCAACGACAACGTTCTCCAGACCTCCTACGAGCACAAATCTCAAAAAGTCATCTCATGCCTCTCCACCTGCGTATTCCCCGACAAAGTCGAATACCCTCTCGATGAAAACAAGATCCATAGCGGGCCGCCGCACGAAAGCAACTTCGGCTACGCCCATGCTAAGCGAATGGTTGATGTGCAAAACCAGTACGTATTTGTGGTGTGCTAATCACTTCTCCTCTCGTCTTGGAGCGAAACGTGCACTGATGCCATTCCAACCGTCGACAGCGCTTACAAGGAGCAATTTGGCTGCAACTTCACTTCTGCCATCCCCACCAATGTCTTTGGACCGCATGATAACTTGTAAGATCCTACCCTCGCTCCCCTTCCAATACGCGCTTACGGTCCCTACAGCGATCTGGAAGATTCACATGTTATTCCTGGCCTCATCCACAAATGCTACCTTGCCAAGCGTAAGTTCTCCATCCTTACTCCCTGGTATCCTGGTACTTCGCTTACGGGATCCCCACAGAGAATGGCACACCTTTCGTAGTAGCCGGAACCGGCAAACCCCTGCGCCAATTCATCTACTCCCGCGATCTCGCAAAACTCTTCATCTGGCAACTGCGTGAATACGACGACGTCGAACCCGTCATCCTTTCTGGTGCGTTAATCACTTAATCATCTCTTACATCTCAAAGATGCTAATCATATACGCTTATCTCCGCCATAGTTGGTGAAGATGAGGAAGTCAGCATCAAGGCGGTTGCCGATGCCATTGTCAAAGCTGTTGGCTTCCAGGGCGATTACTCGGTGTGTTCCGCCGGTTTATCTATCTGTTATCACCATTTCATGCTAAGATATTTTGACGATCTAGTTTGATACCAGCCGTGCTGACGGTCAATTCCGCAAGCCAGCATCGAACAAGAAGTTGCTGAGCTTGATCGGTGACTTTGAGTTCACTCCTTTCGAGAAGGGTATGTTCTTTACATCTGGGGGGGTGATGATCAGCTGATTAAGGTCTGTTTGCTAGCCTTGGATGAGACTGTTGCCTGGTTCCTGCAGAACTACGAGACTGCTAGGACAGGCCTCAAGAAGTAGATCTCCGGAAGATAGGGAATGGAACAGAGACCTAAGATACGGACATGTACTCGACATATGAGGTTTCGCTGTCAACAGAGTGTTATGCTTTCGTACGATCATGCGCGTAAAAGAGTCCCATTGATTCAAATCAACAACTGCAGATTTTGTATTGATATGCAAAAAGTAAAGGAGAATTCCGAAAAGTAAACTGTGAATCGATTCTGGTATTAGTTTTGGTCCTCAACAAGACTCTTGGAGCCCTTGAGGTCTGCCTCCACCATCTCCTTGACAAGCTCATCGAACGTGACCTTGCGCTTCCATCCGAGCAAACGCTCAGCCTTGGCGGGGTTGCCCAGCAGGAGACTGCCGAAAACATCAAACCATGACGGCGGTAGGAGAAAGAGGGGCAATACTCACTCGACTTCGGCAGGTCGGAAATACCGAGGGTCAACCCGCACGACAACCTTGCCGGTCTTGACATCGATGGCGTGCTCATCAACACCTTCACCTTGCCACCTGTAAGCCGCCGGTACGGTTAGGTAAGATCGGTAGGCAGAGGAGAACCAGTACGGACTTGAGCTTGATGTCAACGACAGCAAATGCCTTCTCGATGTATTCACGGACGGGGTGGGTCTCGCCAGTAGCAAGTACAAAATCTTCGGGTTTGTCTTGCTGTAGCATCATCCACATACCCTCAACATAGTCACGAGCTGAAGTGAAGAGAGAGAAGTTGGTGAGTGAGTTATGATCGATAGTGATATGGCAGAAAAACTGACCATGACCCCAGTCACGTTGAGCATCGAGGTTACCCAAGTACAAGCAGCCCTGCTTCCCGAGCGAGATATCCGCAACAGCTTTCGAAATCTTCCTCGTCACGAATGTCCTGCCTCGCCTGGGGCTTTCGTGGTTGAACAAGATACCATTACAGGCGAACATGCCGTAACTCTCCCGGTAGTTCACGACGATCCAATAAGCGTATAGCTTCGCACATCCGTATGGAGAACGAGGGTAGAAAGGCGTCGTCTCGCTCTGGGGAGTTTCCACAACCTTGCCGTAGAGCTCGGATGTGGAGGCTTGGTAGAAGCGGGCATGCTTCTCGAGACCGCAAGTTCGGATAGCATCGAGGAGACGGAGGGTTCCGAGGCCGTCAACATCACCAGTGTACTCAGCCATCTCGAAAGAGACCTTGACGTGAGATTGGGCACCGAGGTTGTAGATTTCGGTAGGCTGGACTTGGGCGATGATGTACACGAGGTTCGTGCTGTCGCCCAGATCACCATAGTGAAGCTTGAATTTACCAGGATCTATATTGAGAGACGTAAAATCGCATGAGAAGAGGTAGTATAGAGCATTTTAAGAGCGTACGTTCGTGCTGGTCCTCGTAAAGGTGCTGGAGGCGACCGGTGTTGAAACTTGATGAACGACGAATGATACCGTGCACCTGGTATCCTTTCGACATCAGGAGTTCGGTGCTGCCTCGTTCTTCAGCTAGAATGCGATCTGGTTCATAGATACTACGCACAGATAAGATCCATCCTGGCCAGTGATACCTGGATCGACATTGTCAAAACGCGTGTTCCAATAGTGATCTGAAATTCGGTCAATTTACCTGAGATCAAAGCAACCTTTCGCTTTTGATATTCCTCGACAGAGGGTAGGTTGAGCTTTGCGAAAGCTGGAACGATATCTAGCTGGGACATGGTGGTGGTAAAGCTCAAGGAATGAGGAGAACACGAGCTTAATCGATTTCAAAAGGTCAGCCCTGACCTTGCACGCGTCAAGAACGTGACACAGCCTCAAAATGCGACTGCGGCTTAAATAACAAAATTTCCAAACTCCACTGGCACGTACCGTCACCACCCAATTATGTATCGAAGACTCGAAAGCGGTCAAAATTTCGGTCAATGCAATATACGTGCCTTGAGCTTTCAGAGACTCCGTCAATGGTCATGAATCTTGTTGCTCCAGAGGAGCTGCAGCACATTCGGTCACGTTGCTGGATCCCCAGCATAAGGACTTTGGAATACTGGACTCGCCGACTTTAAACAAACTTGGGCCATGGTATTATCAGCCTCAGAGAACTCTATCGTGCCTGCCATTTGAAGGCTCAAAAATCATCTGATTCTTCACTTCCCAGAGCTCTATTGCGAAGGCTAGGAGCTTGCCCATTTTTCGTCTATCTCGGATTCGGACTTTTTCTCAGTTTGTTTCTTTGCAGCTCCTCCTGACATACCCGATTGGTTTTCCCCGGCGAAGGTCCAGTCATAGCTTGTGTCGTCATTTTTACCGACGACGAATGGGGAGTACTCCTTGATCTCTTAACCTATGGAGGTGAGTTGAGGACACGAACATTAGGTTCACACATCGCCATGAAGGATCAACTTCTCGTCAAATGAAAGTTCTTCCGTATCCAAGGGATCCAAAGAGAGGTTAGCGGGCCAAGATAACTCACCCCAAGAACTATTCTGGATCACTTCGTCGATGCCTTTGAAGGAACAGACCTACCCTGGATTGTTTCTCTGATGATTGAAGACCTCGCCCCCGCCCGAGGAAGATGATTATGATAAGGCAAATACCGTCTTCGAGGCCTAGCGCCTGTCGTTCAGGCGTTCTCCCATTGTTGTGGCTCCGAGCTGGTGGAACACATCGACGTTTCAAAGCGGTTGATACGTACTCGGACCGTACTCTATCACGATGGACACCAAATCCCACCTGCTCACTCTGACGAGGCTATCATCTTTATGACTGAGCTTCGGCGGAACGGTCCATCTCAACCGATTGGGCTACACGGAAAAGGCAAACGCATAGCCGGCTTGGAACCGTTTGACCTGGAAGACCGGACCCTGAATACGCCGCCTAGCCTCCGATTGGCTGACCTTGTTTATCTTGTGGGTGTGTCTCCCAAGCTACCACGCCTTATTCTGAGTATGGACGGCTCTCAGAACGGCTCTCAGAATCTAGTTCCTGACGACCCTTCGAGTTCTCATGGCAAGTTCCAACTCGAACTAGTTAAAGTATCTATTTCGCCAATCCAGGATCCGGCAGGAATAGCCGGAAGCTTTACCAAAGGCAGTGCTCGCGGAGGTGAAACTCTACGGGTGGCAGTACGCATGTTTTCGTGCTCGATCCCGACATACAACTGGTGGTCCCCCTATCAAGGAATTCGGCGTTGGAGCGAAGTACAGCACCTGATTGGTACGAATTCATCGTAGGAACTAGTCGATGTGCCCGTCGTCTGCGCACTCTGATCGGAGCAAAACTATTTTACATTTTCTCTTCCATTCTTCTCCTTACCGTGACATCATAACGTCGCTTGTGTGTCTGCATTCCCTGGTATTTTGAAGCATAGACCTTCCTATAAACGGTCTCAGGGCCTCTGATTTGTCTCAACGTCATCTGACATATGCCTGCCCCTCTTCCTTTTTGTTGCGTATATATCCGTTCAAATTTGCTTCCGTTGCTAGACCCTTAAAGATTACCACTCATGGACGTACCGTATCATCCCCCAAGGATGTCCCCCCTCGACATTTCTGAGGTCTTTGGCATCGTCGTAGACTTCGTCGCAAAGGATGACCTTGAAAAACGTCAACAAAGCAATACACCAGGTTTCCAAGGAGCAACCACCCTCCTGAATCTCGCCATCACTTGCAAGAGTTTCCGAGAAACTTCCCTCGATAAGCTGTGGCAATATCAACCATCGTTGACTCAACTTATCCTTTGCTTGCCTTTGGATGCCGTCTCGGTCCAATCCCTTCGTCCGCGCGCGCATCGGAAGCTCATCGTAAGTTACACAACCATGTTCCTATGAAGGAAGAAGCATAACAGTGCCATAGACTCTCAGCCGACCCATCACGAGCCCTGATCTACGACGCCTTACCTACTACGCTCGGAAGGTGAAGGTATTGGGATCCATTTATTGGGAAGACAATTCTTCCTTGATCCGACTGGCTCCTAACGTCCTGCTCAATGTACTCGCTTCATATAGGGGTGTCGAGCCACTCTTCCTCAGGCTGAGAGCTCTCCATATCAATATTCACGAGTCATTCGAATTCGCGCTGGCCGAAGGGAGGTTGTTAGGCCCATGCCTTGATTCAGTTCTGGTGAAAGCAAAAGTCCCTATTTCCAATCCATCCGGGTCGCTTCAAGAATTCCCGTGGCTATACACCCAGAGGGTCGTCTCCCCCCACCTTCATAAGCTTAAATCATTTGGCGTCTACATCGACTGCGACGAGCCGAGGGCTCTCCCCTGCTCTATGCCCCCGCATCTGGATGAGATGATCAAGGAGCTGAAGGTTGTGGAGAAGCTGACAATGACAGACGTTGAGACGAGTTGGGCACTATGCCAGCAGATGGCTAGTTATCCCATTCTAAGTCACCTCGAAGTTAGCCTTGCTCATAGCTCGTCGCTCACATTGACACCAATCTCTTTCCCGGGTCTGCAGTCGATTCACCTCACAGCTCCTGACCCCCACAAATGCGCTGAGGCCCTTAGAATCATGACTCTACCCATAATCAAATCAGTCGCCATCACAATTGACGGAAGCCCCCGAAGACCCTCTACCTGGCCGCTTAATCCCATTCTTCAAGCGCTTGGATCGCAACCTTCCAGAGCCCAAATCTCCTCCCTTTACATTGGCCGCCTCGCAGACGGACCCAATGAGCAACTCGATATAGAGCCTATCGATGGAGGTAGCTTCGAATACCTCTTCCCTTTCCACAACCTCCACCATCTCGAGATCAATCTGAATGCTCGTATCCATCTCGATGCGTATACAGTCAATCGAATGGGGGAGTCATGGCCACAACTCAGGACACTCGCTTTAGAGCAGCGAATGTCTAACAGCCCACCGCAACTTCATCTCGGAGACCTTCTTTCATTAGCAAACTCCTGCCCCTTCTTGTCATATTTGACCCTTCGCCTCGATGCATCCTCCAGCCTCCCCGAAGATTTACATGGACGCAAGCAATTCCTTGCTCTCGAAACATTTCACATTTGCACATCGCCTATCGAAGACTCGTCTACCGTCGCGAAGTTTGTTCAAGCTGTCATGCCTAAGGTGCAGCGGGTCAAGTACGGCTGGAAGTACTGGTACGGAGAAGGCTATTGGCCAGAAACCCCTAGCGAAATGGAGAGGCAAGATGTAAAGTACGAGGAGTGTTGGCAAAAAGTCAACGAAATCCTCTGGGGCATTTGAAGCTCATGCCTGGATTAATATCTATATCAATTTCAAAATGAATAATTCGTCGAATTTTATCTTATCCTGTAAACCTGAATGTCTTCTGTTTCTTCTTTCTATTTGATGATACTGCCAGCCTAGATTCAAACCCAGAAAATAAGGCAAAATGAACTGATTAACGGATCGGACGGATCAGGTCTTCATTTCCGTTAGCTCCGACCCGCTTACATAATCCATGCCTGGCAGTCGTGACTTGATGTTTTTCGTGAAGGGAAAATGCAGCGATACTATGGCAGTAGCTAGATTTCTTAACAGGTACTACAGCAGCCAATTAGCGAGGACTAAACTAGGGTTATCGTTCAATTATTCGCAGTTGCGCCGGTATATCCATGAATCGTCTGGTCAGCACAGCCCGCAGGGGTCTGGTAACCATATGGTCCCAAGTTGATGAAGACATCTGAATGACCATTCCCATCTG
Source organism: Clitopilus passeckerianus (assembly GCA_944990035.1). Classification (NCBI taxonomy): domain Eukaryota; kingdom Fungi; phylum Basidiomycota; class Agaricomycetes; order Agaricales; family Entolomataceae; genus Clitopilus; species Clitopilus passeckerianus. The sequence continues at coordinate 153,794 of CALYLX010000071.1, forward strand.
GGCAAACGAGCCATGCCTAGAAAACGATTTCAGTAAATCTCACCGTAGATCGTCCGTTTGAAACCTACGTTATTCTGTGGCCTGGTAACAGTCGGGCTGCTCCATTCCACGGTATCACCGCTGAAGACGAATTTCCCGGATGTTGCTGGGGTCTTCGACCAAGTCACCCTGAGCTTCTTCACTGTGGAATCTGCTGGTGTCTCGACGATTGCGTATAGGTCTCCTGAACTGGCCTTCTGGACGAGCTGCCCGTTTGTGATTTGGAATTGGCCAGCGGTGGTAGGACTCCCGAGGACAGCATCCGAAGCCGTTCCAATCACCTCAGATTGAAGATATTTGTGGAAGTTGGGATCCGCCTGCGATTGATAAATCAAATAGGGTTGCGGGAGAAAGGAAGGTAACGTACCACTGCGCGTATCCACGAATTTCCGGAAACAAGAGTTGCGGTACCACTCGAGCCGGAGGTGGTTGTCGTCGGTCCACCTCCACCAGGGGTGGTCGTAGTGGTCACAGTACCCGGGATACATTGAGAGTAATAGTCGTTCTGCTTGTTACAGTACCAGTTGGCCGGGCAAGTTGTAGGCCCAGACCAGCCGATTCCACCACACTAAACTCAAGTATTAGAGCAGAGACGACAAAGGAAACATGGAACCCTCACCTGGCCGTATTGGGGAGCTGTCTGCGCAGCTGCGAAGGCAACCAGACAGCTGAGTGCAAGAACAGAAAAACCGAATCGAGACATCGCGATGGATCGTTGTTGAACCCCAGGCTGGATGCTTTATGTAGCTCCCCGTTTCCGACCAATTGCCTGTTTATCCGGTTTCTTCGTCAACCAGAGGGATTGTATGTTTCTCGGTCAATTCTGGCGGCAGATCGTCGGAAGGTTTCCCCATGCCTGCTGATACTGGCTAGAAATACGTCAATTAGCCATGGAAGAATCTGAAAACAACTTGAGACTAGCGAAGAACTTGATGAATGATGAACGGGCGCAAAAGTCAAGAGAAAGATGAGTATTATCATCTGGGCGTTGAAGCCAGACATCCACTGAGCTCAAGGCTTATAGTGTTGAGCAGGCACCCATGTGCTCGTGCATATGATACGTGCCAAGGGATGCCAAGATCCACTCAGGCCACTGTATGGATTTACCGCACCCAGTTGGAGTTGTCGACGACGAACGCTTAAATGAGATTCTCCGATAAATTTAGATCCGCATTGAATAGAAATTCGGTTACATCACGAATTAGAGATTACTTGGCGAGCGCTGCGACCTCGTAGAGATAGGTCCCCAACAACTTAGTCTATCAGCCGGGGAATTAGCCATGCGTTGCTGGTGAGGGATCGGATGCACTTACTCCTTCGATGAAATTAGATCGGTCCAGCTTCTCATTGGTGGAGCTGTTTCCTTGGTCAAAACATGTACCGTCGAGCAAGAATTAGAAACCTACTGTGCCCCATCATCTCCACGTCCCATAGGCAACAGCAGAACATTGACACCAATGGACTCAGCGAATGTCAACGTGATAGGAATAGAACCGCCTTCGCGTGTCATATTGGGTTCCTGCTTGTAGACAGCCTAAAGAAGACGATATCAGAACCTCGTAAAAGTGGATATATGCGCTATAACTCACCCGGGTTGCAATCTTAGCAGCTTCGTAATTCCAGTGGTTGATATCAGCGACCCAGGGTTTGCCTCCGTGAAGGTTCTCGATGACGAGTTTGTTCTTGCTGTTCAGCTTGGCGAACTCTTCTTCAAGGTACTTGATAACGAGAGGGTCTACGCTCTCAGGTGTTTGAGGAGGAACGAGCCTTCAAATGCCCAATTAGAATCAACGTGTGGTCGTTATAATTAGCACATGCATCACTTACCGAATGCTGAACTTTCCAGAAACTTGAGCAGGAATGACGGTCTTGGCCCCGACACCACTGAAAGCACCTTCAATACCATGGAGGGACAAGCTGGGGTAGCGCATCCTTCCCATGAGGACATCAACCTTGTTCGCCGAAAGTGCCACCTGAGCGCCAGCGGATTGCTCGATGTCGGTAACATGATAGTCCAATTGTTCGTAGATCGCTCTAGAGCAGGTTCAGTTCGAAAAGGTCACAAAACTGCATGAACATTAACTTACTTCTCGTCGTCAGTCGGAGGCTCCACCATCTCGTCAACGCCAGGAACAAGGATCTTGCCTGAGACGTCGACGAGCTTGCTCATTAGGGCAATGAGATCAGTCATGGGTTCGTGAACCGTCCTGCCAAAGACACCGGAGTGCAGATCCCTGGCTGGCCCAGAGATGTTGATCTTGAAGTAGGTAATACCCCTAAGGCCGTATGTAATAGCGGGGGTTCTGGTGTTGAGCCAGTAATTATCAGACTGTAGACAAATGGTTAGGGTCGGGTCATGAACATGATTGATAGACTTACAATGCAAACAGCATCGACGCCGTCAAACCAACCCCCAGCTTTGGCTTCTTGTACAACGAGGTCATCCAAACCTTCGCTGCCACTCTCTTCCATACCTTCAAAGCAGCACCTCAAGTTGACAGGGAGCTCCTTCTTGTTGTCAAAGTGATATTGGAGGACGTTCAACCAGCCGAGGACAGGACCCTTGTCATCGGAAGAACCCCGTCCAACGAGCCTTCCGTCCTCTTTGATGACGAGAGTGAAGGGCTCGGTTTCCCAGCCATCGGATTTGAAGGCCTAAAGTGTAACTAAGACCTGTTGTTTTTGCAGATGATAAACCAGACATACAGGTTGAACGTCGAAATGGCCGTAAACCAAGATGGTCTTCTTCTTGGGGTCATTCCCAATGCGACCGAGAATTGCAGGTGGCAAAGGCAAAGTTTGACCTTCAAGCTCTTGCGTTCCAAGATCCTTCAGTTCCGTCTCAACACCAACAGCTTTGAGCTGTCCGTTAAGCCAGTGAGCCATCTTGATAACATCTCCTCGACGAGAAGCATCTCCGCTGATACTGTGCAGGCGTCAGACGACCATAGCTCCACTTCCACTTCATTGGCCCATACCTTGGGATGGCTACAGCATCACCAAGACGCTGAATAAACCTGTCGGCATTGCTGTCGACGTACTGTAAAAACTCTGCAGGTGCTGGCATTGAAGATGGTAGTTGGTTGAAACCCTGAGATCCGGCATTCTAGCCCGGGTGGAAGCAAATCTAATCTCGTTTACATAAGCTCCTAATCAGCTTTGCAGTCCAGAACGGGCCGTCTCTGGGATTCATGACAACCGCGTTATCATCGTCTCAGGCAGCGTCGGACCCTTGGGATCAACCAGAATCTTCGGTGAGTCAGTTCTTGTCGCAGTAGGTAAAAAAAAGATTTTGCTGACATGTGCCAAGTCATCCCAGGCCCGAGCGACAACGGCCAAATCTGTTGCCGTCGTTCGGGATGATTGGGAAGACGATGAGGAGGAGGAAGAGGATGGGACAACTGACGGAAACCAGAAGATATGGGAGGAAGCGTAGGTGTCTCTTCACACTGAATGTCGCAGACCTACTTACATTGACGCTCAGGAATGCCAAGTCTTCTAACCCAATGCCATCAGTAGTGATCGCGCCTTCTGCTACTTCAACTTACAAAGTCCTCTCACCGCCCCCAGAAGCCTTTCAGCCAGCGATGCGCATACTAAAGCGTCCCTCTGGCCAGTCTAAGTCACCAACACCACCCCCTACATCCACCTCAAATGAATCATTGCAAGAACGGGAAGCCAAATATCAAGCTGCGCGAGATAGGATTTTCGGCCAGGGCTCACCTTCACCTGGAGGTCCAAACGATAAGGATAACAAGCAGCCTACAAGCCTAGGTGTAACGATCACCAGAAATCCTCGAGGGCCTAGTGATAGCTCGGCCCCGGGATCGGCTGGCTTCCACACCGGGAGTCGAGACTCCAACGACACGAAAGGGCAACAACCGTGAAGGAAGCAGCATGCGAATGCATAATGGCAGCTATGTATGAGGGCTTGGTGTAAGATTCGTAATTGTAATTTATATCCTGTGGTGCACTGAGTGGATGGTTGGTAGAATAAATATATCCTAAATATAGGTCCAATATTGGTCATAACGGAAACAAATGAGATGATATAGTAGCGGTGTCTGGCCTGCAAGTCCTCGAGTCGGGGTTCCCAAGAACCTTCCACAATTTCACGCAGCCGAGCTGGCACTAGGTCAAGCGATGTTTCGGGGGCTGAGGATACGCCTCCACGGAGTTCTCGTGGGGATCCAGCTTGGTGGTGAGGCTGAACGGTACTCTGTAGATCGGTTGCGGCCCATGTCCCGTTACGGCTTGAGGGCCGGAAGCTTTCAGGATAGCCCCGCCTGGCAGGTGTACGATGAAGTGTCATCGGCCTGAAATTAGGCAAGTGTGGGTCCGAAGTTTGGGAACAGGAATATGAGCTGAGCCACAAACGCGTGACGTCACGCAATTGGAATGCCCGAGGTTGGTTGCAAATTGGCTCATTCCGGTGGGGTCATGAGAGCAAGGCATTAGAGCATATTCATATCATTGCCCACCTCCACCCAGCGATCGCAGTATTTGGCCTCCAGAGGTGTGGTGAACTCCCCGTGCTCCTCACTCCTCTCCGACACATCATCGTATTCCCAACCAAACGTCAGCTTTTGCAGTTTGGGCAACGCTACAGTAAGTAGCTGGGCCACGACCCTGACGTCCCCAATGGGTGAAGTGCAAACTTGCAGTAATTCAAGGGATTTGGATGGGGATAATCCCTGCAGATCCTTGACCTCGTAGTCTTCTCGTGTCGCATCAAAGCGGATCTCGAGTTCTTGCAGGCGAAGACAGGATGAAGCAAAGTGAAGAACATCGAGAAGGGTAATGCGGGGTATAGACTGGACCGTGCGCTCGTGCAACTCCAGACCGTGTAGATTAGGCCAGGCTTTAACCATGGCAGTGAGGATTTCTTTGTCGAGGTCCACGTTGCCATATAACGAGATCCTCAGACCTTCCAGGTTCTTCAGGAGAAGTAGAGGCTCAATTGTTTTTCGCGAGACCTTTGCCTTCATGCCTGCCCGGCTGCTGTATGATTTTGGGTGGCAGATCGTCAGATGGTTAAGGTTAATAAAGAAATCCTTCCGCGAAAGGTCGGCGAGGAAGAGATCAATGTCCCAGAGATGAGTTGTTTCCTCCTGCACTGCCGCTCGTGCTGACGCGTGTCGTATAATGCTTACACTTCGCAGTGAGGGTTGGGCAACTTGGTTCAAGAGTCGGTAACAAAAGTCGAGATCGTCAATTCGCATGTAGAGGGAATGAAGATTGCAAATATGATTGGGGTGCTTGTCTGATACTTCTACAAAGTCTTCCATTTCGTCGGTGGACATGGTGAACGAAAGCGTCCTGAGGGTACGGAGGCCTAGGAGGCGACGTAAGACCTTGGCTGTGATCTCGACAGGGGCGACCTGGAGCGTTTGAACCTGTTTAAGGCGGCGAAGGAGGGCGATGAGTCCTTCCGGCGCACCGAGGTTGAATGGCTCGCTCTCGTTCTCGTAATCAACCCAGATGGTCAAGTAGTCGAGGGAACGCCCTGCTTTTGAAAGCAGCAGTCCAAAATTTCTCCATGACGCGTCAGTTTTGCTGGCACGACTCGACTCGTAAACGTCCCGTTCAATGCGTAATTGCATCCACTTCAGGCCTGGGGTAATCACTGCAGTCGGATGCAACGCAAGGTCATTGAATTCTTTCAGCGGCATTTCGACTCGCGCAAGGTTAGGCATGAGATAGGATTCGTGAGGTCGCTTTGAGAGGATGGAGGGCAGTGTGAGGTGGTGGAGGGGTATGCTTCGGCGCCGAAAACTTGACCTTTCTTCGAGGAGGACGCGAACTCTTCGCGAATAGAAGTAGAATCGTAGATAATCCTCGGCGGTAAGGAGCCTTATCAGGCGCTATAACCCAGAGGTCCTTAAATGATAGGGTTCGTGACTATAATGATACACACACCAGCTCTATCCTCGGATCGGAGTCATCAAAGGAAATCGGCAGGTACCAGGCATCCTTCGGGAGACACTGCACTATTCTGGACAGGCCAGGTATACAGTACCAAAGGCGGTTGAGAGCAGGTTCACTGAATAACTTGCATGTTCGAGCGAGAACAGCAAGTGTCCCCGACCCATAGTCAGCCTTTAACGCTGCCCTTCGATAATCGGCCGTCAGGACATTGTCGAGGACATTGCTGAGGATCTCGTCCACCTGAAGACACCGGTGGATTGACTGCGGGCCCATTGGAATGTTGTATCATATCATGCTGGTCGTTGCGCCAGGGGAGTCGAAACTCCAGAGAAAGAAGAGGAGAAGCCTAAGTTGGCCATGTCGTGTGACCTTCGCGTGACCAACCCTTTTGCCGACCAAACGGTAAAATAAAACTTGAGAAAGTCATCGCTTCATCACCAGAAACCGCAGGGCTATCCATTCATATCGAGTGCATACGTGTAATTTTCACGGAGAACAGTTGAGCTGAAAGTCAGAATACAGTAAAGAAGCTAGTTCGAATCATCACAGTCCAAATACTACACCCGAGCCTCTCCTCCATAGGCGTCAATTCTCCCCCGGGCATGCAATATGCACCTGAGCCCTTTCTCGACACCCCCCCACTCCCACCTTGCCAGATATCTCAGCTCTTGAGTAGGGTAATCGTTCGTTGGTATTTCCGCGTCATACTCATCCCCGTACTCCCACCCATCTGACAACTCCCTAATCCCGCGTCAATGTCTATCGAAGATATCAGCGTAAATCCTCATTTTCCTTTTTTACTCAGCGTATCAGAGCGAGGTAACTGTCCTCAATTCGTCCACCTCTGATTCTCCCTCTTTCCATGCGTCCTCTGGCAAGCAGACCACGTAATGCCATAAAAGGTTCAGGGCCGGATCGACAAAAGCCTTGCAGGTTATCGTCAGATTGACCAATGTCTGGGATCCTTCGAAAGGCCAGATGCGCCTATCTGCATATGAATCTGGCACCTCCAGAATGTTGCTGAAGATTATTGAGAGTGTCTCTTGAATTTGCAAGCAGCGATGCATGACGGCGAATTTGATTTTAGGTGACCGTAGGCGTAATATTGAGGGAGTATTCCAGAGAGATAGAATTTGAAGGGTATGCAGAGGCCGTCAGTAAAAGGAGTGGTTGTTGAAGTTACGACTAGTGGTTGAACGTTGAACTTTTATTTACAAGCTGGCAACGTTGGAGCTCAAAAGCCTAGCGATGGAACCATTTGGCTCTGGCGTGATTGGTAGCAACACGTGCGCGTTACAGACCGTGTTTTTGACGATTCCAAGGCAAATTATCCAGCCGCCATTTCGTACGTTCAAGTATTAATTTACATGTATCAGCCAGACAGATGAATAGCAGAGCCCGTAAAATTGGCCGGGAAGCGAAAACAAATATACGCTACCAGGCTTCCGTATTGTACGCGGTTAAGGAAGGAAACAGCTGTGACTGAATTGTCGACCAATGCCTAAGATGTTCCTTCTCATCCCCTAGGTGGGTGATAGGAAGCCGCTGACCCCCGGCCCAATATTTCCATCCGATGTCTAATGTAGTTACGTTTGGAATGCTAAATGTCAGGACCTCCGTAATACACGGCCATATCACCCTGCTTGATGAAATCGGAGAGGGGCAGACGTCCAAGGTTGAAAGACTTCCGAAGGGGGTGTGGTGTGTGCATGGGCGAAATCGATATCGGAGGTATTTACGCGAACGCGCAACTCAGTTAATTGGGGACAAGAGGCGGTGAACTGTGCAACATGACCAGGGGATAGATGGTACTGTTCCGATTGTGCGCTCGTGCAATTCGAACACTCGATGCGATGGCCAAGCTTGCACCATTCTGGCCAATGTTTCCTGGTCTAGGATGACTATCTGAATTGAGAGATCACCGTACTATCTCGAGGCGCCAAAGCGGTAAGAGGGCTTCGATGGTCTCCGTAGTGTGGAAATATGTTTAGGGTTGGAGGAAAGAGTGGGGGCTTGTATTGTTATCCAGACCTCTCGAGATAACAGCGGGAGGATTCCAACCAAGCTCTCTGTAAAACTAGAGATTCGAAAGTATACTAGGTAGAGTCCTTGGGAGAAAAAAGGGGGAGGACGAGCTGGTATAAACACGGTACCCACTCTTCCCATCCTTCGTAGAACGAGGCAGATTTGTGGGCACGAATCTTTCTAGCGTATTATCTGAACCGACTGAGGCCCTCTGGCTGGAGCTGGTCAGGTAACATCTTATAGAGTGATGTACACAGGAATAACTGGGATAGAGGGGGGCGGAACATCGTTTCCCGTTTCCATTGCCAATGAGCGACTTGGAGTAGAAGAGACACCGTTGTGCACAAACCACTGATCCCAGTTTCCATCCGGGATCATGCGCCGTACCTTTGGATCGGAAATTTACCAAGCCTGTGCCGTTGGCCACAGGCGTTGCTTAGGTGTGGTTCGGAGTCCACATACAACGTTGGATTATTATACTCGATTTCTACATTTATATCAATTCTAACCTGATGCACCCTCATCAAACTTTAGTAACGTGTTCAACTGGTCATACCCATTCTTCCATTCCTTATAGTGGCTTTTTTCAGCAGGAGAATGTGTCGACGGGAAAGGAATGTCTCCTTTGGAGTAATCCCACCCAAACGAGAAACTACGCAAGTTTGGGAAGGTAAATGCGAGGAATCCCGGGAGCTCGCGAGTCAGACTATGACGAGGGGGTGTGGGGGAAGTACAGAGGTCGAGTGTGTGTAGCTGGCGCGACGGGCGTATATATTCAATATCGGCCAGTCCAATGCTTTGATCGGAGGTATCGACATGGAGATGCAATTCCGTTAATTTGGGGCAGCGAGCTATGAATCTGGCTGCGTCGCAGAGAGTGATCCGGGGTGCCGCGCCTGTTGTACGCTTATGGAAGCCAAGGACTTCCAGTTGGGGCCACGCAGTTGCTATGCTTTGCAATATATTTGAGTCGATGAACACATGGCTATTCATGGATAATCAAAGAATTCTGATGCGTCGAAGTGTGAGGAGCTTTTTGACGATTTTCGCCGTGATATCTGTTGCTAGCCGTTCCGGATGGCAAGAGCGAGCTTGAAGGGGTGTCTGAATGTGTAGTGCAGATAATCCTGACATGAGATTTTGGCCCAGAATTGCTTCGCATAAATCATCCAGGTCCCATATTTCGTTGCTCCGTTGCCGGCGAACGAGTTGCAAAGCCTTGAGTGGGGCACGCCCAATGTATGCAAGGAGATCAACGGCATCTGCCAGGCTGTCCATACGAAGCGCAATATCCTCGAGACCACATGTTATGGTTGGCCGAACTTTGAGGAACGTCTTGACTGCTTCAGAAGGGATGGTTGCTTGAAGGCAGCGAAGGGTGGGTAGTTCCACTAGGTGACAGAGTTCGGCGGACGTTATTCGGACGTTGAGTATATTAAGGTGTTCAAGGCGTTTAAAATGGGGTATAATGGCTCCGACTTCGTTGGGTTCAGGGATTTGACAGTCGAGAAGCCGGCGTCCTTCGGGAGAAAACCTTAAGCTTTTGAGTGTAGATGCCACCTTTTTTTACAGCTGTAAGTGCATTGGCGAAGGCTCGTAGGTCGCTATGCTGACGGCGCGAAGCGAGTACTGAGATGATGATCGAATCAAGGCTGTCAGATATTGCAGCTCTCGTTTTCCAACCAAGTGGGTCGAAGAGGCGGAGACAGGTATTGAAGAGACGGAGATTTGGTAACAGGGGCTTGGTTGGATTTCGTGACAAGATTATTGGGAGGACGAGGCGATCCATTCCCGCGTTATATATCTGTAAACCAGGTTGTTCTTGCAAATTCTGTTCACCGAAAAATTCTCCGAAAACGCGGACTTTCTTGGCATAGTAATTGAATCTTGTGAAGTCCTCAGGCTTCTAGTACCTAAGAAGGGTCTACTCCTCAAGTAAGTGACTGTGTTAGAAGGCATGAAGGACGGATACGTGCCACATCTTGTACAGACCAGTCTCTCACATCGCATGCATCGTCAGGTAAGCACTTGACTAGATCATCGAATTGAAGAGCAAAGAACCAGATGCAGTCCAACGCCGGTTCTGTGAATGCTTTGCAAGTTGTTCCTAAATTCAGCAATGTTGATGAACCTTGGAAGGCCATTCGCGACGAATGCTGGGACTGTCGACGCGGCGCTCGATGAAGTTGTCGAATATTAGGGAGACGATCTCGGGGACCTGCAGGTAAGGGTGCATCTTATAGATAGAGCTGAGTCCCTGTAGGGCGTCGACGGAATGACCGATCTGGGAAAGAGATAAAGGGGGACCAGTCGGAAATTTACTCCGTGCACGGACTGCGCATGAAGGAAAACGCGTTTCTGGGCTTTATTGGTATCGGCACGTGGGTATTACGCCTCGCGTTGGTGTGACGAACGGATTTCGGATCTGTCAGGACGAAATCCTTGACAAAGGCATAGATTTGGATTATCTACTTCTATCCTATACATCTATGAGGCGGCCAATGGTGTAACAAGTCGTATAAATCCCGGTACACTTCCCTCCATTGGTCATAGTGGTTCTTCTCAGTGGACGAACGAGTGAACGGTAAACGAACCATGTCGTCGTCCTAGTCTTGCCATCCGAACGAGAAGCTGTGCGGCTTGGGGAAAGTGAATAGAAGGAACTCCGAAAGTCCGTCACGACGATTTTAGGCTGGGGCAGGAGAAATACAGATCTCGAGTGTGTGCAGATGATGTGACTGGGGTATTCCAACTTCTGCAAAACCAAGGTTTGGGTTGGAGGCGTCAACATAGAGGCGTAACTCCCTCAAACGAGGGCAGCGCGCCACAAATTTGGCTGCATCAAATAAGGTGATTGGGGATGGCGCTCCGGTGGTACGCTCGTGAAGGTCGAGGACTTCTAGTTCCGGCCACATGCTCGCAATCTCCTCCATCGTAGGAAGATCAAGTGGCACATGGCTGTTTACAGATAGTCGCAATATCTTGATGTGCCGAAGTGAGAGAAGTCGCTTGACAAGCTCCCTTGTAATGTCCGTTTCCCACTGTTCTGGAACGCTAGCACGAATGGTGCTTTGAATGTGAAGAGAGGTGAGTTCCTGCGTGAAGTTATGCTGCAGGGTTGACCTGAAAAATTCGTCCAGGTCCCATGTGTCTGTACTGTCTCGGCGTCGGACAAGGCGGAGAGATTTGAGTGAGACACGCCCAAGGTGCGTCAAGAGATTGACACACTGGGCCAGGCTGTCCGTACGGAGTGAAACATCGTTTAGATTGCAGTTTATGATTGGTTTGGCTTCCAGGAAGGCCTCGAGTGATCGAGTAGATATGGTGGCGTGAAGGCTGCGGAGAGTGTGTGCAAACCCACCAGATGCACGAGGTGGCAGAGGATATTTCGACGTTGAACATGCCAAGGGCTTCGATGCAACTGAAATGCGGTATTGCTGCTTTGATTTGGCCGAATTGTGCGAGTTCCGAGCCGAGCGATTGGTATGGCTCAACAGAGAAGCTGAATTTTCTGAGTGTACATGCCACCGTTTTGAGGTAAGCTCAATGTTGTTGAGTAGGCTAGGGGTGTGTTCTTCATCTGGATTGGCTAACAAAATGTTGATCGACTCGAGACTATCGGAAATGGCCGCTCTTGCCACCCAAGAACGACCTTCAAGGCTCCGGGGTCGAGCATTGAAGAGCCGCAGGTTGGGTACCAGAAGCTTATATGGGTACTGCGATATGATTGTGGAGAGAACGAGATGGTGCAATTTGGAATAAGGCATCACTGACGTCTCCGTATGTCGCTTCTGGCCATAGTCGAAGGTTCCAAGGACGCGGATTCTCTTGGCATAATAGTTGAACCTGCAAGTTTCTTACTTCATCTGAGCATGTTCTAAGGTAAGTATGACAGTAGGAGAAGGGGGAGAAAATATACTTGCCCCTGACAGTCCGAACGATTCATCCATATTCCACGCATCGTGAGGTAAACATCGCGCAAGATTGCCCAAATTAGGAACAAAGAACCAGAGGCGGTCCAATGCCGGCTCTGTGAATGCTTTGCAGGTGATTGCTAGACTGAGCAATGTTGATGAACCTTGGAAAGGCCATTCGCGACGGATGCTGGGGCTGTCGACACGGTGCTCGATGAAATTGTCGAATATCAAGGGGATAATCTCAGGAACCTTCAAGCATGGGTTCATCCTTTCAGAGCAGATGAGGATCAACCGGTGGCGAGTTGAAAATGGGAGGAGGCTGATGGTAGTAACAACCTGAGGACGAGCTCAATATTTCCCCAGCGCACGGGCCATCATCAGGACCTAACTAAGCCACTCATCCCGCACTTAGAGATGTGACCTATAGGACTCGACGAACTCAATTGAATTCCGGACATTCAGAAGATATCTGGTGCATCCAAGGATTCATCATTGGGTATCTATCATCACGTTCAACTTGAATGGACCTACAATGTATGATATGCGGCCAGTGGAGGCCTTCCACGTCTCCGAGATTGGTTGTCTATGATCCTGGCCATCTGGCGGCCACTCATATCCTGGAGTGCTAGATGTTACGGTAGTTTAGTCAAGGGTTCAAGCTTTCATTCCCTATCAGTGCGGAGGGAAGTAAACCGTGACACGTAACGGTGTTACATTCGGCCGCATGCGTGATTTTCACGACTCGGAACCTGCAAACCCCTTTTGTCGAAGCGCTTCCACCACAATGGTCACGGCTGACAACCTTAATTTCGACGTTCTGGAACTGATTTTTGGACAACTATCTGCGAAAGATCTATCATCCGTAGCTCTTGTGTGCTCATCTTTTCTCGCTGGGGCTATACCGAGACTTTATCATACACTTTCGTTCAGAACCAAGCATGCAAAATGCTATCCAGATGTTTGTGCAAACCTTTAGCATCGCAAGCCTTGTATTCACAAAGGTTGTACGATAGGTTTCAACATCTTTTACCTCGATCTTGGCACATCCCGCTTTGGCGGTCCACGTACGAAGGATAGGTGAGTGCCACCTATCGTCCATGCTATACCTAATGAACCGACATCGACCCCTTCTGAACACCAGACATCCGCGTTACACCTCTTCATCAAGGAAAGGCCCATCCATTCTTCATGCGAGACTGTAGCCGAGCACTTGATCTCTGCAGGAACTTGGAGTCGTTTGTCTACACTCCGGAAACGGTGTACATCGTGGTTCCAGCGCTTCAGAACAAGCGTAGATTACGGGAACTGCGACTGAACGGAAACCTTACACCGGTTCAGGCGGAAATGCTGACCGGAGTGAAGAAGATTGAACGCCTGACAATAGACAGCGCTTCACCATATCTCCTCGATCTCTTGCCCAGGTGGACGAATTCCATGTCACGGAGCTTGTCCAACCTGACACTTTTTGTCAGTTTCAGCATTCTCTCTGCATAAAGCGTGCTAATTTTAGATTGCAGATGTGTAAAGAACTGAATACCCTTGTTCTTGATATTGTTCTTCGAGATCTTCCGAACTTGGCTGGACTCCATGTCGTCGGCTGCCCAATGATCGACCACATCACACTTTTCCCACTTCTAACACATACGCCCGAGCTCGAGAGTCTTGCACTCACAGCTAACGTTAGCATGATCAACTTTAATTTCCCTATCTATCCGCTTACGATCTCTGTTTCAGGAAACAAACAGGAAGTTGCCACAACCAGGGCCAACCCTTTTCAAGCTGCGTAATCTCGCGATTGATTTGCGCCCGGGCCCAAGGAGGCTTGGTGGCCCCGAATCTAACGTATCACAAACCTTTGCGGAAATCTTCAACTATCTGAAGTCCTCGTTTGCGCCTTTGAGCTCATTTTCCTTGAAACTCAATGACATCAAGACACCAATAAACCTAGACTACGCGAAACCCCTGATAGAAAACTACGGCCATACCCTCAAAAGCCTTGCTTTCTTCGAATGCAACGTTGCACAAGATGTCGTCCTCTCGATCAGCGACGAATGCTTACACCTCGAGAAGCTCGCCATCGCGCTTCCTGTCAAAGCGATTGTAAGGATGTCAGATTGTCGACCTCCCCTCTCATCTCACCCTTCTCTCGCTTCCTCAGTTTGGCCTTGTCGGATCTCTCACGACATCTTCGTCTTTGACAACTCTGATAGATGTCGAGGTTCACGCCAATCATGGGATTTGGCCGAATCTCAAGCAGGAGCACATCAAGGCTATGATGAAGGCGGTTCCAAAGCTTCGCAAGGTCGTGACAGGAAAGCGGATATGGGCGGTCCGTTCGGTTTCTCGCATTTCTCCATCATGAAACTAATTCTTGGCATCGGGAAAATTATAATTTGTAATCACAGGGGCATAACGACTCCAGAGGCAAACTCCATGTGTCTTTCGAACATCAGATGAATTTGGGACCCAGAGAACACTGGTTTATGCCCCACGATTATCACTGAAGAAAAATGCTATGAAACGTGTACTGAAATCGTCTAATATTTTAGATTCGTGTAATACTCCTTGCGAGCATTTCATTCTATATTGTACATCCTTTGTCGTAATTCCGGTGCTATTGCGGGTATCTAAGAAACTCTATTTTAACGAAAACGTATCCTTGGTGATTTTTTATCTTCATAATGAAGTAGCGAGGACAACGCTAGACCCGCTGGCAGTGGCAACGCCATAGGCTGCTCCCGCAAGGCCGAGCAAAACTAGGGGTTTTCGAGCTGCATTGGCCTGGGGATGTGGATTAAAAACTTGACGCCACTTCAGGTTGCGAAGACGACTCACATGTGGGCCAGAAATGGGCCTAGGTACGTATGCCGGACGTCTCTGCCTTGCGGGTCCATCGAATATCTCGACTCGAGGCTGTTCACTGGCGGGTGGATGGCATTGAACGGTGGTACCAGCTGAACCAGTGAGGTGAGCGGTTGCTGATGTCCTCAACCCTGCTCGCGAGATGGTGGGGGGCGGGTTTTTGGGTCGAGCAGGTCCATCGAAGAGAATGGGGGCTGGAAGGGGGGCGACGAAACGACCACTTTTTGTAGCGGAAACGGATGCCCGCTGGGGAGAGAAGTCTGTTGAGGAGCGCTCGACACTGCTGTATCGGCCTTCGCCAAGCATGTGTGGGACATCAAAAATGTCCATGGGTCCGGAAGACATAGAAGGGGCGGCGACAACGTTGGCCCTGGCGGTGGACGTCGTATGGACTCCCCTACTCTGTGTTCTCTGCTGCAATGTCTGAGAGTTCATGGTTGCAGACGAGGACATGTTTTGGTAGAGAACAAATGAGAAGGCGGGTGGATTTAAGACTCCAAGATCTGCCTTTCCTTCCTTTTATTGGGCTAAAGCCCGATGCCAGAGTAGATATGCATGAGGCCGCAACTTCCAAAGGCGTCCTGTGAGATGGATATCTGCCAACCCGACATCGGCAGTCATCTGTGAACAAGAATGCATGCAACGGGAAAATCTTCTCAAATTCGAAGAATTGGTTCTAGCCATCACGAGTTAGTCTGCGCCTAGAAATTGATACCAAGAAAGCTTGACACCGTCTTTTCTACCGAGTATAAGCCACCGCTGGTTAAACCGCTTAGCAGATAGAATGATGTAGTCCCAGACTGATTTTGGGTGGTGCCAAGACACTTGTTGCCACTGCCCCGGTGCGGAGATAAAGGCAGAAGTAGATCTTCATGAAGTTGGTCATTGACAAGCCACGTCCTAGTCACCGAGCTAAGTCGGCCTCTTTTCCAAGACTTCCTGGGCTCCTACATAGCTATGCAAGAAGCCGCTGCGTTTGAGGACAGCATGACCAGCCGCCGAGAAAATGGTGTTCGATTTCAAAGTCTAAGTGTAGGAGACTTAACGTCCAGTAATTACCGCATAAACGCCACACACTTCCAACAAGAAAACATGACCGCCGTGCGCTGGTAGCACACCACATAATTCGCCGTCTGGGGGTAACGAACAGATGGAGAATCTGCCAAGAGACCCACCGTGCGTGTGATCAATTAATCTTCACTACAACCCCGAGATGAGACGGAATCTGAGCAATGGAAACGTCCAGAATGTTCAGGCAAATCAAAACCAAGGTTTCTTGTCAGATTTTCATCGTGTACAACGATATGGCCGCCGGTACAAGGTCGCTGTATTGGACAGAAAGAGCCAAGTCTCTCAGGGTCAAGACTTGCCTACGGTTTGGTAGCGAAAGCTCCCACCGTTATCAGCCAGGAACCAAAGGCTTTGCTGGTGTCGCAATACAGTGTCATAATAGGCATTCATCCCGAGTAGATTGGACTATGAATGAACTCAGTCCTTTGGAAAACGCCGATCGACTACATCCTTTAAAGCCACTAGGTCTTTACCGATATGAAACGACGGGGTATCATCATGGATTTTCGTCCTAGCAGGCGAAAGAAGGAAGAATATTGTCCTTCCGGTGACATACCTTGAACCAGGCGCGAGTCCCAACAGCCGTATTCGTGGGACCTCTCTGGATCTGAGAGGAGCAATAGGTGGGTCTCCGTCACAGCTCCCGGCTCGTGAGTACTTTGGAAATGTGATTTGCACTTTGGCAGGTTGAGTCAACCGCGACACTACCTCGCCCCAATCAGAATCCGTCGGACCAGCAGTAAGTTGTCCGGGATACGACCGTTCTTTCCGAGTAGTTGAGCGCCTTCAGTGCTCACACTGTCGCAGACTCAACATGTTCATAGTGGGCCTCCGGGTACCCACATCCGTTAGCTGGTTGGAGAGGCCCTCCGGCTCCCTCAGAGTCATAGGCGAAGTTTTATTCTAGTCGAGTAGATTCCAGAATTCCCAGGCAGTACCAGTGCCGAAGACCTCACATACGTTACACTGGGCCCTTCTCATGAATGAAAACGTTTCGTGACCTCAGGTTTAAAGAGAAACACACCTAACAACCCTTACAGTTCAAAGTCAAACGGCGGAGATGCGCAGTTTCTCCCAAGATTTCCCACTGAATAGCAATTGCTTGCCCCATTTAAAGTGTAGTGCAGCTGTCCTTGCGAACTTCGACAAGCAGGAAGTTGGTGGCCAAGTGCCAAGGAACTTGTGGCAGTGAGAGCGATTGTGTTGGATCCTAAAGCTAATGCCAAACAAAGAGACCAGATTAGGCGAGCCCGCTGCGATCACAGCACCAGCGACGACCACCAACGAAGGGCTTGGGCATCCTTCTCCTTCTCTACGAGATTCAGAACAACGGAAACGACACTTAAGTGCCACTGGGAACGTTTTCAGGAACTTGTAGGCCCTCATGTCGTCTCAATCGCCCATGATATCGATTCCCAAGAAATCAACGGACGAGGTTGACTGGACAAGTCCGATTCGCAATCTCATTGCCCAGTCTTACGGGGAGAACCCAGAGAACTATGCTGCAGAATGTGCAGCACTACAGAGATGTAGACAAGATGCTGTCAGGGGTGCTGGAAGCGACAACACAGGTACTTCTACTTCTTGTTCTGACACCATTGATTACGTTGACCACTTTCATGCTAGCTCGCGATCTTCTATACAAGTACTATGGCCAGATTGAACTCTTGGAACTACGTTTCTCTGAGATCAGGGTTAATTTTCCTTGGAGGGATGCTTTCACTTCGAAACTCGTGACGCAATCCTCTATCGCATACGAGAAAGCCTCTATTCTGTTCCTCATCGCTGCAACACACTCCTCTATCGCTATTTCCCAATCAAGGTCCGATCCCGAAGGGCTCAAACGTGCCTTTCACTACTTCCGGACATGCTCTGGAATGCTCACGTACATCAATGAGAATTTCCTTCACGCACCCTCAACGGATCTGAGCAGGGACGTAGTCAAGTTTTTGACTGGGATTATCCTGGCTCAAGCTACCGAAGTTTTCTACGAGAAGTGCACGGACGAGAAGAAAGGCAATGCACTCGTCTCCAAGATTGCTTCCCAGGCTGCCTCACAGTACGGAGGTCTTTGCGATGAAGTGAAAGAATTCATGGGTAAAGGTATCTTTGATCGAAACTGGGTTCTGCTATTAACGGTCAGTGTCTACCTGGTCCCATGTTGTAGCCGAATCCTGACACAGTGTTTAGATAAAATGGAAGTATTTCCAATCCTTAACCCATTACCATCGCGGTATGGCAGATGACGCATCCGATAAGCACGGAGACGCACTTGCCAGGTTTAACCTTGCTTCCACTCTTGCAAAGGAAACCGTCAAGCTGGCACAATCCTTCTCCTACAGCTTCACTTCTACCCTCTCCCCGACCCTCCCAGCTGACGCTGGTACCTCGATGGTATCTCTCGCCCAGACCCTAGCTGCTCTGACCGAGGAGCGCCGTGAAGAGGCTCAACGTTCCAACGACCTCATTTACAATGCTATCCTCCCCTCAGCCAACGCTCTCCCAAATGTAGAAAAGCTCGTTGTCTCCAAACCGATTGGGATTCAAGAAGTTTACGCTACCCCAGAAGTGCAGAAGACGATCGGACAGGACATCTTCATCCGTCTCGTACCTCTAAGCGTTCACGAAAGCGCCAGCGTCTACAGTGAAGAGAAGGCCAAACTGGTCAGAGGAGAGGTGGAGAAGGTTGAAGGAGCAGAGGGAGAACTGAGAGCCTCGCTGGAATCCATGGGCGTCAGGACTGGTCTTGCACGCTTCCGTGCCATGGCAGAGGGCACTATCGAGGCGGAGGATGAGGTTCCCAACGAAGTGAAGAGGTGGAAAGACGATATCTCGCTCGTGGAGGATAGGGAGAGCGTCGACGTTCTCCTCGGGCGTCTCAACAAGTTGAAGGAGAACGTCCAAGGAGAACTCAGCTCCATCGAGAGAAGTTTGGAGATCGAGACTCGGGACTGCGAAGCGTTGAGGGTCAAATACGAGGACAGGTGGACTCAGGAACCCTCCGTTGGACCTTCAAAAACCTTCAGACAGGACTTGAAGAGCCACCTAGTCGCCTTGGAGGCAGCTCAAAGCTCGGACGGGCAGATTGTTACTCTGTGGAATGCAGTTAAGGGCGACATCGGACTTCTCTTGAGTTCGCAGGTGGAGGTTGTATTCAGAGAGCGGGGCGCTGGGGCTGGAGATCAGAGTCTACTTGACTTGGATATCGGCTCAGAACAGGACGAAGGACAGGAGAGGGCGAAGATCGGTGGATATGTGTCCGACGTTGACGATAGGTTGGGGAAGTTGAGTGCTCTGTCCAAGGAAAGAAGTGCCCTGCTTAAGGAGCTGAAGGACAAGGTGGGCGAAAGAGTGCTTCTGATGGACTTGATCCTTATGACTTGACAGATACAATCTGATGATGTCTCTCACTTGCTGTTGCTCAATCGTCGCAACACCGGCGTGGAACCGACTCTTTTTGCAAACGAACTCAATAAGTTCACCCCATACAAGGAAAAGCTGGATGCGACTATCCAACGCCAGGAGCAGATGATAGCCGAGGTCTCCAATCTCTGGAAGAGGCTGAAAGATTATGCTGGCAGAGGTGCTGGTGCACGCAAGTGGGAGGAGCGAGAAAAGCGCAAGAAGGATACCGTTAAGAGGTTTGAGAATGCCAGAGATGAATACATGAAAGTGCGGGATGGTATCGCGTACGCCTTTTTCTGTCTTTACCCCAACGTGCGGCAACTGACTTTTCGCTCAGTAAAGGATTGCAATTCTATACGGAGCTTACAGAACTCACTACCAAGCTCCACTCTGCTTCTTGGAAATTCGTAGCAGATAGGAGGTCGGAACGGGAAACTCTACTTGCCAAGTTACGAGAGTCGGAGAAGGCTGCAGCAGTTCCTCCCGCGCCACCAGTTAAGCCTCCAATGCCGCCACCCAGGCCACCTACGAATGGTTACTCTGGATTAGAGTCGTCGATGTCCACTATGAACCTGCAGCACGCCCCTTCTCCGCCTTCACATCACCACCAGAGCTGGAACTCCACCCCTCCTGTCCAAGCGCCCCCACCTCCTACTTGGAACCAGCCGCAATCTGGTGGTCACTCGTCGTACAATTATCAGCAGCCGCAGCAGCAAGCTTTCAACAGCACCTCCCCCCCACCTCCTCCACAGTTCCATTTAGCTTCGCCACCGCCTCAGCAACAGCAACAACAGCAACGTCATTATAGGCAGAATTCAGTTCCCTCATCCTCGACCTACCTACCACCCCCTCCTACTCCTTCACAGAACTCGTATTCGACCTCTCCCACAGCATCTGCCCCTCCGAGCGATCCATATGCTAGCCTCGGGATGTTCAACCCCCTACCACCAAACCCATCGTCTTATCAGCAACAGCCTGGATCGGGTTATTCAGGCTCGTCGACATCAGGTTATACCCCATCTCCTCCTCAACAACACGGGTTCTCGCAGCCTACGCACCATCAACCTTCAGGGCCTGGTTTCCCGCCGCCGCCTCCAGCTATGAACTATGGTACACAATATGGTACGAATCAGTCGTCAATGCCGCCACCACCCCCTCCTTTCCAACAGCAACAGACGCCCTACTCGCATTACGGCGGCTATGGGCAACCACACGGACGATGAATGGGTCCCCGGAATGCAGATTTTTACTTGATTCGGACTTGCTACTTGTTATTCTTATGATGTATGTGTATGTGCAATCCACGTGTATTCATTTTCCTGGACGAATTTGATATTTCCTTTTCCTTTTTGATCTTATCTAAGGTCCACAAACCCCTTTACGATAGCAAGGTGATGCGCCCACACGGCCTGACATAACAGTGCACTGAAATCCGTGATTGCTTATAACCTCCAGGGAAGCCAGAGGGGAGTCAGTAGCTGCGCTGCTATCTCCACTACATCCCGCATATCGGCGCTGAATATGATTCTCTCTCCGTCGTCTCTGGGAGACATCATCGCCCTTGTTCAACTTACCACAGTAATCATCAAAGCTCTTGCCAACACCACCTCCTCAGATGAATGCCGAGTTGTTATGGCAGAGCTACGATCACTTTCCGAAGCTGCCACTGTCATCATGACCCTAGTGGAAGCACTCCCTTTGCATGGAGTGACTGAAACGCTTCGAAAAACACTCGAGAGCGATGTTGAGAGGTGCTCTGAGGATACTAAAAAGTTTCTGGAGGTCATCAATCCGTACTACGAAGCTTTATGCTCGACAGATCCCTCAAGGACCCGTTCTGCGCACGACATCTGTCGCAAATCGTGGTGGGCATTATTCAAGAAAGGGGAGGTCTCGGAGTTGATGACCAGAATCCAAGGTCATAGGAATAAGATTGTGGCCCTGGCAAAGTAAGTCGAGCACCCCGAAGTCGGACTCGCCTAACGCATTTTGATTCTAGCACTATCATGATCGCCCATTCTTCTAACGTCTATTCACAAGCCATTCAACCCTCCAGATCTTACACAGTCCACGTTACCGACTTCCTAAGCCGAAAGCTGCCTGTTCCATTTGACTGGTGCAGGACCTGGGAGGTAACAGTCCATTTCACTATATTCGCCCCACATACTAAAACCCTGTTCAGGATTTTGGAAGGACGATGAGGTCTTATCTTGCCACCGGCGGTATCTTCCACTATCAAATTCGCGAGGGTCGCTTCATCATTCTAGGCAAGCACGAAGAATGGATAAAACCCTCCCGATGGGCCCAGCAGGTCCGCCCAGGCTGCACTTTACAGATCTTCGTTGCTATCGACCAATTCAATCACTTTTCCCATAAACGCTCCAAGGGTGATTGCGCTCGATGCGCATCGAGTCTCCCTGAGGTTCCGGGCTGGAAGGCTCATTGGAGGATCGCAAAGATGCCGAAGAGCGAGACTCTTGAAGAGCACATAGTTGTTTGTAGACTGGAGCAGGTACGACGACACTGGCAGTAATAGCGGCCGTGTAAGCTGTGCCTCATTCACTCCTATCAGGCGGGCCTTGGGACCCAGAAAGTAGCGGTTTCAACCTATTTATTACTTTCGCCTGAAGCTAAACCCTTCCTTGAACCCTTCCCATGGCATCGACGATCTTTGACAGCCATCTGCATATTTATCGATCTTATTTCATGCATTAATCATTGGTCAGCGACGACTTGTGTCAAGTCCGACATGAGCAGTAGCCAAATCCCAGTTGTATCATATCGGGTATACCGCATTGTAATATACATTGTACGTGGATCATCATTTGACCCCCCAATTTATGAGGACAGTGTCATGCTCTATCGGCTCTCAGAGAGGTGTTCCCGGAGGAAAGACCATGGGTTTTTGGACCTCTTCACGTTTGTCAGCCCCGCACAGGAGCTCGACTAGCTTCAATGCAAATGGAAACGCGGTTCCTGCATCAACCTTCAGTATAGCAAATCGCTGGAGTGGTTATACTTTACCAGGGCCACGGCTACGACCCACAGCATTAGTGTGTAGTTTATCACATCGAGTGAGTGGAATCATACCTTGTGATCAGTTTTTCAGAGACCACAACAGAGTCTTCAGAATAGTCAAAGTCTATACATAGTAAGTTAAATACGAGAGAGACTAGATAACCCAGAATCAGCCTGACCTTTCTCTAGATCTTGTTTCACGCTTGGGTGGCTTGTAAGCTTTTGTCGGGGAAGACCCGAAGTCAAGGCTCCCAGGCTCCCTTCAGGATTTTTAGCGTGTAGCTCTCCGAGTGGCTGTGAGATGTATAGCCTGGATGGCTTACCTGCGCAGATCATTGCAACATACTTATCCTTCGCGATGAAATTCCTGACAAGGTTTTGCACATCTTTATTCTTCGTAATCGTATCGGCGCCTTTTGCGCCGCCTGGGATCACAAGAACGTTATACTGGTCCTGAACGGAGACTTTTAGTATGCGCCCTGCTGGATAACTTCTAGTCGAATCAGCCTACAGGACCAAAGGAGCCTGGCGTGAAGTACGAATCAGGCATGATGTTAATCCCCCGTGAGCCCTTGGCGAAAGGCGGGCTCGTTGGTCCAGCCACCACCCCAGAGCCTGAAGCTTCAGGAACGAAGGCCGAGAAAACTCTGATTCCAGCGCGTATGAGGGTGTCGTATGTGATGGTACTATCGTAAGATGCATTGATTGGTATGTTCATTACAGCTATGATCATATCCTGGAACTTACAATTCCATCTCTTCCGTTCCGTCCGCAATCAAGACGAGAGCAGAAGGCTGTTGCGTTGAAGACGGATCCGACATGATGGTGCTTGTGAAAGATACGAATGGGCAAGAACACTGATATTGTACGGTGATTAGCACCGTACAAGTAGTAAAGGATGATGTAATTGTGTTCACATACCTGGATAGGCATTAGACGCTCAGGACAGCATCATATCCTGCATATTGCCCATCTTCTCTCATGCCATCCAAAACACAAATGGATGCCCCTACGCCTGCGAGGGCCTCAATTAGATGCCCGCGGCCAGCTTTCTTTGTTTTCCCGATTCTTGGGTGCGACGCTCGGTTTCAGAGGCAATTATATATATCTCAAAGGTGATCCTATTCCGAGTCGGTCACCGAGAATAGACATTGGAGTATTGAAATGACCAAAACTTTGTAGGACATATAGCAGAGCATTCTGAAAAGAAGCTCAAACCAACAAAAAACAGAGATAGTGGATTGTAAATGATAGACATTGCCCGAGTCCGCAACAGTGGATACCTACCCCATTGTTAAGGGGTGCTCTTTGGGTGTTCTTCTAGTTTTAGGGGCCAAGTACCTCTATTGTCCCCCCGTTTTTTTTTTTCAACTAGCTCTTTGCTTCTGTATATTTCTTGAGAGAAAACGAGGAAGGGGCAATTTAACAATAGCAGCGGCTTTAGCGGGCTTATCCACCGACGGAAGGAGATTAGATTAGATCAATAACCACCTGAATCCTCTGTGAAGGAACTGAGCGACCATATTGGCACGCCCGAAGCGAGTCATGTAACACCAATCGTTCAACTGCGCCTGAAGCCCAAGCTTTTCATTATGGATCGAAGTTCCGAAGTAACCAGTTCCTAGCATGTGCTTCACTCCAATTTCGACCAAAGAGGGCCTCAGAACGGGATCAGCCTGAAGCTCAGCGCTCAAATGCCAAGTTGGTGGCTTAAGGAAGGCCAGCCTAGCCGTATCTTTGGTTAATATTGACCTATTATAGAGTAATCAGATGTCTCCAGATTGTGGCTCCTCCCGAGCACTTGTGTGATGGTGACTGCGAATATAGCGATTGGGGAAAACGCCTCGGTGACATTTGATGGAAAACTGTAGTATTTCTTCCGAGTCGAGGAACCCGGGATCATGAGCCAATGCAATAGGGACCACAAGACCTCCCGGTCATTCGAGAATCTGTCAGAAAGCTGTTGAGGACGTTGAATTCTGAGCACACCACGTTGACTGGATAAATTGGATCATATTGGGTGATAGTGCTACAGAGGAGTCAACTAAGAGGAAGGTAATATTTTGGTTCGCCCGGCGAAAGGAAGGAGATATCAAACGCGTAAAAATACAGTTGGTAGTCGAATAGAGACGAGAACGGGTATAGAGAGAACGGATAATCGATACAAGGTGTGTGAAGCAGTCGCAATTAGGCGGGTATCGTAGTAGTAAGTTTGGTTCTGGAAAACCCCCGAAGAAAATAAGGAAACGGTCCATTTTGGTGAGGTGGGTATGTGTCATGATTTTCATGAGACGCTATTATCGTCATTCATGTCCAAGTTCCGTGGAGCCCTTAGTGGTTTTGAGCAGCAGCAAGATTCATTGCGCCGAGGACGACCTCCCACGCAAGATCCAAGATACCCCACAAGTCCGGGTCGTGGATGCCCAAAGCGACAACGTCTTGCCAGAGCTCCTTCACGTGCGCTGCATGTGAGGTCAGTGTGTGAGCACTGCCTTTGCCTGAGGCGGATGCGGAGACGAGGTAAGCTGCGAGGCTGTGGAGGGTTTGGCCATTGGAGAGAGCAGTGCGGACGTCAGAGTCGGTAAGGTTGGCAACGAAGGAGGACGGCAGGGGAACGAGGGCTCGGAGGATTGTGGCGGGTGTGGGGTTGTACAGCCAGCTATGGAGGAGCGAGAATGCTGCTGGGCTGGGAAGGGATAGAGGGAGGACGGGGAGTGTGGCGGAGGAGCCTGCTGGTGCTGAGGCGGGAAGGCGGGGAAGCTTGGTGCAAACTGCTGCAAGGAGCAGAGCATGGATCGGGAAGACGGATGCAGACTCGGAGTGTGCTGTTGAAGAAGAGACAGCGAGGATGTGAGTTGGGACGTTGCCTGGGTTGCTTCCCGGTCGGACCGGCACAGTCAGGGCGGGTGGGAGGCGTGATCGTGGCATCGAGCTAGGGACATGAGAGGAAGAGACAGAGCTCAGACCAGATAGCATGCTAGAAGATGAGATATTAGATTAGTATATGGCAGTTTAGAAACGTTCAAGGTGGACGTACTCTTTTGCCTGTGCTCTGAGACCACGGCGAACGTATTCGCTTGGCACGCCGGCCAGTTCAGGTGCGACAGCGGCGATGGCATCGCGAGAGACTTCAGCGAAAGGTGGACGAGATAGTGTCCTGGGAAGCTTGACAGCGTTCGAGGGCGCCGGTACAGAATGCATTGCTGCAGCTTGATGGTGAGATGAAGGGTAAGGATAAGCTTTTGCGAAGCCAGCGGGATGAGATGCAGCGACTTGGAACATGACGGCGATGATAATCGTTCAACGATGTGGCTCTAGAGTGGTAGGATGTTGTCTAGTAGAATAAGAATACTGAGCCTGTAGCGAAGTCGCTGAACGAGTGAAGAAAGATCGTTGTTTCGGCAGTGTATTTAAAGTACTGGGCTTTACAGCCATTACGCTGCTCAGGGCCCACTCAGATCTCAGATCAAAATGAGCGTGGTCCTACCGTTTTTGGTCTTCCGTTTGTCTGCTCAAGACTCTTGCCATTTTGAGAAGCCACCCCACCCGCGAGACCTTGTTCCAAAAACAAAGTCCCTTATCCTGCATTGATTAAGCCCTTGTTTTTGCGCTGAGTGATCTTCATCGACGCCCGAACCATTTTTTCTCCAGATTTTAGTACAACGACTTTAATTTTCTCGAGGATTCTGCGTGCTTACACCTCCCGGCTACTCCCAGGCGGCAGAGTTAGCCGACGCAACTCGTTCTCGGGCTTGTTGGGAGAATTTCCAGAGAACGAAGAAAAGGAAACACCACCGTCAGTGACAGTCACCTTCAATCTATCAAGACCACATTACGATAGGTTTATGCGGAGAACATGCGGCAGCGCAGCGCCTGTACTGACTTACCCCTCAGCGTGTCACATTCCCTCCATTCCATCACACCGTCGGTCGGGTTCGCCTTTGCCTTATATGGGCTTTCTCTTCAT
This sequence comes from Clitopilus passeckerianus, assembly GCA_944990035.1. Classification (NCBI taxonomy): domain Eukaryota; kingdom Fungi; phylum Basidiomycota; class Agaricomycetes; order Agaricales; family Entolomataceae; genus Clitopilus; species Clitopilus passeckerianus. Next base: position 180,026 of record CALYLX010000071.1, read on the forward strand.
TGTTGTTTTTGCCTAGTTCAGGTACCCCACGTGTCCCGGTCATCATGCATTCGTGATGCGAATGACGAGCTGATCAATGAGAACCTTGACCGAATTCGTGAGTCCCGTTGTTTCTCGCTTGAGTCCTGAGTGAAGTCGTGTTCGCCAAATCCAAGCTACGCATGCGAATCCTAACCTTCGTTTGTATTTCTAGGAGAAAGATTTGAAAACGTTGCAACCAGCTTGTTCGCCTCCTACCTTCTTCCTGTAGGGTCCAGTTGAGAAGGGAACCAGTCTACTCGAACTCTATTACACGCGGCTCCCCTGTCAGATCGAGTCATCTTCCTCAGGATCATGATAACTGATAGAATCTCCGTGAAGTTCAACAGCACTTTGCCAGAGCAAGCCCAATAATACTCAGAACGTCCAACCTCCCGAAAGTTGTTACTGTTAACCTGGCTAACGCCTATCATCGAAGGCGCTGATATGTAGACATCCCGCCAGCAAGCGCCTATTGTTCTTCACGCTCAACGTGGAGACTCAACAGCTATCCTGTGCTTACCGACTCATGCTTGCGTTGATCTTCCGTTGTCCCTGTGCCCGTGGATCCACTTGGTTCTCGTGTTTTCCCAGGTGACAAGGTCACCTCACCCTTTGGTCGATATTTCACTCCGTATCTGTGTCTCAGCATATTCCTTCGGTACTGTTTATGATATCCTCATTCTTACTTAGACTCGGTGGCTTAGTTCTCCTGCATTGTCATGCAAGTAATCAATTTGGCTTACCCACTTCTCGAAATAGGCGCCTAGAATCCCGACTCACCACCTTATTCGATCAGCGACGTTTAAATTTCCCCCTTAGGAAATCCCCGACGCTCGAAATCACGAAGGGCGCGGATTTGGCGTTTTTTCCAATCGTGCTTGATTCCTCATCTCATCTTCGGCTGAGCCTACGGCTACGAGCGTCACCCATGAAACAGGAACTCAACTGCTCCGTTTTCCCGCCCTGACGCCCATGGTATATGACTATGGTCGTGGAAAGGAAGTAGGTCCATTGATCGACTTTAAGACTTTGCCTATCACCAGTGGGTACTGATTATCTCCAACGTACGGGTGCAACTTTGCTTCTGTGCGGTGTAGAAAACTTACCGTTCTCTGCCAATACCGGAGTTATATGTGCGATTGCTACCGGGCTCGGAGGTTGGTGCCTCTTGATTGTGGTCGCATCGTGATCGTCGAATCCATCTCTTAACAGCTTTGGATATTTGTGGGCCCCCGAACACAATCTGATATCTTCCCCTAGAAAGCGCGTGGATCTCTATTCTGTGACGCTTTCTGACGTGTTGAAGGACTCGTCATGCGGTCTTTTTGTTCTCACACAATTTTACATCTGGAAGCATGGGCCGTCTCACACCTTAGGCAACCTCCTAAAATGAAAGCACTCGGCGAGTTACTCCTAATTTCCTACTTAATACTTGGTACTTCCCTTGGTACTTTTTGCCCTTATGTATCTTAGATATCTGTCGTAACTTTACACCAACGGCGAGAAGGATTTTATTACTTTTTTTTGGTTCACGCTGTGTTTCGTAACCTGCACATTTTACCCTAACATGGTGCGAACGTTCAGGTAGATTCCTACCGCTTGCTTCTCCAGCGGATTATACAATATTGGAAATGTGGTTTTAACTGTGTCTGCCAGCCCGGGGGTTAGCGCCCACATGCGCCCACATGCGCTCGTTCCGAAAAGCCGAGGCCTTTAGCGACGAGCCTCGACCGACAAATGAACAAATGGAGACTCCGCTGCAGATGCTTTCATCTCTGATACCAATATGGTAAGTGGGCCTCTCCATTTTCGTCAATTACACACGCTACGATCTCGGAACGTAATTTCGGCCTCCGAGCTATCTTTTTTTAACATGAGATTTCTCCAGGATCTGTGAATGCGGCCTCATTCATTCTTCATGCGGTCTTTATAGATTCCATAATGGAGTGACTCGCGACCCCGTCCGTGTATGCCACCGCCTTCGGACAAAATGCACCCCACCGATTGAATTACATCGCAATACGCGTAAAATGACACTCCCGTGCTGATCCATCTGGACTCTTGTCTACAATCGATAGTCCCAATGTAGATTCTAGTTTCTGTTTGGAGATCTACCACGCTTACCAAATTACGATTTCCAATCCTCTCCTAAACCCATTCCTGCCTTTTGCCGCTGGTGCCACATACGGCATCGTTGAGATATGTGGAATCTCGATGTTTACGGATACCGGACTAAGGGAATAATTGGGGTTGTAACGGCAACTGTACACAGCAATCTATCCTTTCTCGTGGCCTTTGAGCCTCAGTGCTGAACCCCACCTAGACGCTCAAGCGCTCACTGCTGTGCGTGGGTACGTTCAATGTGAGCTTGCATATACCTGGTCACTGGTCAGTATATATGCATATGTATCTGGCTCGGGAGCTCTGATTCGTCGGTAATCGACAGTATATCAGAGGGCCGCGGTACAAAGGGAAAGCATAGATATAAAGAGCAAGATTAAATCTTCATGAATTGGCGTTCTTTGACCGACATCATCTCCCCACTCATGGCTTGTTTCACCCTGATTATCCTACTATAAAGCTTCGATCAAGAAATGCTCTGATTTTTTCCAATTTCTCTAGATTTGGAAGGCTCTAAGTAACCTTCAGGATGCCAAATTGAGGAGGGATAGGTGTGCGTCCTTTGGGTTTAGAAATTAATGACAGACTAGTGGATGAAAATCCCTTTAAAACCAAACAGTTGGCGGGACTGGCCTGGGGTAATTTAACGTCAGCTAGAGGCCAGCTGATTCCATAGGGTGCTTAATTTCAAGAGGTGTCCAGAAACACATTGCTTGCCATTTTCTCGAAATGCAAGGCAGCAAGACCACCAGTTGGTAGGCCGGACGGACCAATCATCACCGGAGTCTGATCCGAAGACCTTTACTGGCCATCCCGGCAAAATTTCTACCGTTGACCCGGTCCACAATCATCCTCATGGAATCTCAACTCTGCGTCAAGAGTCTATGGGGTAAAGTTGCTACTGTACCCCGCAATAATGGCCATCGAAACTGAGCGCCTCTTCATCCGTCACTCGACGGACGATGGATTTCCTCTTTCCCTCACCATCTTTCAGCCAAAACAACCCACTCAAGTTCGTGCAACGGTTGTCATTGCAAATGCCACCGGCGTCCATGCCCGTTTCTATCACTCGTTCGCATCCTGGCTTTCAACTCAGGGTATTGCTGCCTATACCTTCGACTATCGTTACAGTGGGGCATCTTTCCCTCTGCGCTGGTATCAGAAACGACTCGCCGAGGACGAAGAGTACCTGGAGCAGGCGCTTCATGATTGCCCACCAGAAGTAGACCTGACAAACACTTGGGGTCGTAAAGACCTTGCTTCTGTTGTCCAACGTGCCTACGAAACATATCCACAGGCCGAGCTGACCATTATCGGGCACAGTCTTGGTGGCCACCTGATGATCGTCTTGCCTCGATCCCATCTTTACGGGCCCAAGGCCGTGGTCACGCGTGTTCTAAACGTCTGCGGAGGGAACGCATACTATAAGAACCAGAAGGCTCCAGACGAGTCGGAATTTGGATTCACGGAGATGATTGTGAAGCCCCTAGCCGAGGAACAGATCTTCCGAGCCTCCAATCTAGGATTGGGGTACGACCTTCCTTTTGGTCCTGGTCGAGAGTGGGTAGACTGGTTCTTCCATCCCCATTTTGGCTTTGCTAGAAGGGAGGACATGGACCTTGCCCAGTCATTTCTCAACATCCCACTGCTCTACGTCGGCTTTGAAGATGACGATACAATCAGCAAGTAAGGATCTCAATGAACCTTGCGCAACCCCAGGCTCACACATTATCCCACCTAGACACATGATGGAAAGATACATGGGAACGCTAAGCCATTCCGACGGGGCGAAGCGAACTCTTTGGATCGACCCGTCCAAACGAGGCTGGCCGGTATGCGGTCACGTCAACGCTTTCACCAAGATCAAATCCTCGGAGAGAACTCCCGTCGAGCATGGAGAGTGGTACGCCCCTCGAGAGAGCTTCGATTCTGGCTCATCCCAAGCGAAAACGGCGAGCAGAGAAGAAACCATTTGGCGCTTGTTCCTCGCTTATATGCTCGGCCAATCAATTGACGTCGCCGAAGATGAGTATAGGCTTTGGAAAGTTGAGGATGAGCGAGATGTTGAGAGGGAACGTGAGGAAGAGTTGGCATTGACAAGTGGTAAACCAAACAGGTTTGATCGAATCCTCATAGAGAAACAGGAAGCAAAACCCAGGTTATAGATATAATTTCGCGTTAAATATGCGCGACCACTATAATTGGAAAAGTGCCCAGGACTCACTAGAAGCCAGAAATAATTAATACCCTCATGTTCTCGTACTTTATCGTTATGTCTTTACGGGCCTCTCAAAGTAACTTACCACGACGGATCTTGGAACGAATTCCTTTGGATAGATAACCTTGTAGAGGATTAATTGAACCAGAAAGCCTTTGAAATATAAATTCTTCAAGCTAGTTTCCAGGCTTTGGACTTGCTCAAAGCTTTTGGGAAAGCCTTTGAAGGTCTGGCACAGCCACGCCTGTCGCCACAGACTCAGAGTATCTGCCAACAAGGTCAATGGGCGCTTCTCTACAATTAATCATGTCTTCGCCGCGCTGCTGGGATATGTCTTCGTCAGTTAAGGGTTTTTCAGACTATGAACAGTACGGAAGCCCCCAGTGATGTGGACGAATGGCCTTCAAGCAATCTTCTCAGGGTATCACCTCAACCACGACGAGCTGCAAAGAGATTGTAAGGCATCCACCAAACGCAGCCTTGCACGTTCCGTTAACCGTTGGCTGAATACTTCTGTCTTCAGGTGAACAGTTCGCAGCTGCCTTCGTCGCCAAGAAATCCGGGGACATTGCATGAAAAGCCGGTCTTCGAGAACGTCATTGTCAAAGGATCAAGCATGCATGGAAGATACTCACAGAGCTAACGGATGGATTGCAATTGGAGCAATAAGTGCACCTGGTAAGCCTCGAGCTTCTCTTAAATTGGTCTACTCGGTATAACTCAAGGTTTCCAACACAGTGTCTGCACCTGATCCACCCTCCTTTGACCAAGCCCGCTTTGACGTCGTCATTCGAAGAAAGAGGGAACGAGCTCGAGGAGAACTGAAACCTACGGCAGTACCCTCCCGCTTTCTCAACCTACAGAACGATTTTGAGTTCGCGGGCTGGGGGTCTGTCTCACGCTTGACCTTGGACAAAGATCACCTCAAAGCCGGAGAAGAGGCCGTCCAGGAGACCCGACGGAAACGAATTTTTGGACAGTTCACGGCAAGTGCGCTGGCAGGCAATGCCGTCCTTGGAAGTGTATTCTACGCACTGCCTGCCGTGGTAGCTGTCTCGAGCGTATAGTGAGTAGCATATATGTGGTCCCAAGCTCAGATTCCTTATGGGTCATCTAGCTCTCTTATTTCACTATTGATTGCCACCTTCGTGTTATTTCTGTGGCGGCCTGTGATGGAGGAGCTTGGGTCGGCCCTCCCTATTTCAGGTGGTCCTTACACGTATATGTAGGTCAAGTTCCCGGCCTGCTTTCGTCGGAATAACGCAGCCCAATTCTTTCTCTTCAGTTTGAATGTTTCGACCAAATCCTTCGCTCTTATAGGTGCAACCCTACTACTTCTTGACTTCGGATCTACAGCTGTAGTCTCAGCTGCTACCGCAGCAAGCTACCTCGCGGGAGAAGTAACTCTACCATTCCCAGGCTTCGTAGGTGCAATCATCGTCCTCGGTATCTTCACGATTATCAGTCTATCCGGAATGCAAGAGAGTGCACGCGTGGCACTTGGGGTCTTGTCATTTCATGTGAGCACCTCACCACCTTCTACTTTACACACGCAATTTCGAAACATGATTTCACAGGCCATCTCGATGATCATCCTCATCATCACCTCGGCCGTCTACTGGGGCAGGATAGGCAATACCCAACTCAGACAGAACTGGCACAATGGGCAGGGCTCTTCCATGCGGGCTGTGCTTCACCAGATATACAACGGCATCTGTCTGGGCATGCTGGGCCTTACAGGTTTTGAATGTATGTTCTCGCTGCCTCGAACAAATTGCCATTGAGACTGACAATGTGGTAGGTATTCCATCCTATGTTGGGCGAATCAAGTCGGGAAAATTGCCCCTCGTCCTCTGGAACCTGCATATCCCAGCTATTGCATTGAACTCGGTGATCATGCTACTCGTGCTGGCCGTAGTGCCATTGGAGACGATACTGGAAGGTGCCAACGTCCTTAGTGTCTTGGCCGAGATGGTTAGCGCTTCTACACCCTCCCTTGGTGCTACCCCTGTTGACCCGTCTTTTCCAGTCTGTGGGCAGGTGGCTGCGTACTTGGATTGTTGTTGATGCAGTGGTGGTTCTTTGTGGAGGAGTACTCACAGGTGACTATTCTGACACATGACTGGTCTCATTTTCTCACTTAACTGTTCCTTTAGGTATCATCGGTGCCTGCGAGCTCTTTGAGCAGCTGGCTCACCATCGGGTTCTACCCCGATTCTTCTTACGGACCCTTCCCATGACGAACGCTCTGTACATTGCGATCTTCTCTTTCATCGGCTTTAGCGGTGCGCTGTACGCCAGTGCTCGCGCAGACCTGAACATTATCTCTCAGATGTGAGTCGTCACTTTCACTCCTCCTTCACATTTTTCTTATCATCTTCAATCCGTTTTTCAGGTTCTCCCTTGTCTGGTTGACAGTCATGTCTCTGTTCCCGGTTTCTCTCCTGATCCTCAAATTCAACCGCGGCAGGCTATCAAGAGGGAAGCAGACATCTCTCATGGTCGTCTTCCTAGCCATCTTGGTATCTATCGTAGTTTTTGTGGGCAATATTGCCGTCAATCCTAAGACTGCGGGGTCAGCGTCTTAAATGCTCCGCTTTCATGCTGCTTCAACTCACCCGCTCCATTTTATTCAGCTACTTTGCCACCTACTTCTTAGGCATCACAGCCCTCTTCATGGCCACTCAAAACAAAGTCCGCATCCTACGGTGGGGATGCTTGATCTACGACCAGACACCGTTGCTGCACCGATATCGGATTACTACAAATTTCGGCCGGAAGCTTATTGCTGGTATGAAGAAATTCAAGAGACAACCCGTGGCCGTACTGGTCAAGTCCAACGAGGTATGTCCCCTTCTTAGCGTTACAATTTTACTCTGCTGATGCCAATTTCACAGATCAATCACCTTTTCCAGATGGTCTCATACGTACGTAAGAACGAAGAAACGGCTTGCATCAAAATGGTCTGCTTCGCTGGCGAGGAGTTCGGTCTACCCGAAGAACTCGAAGCTAATGCAAGGAGTACGTACTTCTACACGATGTGTCCATCCTAGCATCTCTGATGTTCTATGTTCAGTCCTTGACGAAGCCTTTCCGGAAATTACGATAGATTTGGTATGTACTTCGCCTCATGAGATTACAGTAGAGCTGATACGATTCTTCGTTCGTTGCAGGTCATAGTAAAAGCTACATTCAACCCGACAAGCCTCATCGCGCTGTCACATCAGCTGGAGATTCCGACTTCCATGATGTTTATGAGCTGCCCTGGCACGAATTTCCTGTACTCAATGGCAGAACTAGGAACAAGAATTGTTAGCCTTTAAATGGCATCTTGGCGGTTATGCAGATAGTCCCAAATGCCAACAGATTGTTCAAGTGAGAACGAAAGCAACGTCATTATTGGTAGTATGAATGTTATGCATGATCAAATGGTATAAAGATGAACTCATAACAGTCCTTCGCATCCAATCCAAATCGTTCTCTGCGGGGATTTTAGGCAGAAACTGTAGCAGTCTCGGGCAAGACGGGCGCCTGCTCATCAGCCTTGGCGGCGGGTTCCGCAGCAGGTGCTGCCTCAGGTGCGGCTGCAGGCTTGGTGAAAGGCTTCTCGTCAATGCCCTTCTCGACCTTGCTGACAGTCTTGTTGAAGGTCATGAAAGTGAGTCCTTTGGGCTCGCGGATGCGTGACTCCCAGCCTTCAGGGAGTCGTTCTTCAAGGAGGAGAGTCCGGATATCATTGACACGGCCACCGAAGATGGTCAAGAGGGTTGACGAGCTTTCAAGAAGAAATCAGCTTAGTGGAAGAGAACGCGCGGAATTTGACCTACTTCGAACTGCCGAAGGTAGCATGGAATTTATCAAGGGAGAATTCAGGATTCTCGGCACGGGCTTCGGCTCTCCTCTTCGAGGAAATCTTCGAGAGGTCAGGGATGGTGAGAAGGGCGTTTCCGTCCTTATCCTTGCCCGTGGCAGACTCCAACAGTTCCTCGACATATGGGACGTGGATGACAGATTGGTCAGGTTGGAAGTGGAGGTCACGGCCTAACAAACAACGTCAGTATGAAATTGAGCAGAGGGCCTAGAGGGCAGGACTCACGGACAAGGGAAGCATCGTGCTCAATGCCATTGTGCAAATCCAGCTCAGATAGGTCAAATTTATCGGTTTTGTAGTTCTTTTTCAACATGTTAGCTGCGAAAGTGGGAACGAAGAGGCAGAACGAGGGAGAGAAATTGTAGGTCGTGCGGATTTTCTCGGTGAGCTCGACGAATGTGATATCCTTGCCATCTCGTGCAATAATACCTTTTATCAAGAATATAAAAGTGAGAAAAAATTCTCCCAGAGTGGAGGCAGGCGGGGACTGACCGTGATTTGCCATAGCGTTCAATGCTGGACATGAGCCTCTGCTAGCTCCCTCCTTGGGAGCAATGAACTCGGGCCATTTCCCATCAAATCCAGGATGTCCTTCAGGTGTCACCTTGCCCTCAGGTCGTTTTGAAGACACCGTGTTAGCCAGTGTCAGCCCAATGTCATATGCGAAGATACTAAGGTAACTGAAAATTTGCGACGGGGTAATGGTGAGCATGACGGTAGCCTGACGTGGATCGTTGGACTGGGAAAGGGTGGAGAGGGCGAAACCTAAACATGGTCCCTCGCGCCCGGTGGACCTTTATAGTTGGGGCCTTAAGGTGCTGCTGAGAAGCGAAGCGAGCAAGTGACAGATTACATTCTAAATGTCAATAATTGGGATCAAGGAAGGAGCTCTGATCCGAATGGAAGCTTTTAGGAAAAGGTGGTGCGACAGTTTGCAGACTTGAAATTTGTTTATTGAGTCTTTTTGAAGGTTTTATGTATTTGAAAAGACGAAATATCGAGGATAACGGTCACCATTCTGGACGAAGCAGAACTCTTTCAACAAGTTTGAACCGGTTCACGGTGATTAGGATACCGGTTTGAGCCATCTGCCACTGCCACCCCTGCGCCAAGCTCGCTAACAGGCACCCAATCAGCGTCGTCAGATTTGTATTGGAGGCTTAATAAAAGTTGGACGGATATTTATAAGCTCTCAAAGTAGCAAGAAACGGGCTGATATATCCCTTTCTACCCCATGAACTTACACTCTCCTCATAATTTCTATACAAATTACCTGCCCTCTGCACCACGACCTACCACCGATCCAGATCAAACGTCCCGTGAAGGCGGGTCACGATCTTCTGAAAGTCGGGTTCGTTGTCGGGTGTGATGTATCCCAGCCGTACGAAGAGATCTAGAAGGACTAGGAAGGCAATGAGAACGTCGTTCCGATGCACGCCTCGAGAGAAGCCATGAAGCTTACCGAGTGCGCAGTTCGGCTTAAACAAGCCTTGGCGCATGCGCTTGATGACCTCTGCCTGGTCAAGGAGCTACTCCGAGGGCGACGAGGTGAGAGACAGGAATGAAAGGAGGATGGCGAAACGTACCTCGAAACATTCCACCTCTCCGTCTGAAGGTCGGGGCACGAAGATTTTAGGATCAACGCCTGGCGGAATTTGCATGTCGTATGTGTACTCGACTTCAGGCTGTAGCCAACCTTTGCTTGTTCTGCGATATGCTGAGTTATATGAATGTGAAAGTGGAAGGGAGAGGGTTGTACCTGAAGAAGTAGCTAATACTACCAGTTGGCCTAGTGTACTTCCTGGCTATGCTTTCAGGAATGCTTGCCTCCTCCTCGCACTCCTTAACCATAGATTCGAACATGGACATTCCGCTGGGAATCCCACCTGCCACCGTATTATCCAACATGCCGGGGAATCTGGTAGCGGAATATCATCAGGTTCAACCGCAAGATGGATGTGATATTTACTCACGTTGGTTTTGTCTTCGCCCTCGTCGGAACCCATATCATTAAGCTCTTGGTACCATCACCTGCCATCACCTCCTCGTAGGTCGTCATATGAACCCCATAGGTGACCAAACCGAAGAGAGCACAAGCAGATCGTTCCAGCTCGAAGATATAGTTCTTCACGCTGCCTTGACTCGGATGATCGTGCACCCCGAAGGGATCAGCGTAGATGGGATACATCTCATTCCTCCATTTCTTCGGCCCACATACATCTACGAACGTCTCTTCATCCCGCCATCTCTCAGTCAGCTCCTTCAATGCAGCATTCCGTTTCTCGTAGTTATCTAGCCAGTTGGCTAGAGAAACACTTGGTCCGGGTGCTTTTTGATCTCTCTGTACCCACTTTCCGTCATCTAGGTGGAGTACCCATAGTTCAGGCTGATTCAGATCCCGGCTGCGTTTATTTTCGATCTTTAGTTGGTCTATGACCTGAGGTCGTAAGAGTCCGATGACAGGACTTGAAGGTGATGTGGAGAGGTAAAGAGGAATCAGACGTTCCGAGTCGAATGATGTCCATGGGCTGGGAGACGGCTGGTGCGGACGGGTGTTATCGCAGATATCGACAACTTCAAGAAAGGTAAGGTTCTCGGAGGGTGAAGCCATGATGTTTCGTATTTAATCTGGATGTTGCAAGCAGCAGAGAGCTGGCTGGGTCTGAGTAGAGTTCCACATGGTCCACATGGTCGTAATTCAAGCTTTTGGAGGTTCACCGCCACTTTCGGACCTGTTAATCCGACGATCACCTTTAGTAGATCTGAGCTGGATTCGAGTAGACTTTTAACCTGCTTCTAACATGAGGAAAGCTCGTTTCGGACAGTCATAAGTACGACACAACGAGAGTATCACTATTACAGGGTATAAAAGCGTCCAGTGACAACTAGTTACTCGACTCGGAGGGTCCCTCAAGGAAATCTTTGTAGATATTATCCATCTGGAACATCGCACAGATGTGGCCGCCCTTGAGCCACTTCAGACGGGCATTAGGATAGACAGAAGCGGTGAACTCTGCCCAGGCGGGTGGGGTTGCATCGTCATCCTTCCCTCCAACGACCAGGACAGTCCTGCCTTTAGTATGGGCATCATCAAGCTCCTCCAACTTCTTGCCTTCCCACCAATCGCTCCGAATGACTTCCGCCGAACTCATCAGGCCCTCCCATGAGTTTGCGACACTCCTTCGATTCATCTCCGCAAGTTCCCTCAGCACCTTGTTTTCGTCATACCCTCGTTCCTCTCTCCAAGCCCTGTACATCTCCTTCTCTTCGTCTTTCATCTTGTCAAACATGAAGTCCTTGAGGAATGCCTCTGCGCCTTCTTGGGTCTTGAGTTTAGGTGCGATGGCTAGCGACATCAAACGCTGAATGAGTCGGAAGGGGACGATAGTAGCTGGCGGACCAGCGCTGATGTAGTTCGGCCATGTCATGTGTTTCGCCCAGTTGAAGTTGTGCTTGGTGGCGAGAGGAGGGAAGGTACCGACGAGTAGTAGTCCCTTCATGTAACGGCCATGAGGGAACCTCTCGAATGACGCGCCGTACAAAATCTGAGCAGGCACAGTTCCGAATGAGCCTCCGCAAATGAAGAGTTCCAGCTCTTCGGAATTGGGGTAGAGGTGGTTGAGAATAGCAGTGGTGTCTGAGGCAACGGTAGCTGCGTAGGTTACACCTTTCGCTGGGGGTGAAGTGTTGCCATACCCCGGGATAGTAGGGGAGATGAAATGGGCTCCTTTAGCGCTAAGATATCGAGACACCTCTGTTGCTTTACCAACGCTGAGGGTTCCAGGAAAGAATACGACGGCGAGAGAGCTTGAGAGGTCTCCGTTGTTAGCAAAAGCCACCGTACGCCCGTTAGCGACGTTGAGGACTGTCTCTTTGAACTGAGAAGTTGGGCTTTCTGAAGACATGGCGTGTATACAGAGAGGTGTGTATACAAATCCTGGGATATACCAGTGAACTTATAGTAGCCTAGCCGTTCCGCAGTGGGATATGCGCAGTCCAGACTGTCGAGGCCCGTATGGCAGATCAGGGCAGATCGTTCGAGTGTGAGTTACAATGAGCGTGAACCGACCTATTTATGTCCGGCTGTGCCTGGAGACTTGGCGAATAAATATATTATGATTAAGATCTTCGTGTGCCGCTCAGATCCATTGGATACACTTTTGAGTCATCCTTGGCCAGATGCTGCGGCCTAATGCTGCGGAGACCGACAGTAGATGGGTATCCCTAGCTCCTTCACGTAGAAACCATCCGAATGCCGATCCGTGTCAGCCGTCGCGATCGACAAACTCCCCGTGTACCACGCAGAACTCACCAAAGACTCGAAAGCCCTTGCCACATTTATCCATAGTCAACCGTTACAATATCTGCCACCCCGGGGAACCGAGATCTCATGTTTGTGGCTTTCGTGTGGTTGCCTTAGAGCACTTACTAGCCGATCATTGCGAACAGCTGCTACCTTTGATGCGCTTGAGTCGAGGGGGGGGGATCCTAGCTTGCGGGTTGTTGGGTGTGGGATAGTCACCTGATGTCACGTATTGGGGTGAAGCCCATCTCAGGCGACCCAAAGATATATATATCTATATCTACGGTATGCAGAAATCTCGGCACAGATAGAGTGACTTCCTCTTGTCATTGGCTTGGTCACCCGCATCAGACCATTACCGGTGGCTTGAAGGAACCACTACGCTTCAAGTTCTTTTTCCCACTCTCTTTCCCTAAGTTCGATTATTTCCGCCTTTGGGCAAGGTAAAGTGGCCGGCGTTTTGACCATTCACAGTGATTATCGTTGGAGAATAGGATGGGCTTGGGCGAGGAAGAGAGATCCAGCAAGACACAACGTCGTACCATGGGGGTTTTCTACGCAGATGGAACCCAGACGTCAGCAGCCAATAGGATTGAGATGCTCTCATAAGCCCTAACTTCATATCATACAACTATGGAACACGAAGCCAACTCAGCCTGCTGAAGATCCGTGAGCTCAGGGACTTCCTCTCCTGCTTGATGGCCTGTGCCGATCCTTGGCTCGCCTCAGCAGGGAGGTAAGTCACTCTCAACTTTTGTTGGTGAACCTCCGTAGTCTCGCCTGCCTTCGCTTGCGCCCACTGTAACGAAAGAGGAGAATAATTCCTTCAGCCCATGGAACGAGGTCGGGAAGCGAAGCACATACGATTGTTTGGAGAGGTAACGCTCCCATATCAGGAGTAATTAATGTGCTCTGGATGAGAAATTTGTGTTTAAGTTTCTCATCTAATGCGGGCTCTTTCTGTCTGGCCTGAAACAAAACTGGTATCGTTTTCTCAGTCTGAAAAGCTGGATAATTGAAAACCATGCTCACTTGAAATTTCGAAAGTCTCTCCCGATTCAACACGGCTAGGGTTAGGTCTAACGTAGTAGATCTAACATTTGCGCTGATTAGTCGAGCTTATACACCCAGAGAAAGGGCACAAGAAACCTTCGGGTGTGTGGTTTTGACTTTGTAGGTGACTGGATGTGTGTTCTTATTGGTGATCCTCAAGGTGCACTTCAGATCTCGAGTGAGCGGTCCTAAGAGTCGCAAATCATTCAGAGGTGTCAAATACAAGCCGTAAGCCCACGTACTTCTGAATTCAAGAACCTCGTCAGGCTGCAGAGAGACAGACATGCTGAGTTGAGGTGGTCGACGACGTTGTGGGTTCCCTCTAGCCAATGGCTATATCTGAGCTCTGCATCATAGCACAGCTTATTTTGACCACACCCATGAGCAAACTGCTGTAGACACCCATCTCCGCTAGTCACGATGCCATTGCGAGTAAGGATGAGAGTTCCGGAGAGGTGAAAGAAAGCTGTGCGGAATTTATTTGCACATGCTTGTCTCCGACGTTATCACCATATCGGAACAGTCTCTGGGCTCTCTTAGTCTCCGTCCGGCCGCTGTTATCAACGGCACTCCGGGAGGTTCTTGGGCACTGACGAGAGTTCTATTGGCCACTGGGGATAATTGATAACCTTTAAGATTGTTCCTGCTCTAATCCTGCTCTAATCCCCTTCGAAATCCTGGGCAGAACCATTTTCTTCTTCTCTATGGCTCAGCTAACCGACGGCGAACGATTAGTACCCGTGTATTGCTTATGGTTCCTATCATCCCCACCAATCCAGTTTGACTCTGCCATCAGAAAGAACCATGGAGACGCCATTTAGTCGACGTGATGAACGCTTGAGGGTCTTCGGCCTGTTATCTGGGCGTCTATAAAGGCATTGTCACTGAAACTCCCTCCCACAACGTATCAACATGGCACTCCCTCGCGAGAACGTTCTATACCGTATTGAAAGCGTTGACTTTCATACCTACCTCGAACTCTACGATACGAACAAGGATACAGTCGTCACAAGACCCAAAAACGATTCCCCCCGCAGAAGGTTCCTCATTTTTTGATAAAGTATCTTCCTTCGAGCGTCTCTAACGATGTTCTCTTCAGTGGCAATTTGTCCCTAACGAGGGCAAACCAAATGCATTCCAAATCAAGAATTATGCTACCAAGGATCGTCGAGTCGTCAGATACCTGGCAGCTCCTACGGCAGCCAAAGATGAAATCGAGGCGTTTGCTGGCACATGATCGCTTCGATCCTGCTAGGCTCGAATATGAGCTCAGAGTTGCAGAGCCCGGTAACTTCAGGTATGTTGCCTTATCGACGTCGTTGATATAACGGAGAACTTATAATAATCCTAGCATCTCGTTTGATTCCGCCTTTGTCATGTATTTTTCTTTCTAACCATTGCCCGAATACGAACAGCCCGGCTTGCTGACCGTCGAGTCTGGCAACGGCGATGTAAGAGGATTACCCCCGCTGAATGTCAAATTCTAACCATTCGTAAACCTAGGCTCTTTCCCGACAGCAGAGGTGGCGTCTTGTCGAGGTTGCGCCGGCCGTCGGCGCTGGAAGATATCGCATCCGCGCCTACATCAACGGGATCGCCTTGCAGCTCACTCCTAAAGAGCCCAAGATCACCCTGCCCCGTTGAAATCTAAGGACAAGCACCAGGAGGTATGCCTGTCTCTTCATAATCTCGATTTATCTGAGCTAACTTCGGACCTAGTGGGTGGTCAACCCTCTAGGAAATGGTAAATGCGAGATCAAACACAATGTCGAGAATGCGTATCTTGGCTGGGAGAAGAACAATCAAGGTTTTGCCGAAGTCAAGAAAAGCACGCAGCCCCAGGTCTGGAAGGTGAAAGCCATTGGGAAGCTTGCTCATAGGTGAGCTCAACCGTTTCTGCTACCTGTCATAGTAAGTCAACCGCACTCGCTCCAACAGTGTCACCCTTGAGGATCCAGGTATCCCAGTCACGGTTCCGCTGGCCCTGGGTCATAATGATAGCCAGGTGGGTCTCGCTCTCAATCCATTCCGAAGCTTGCAGACTAATAAGGATCGCTTCTAGCTCATTTTGAAATCTAAGAAGGTACCGCACTCCGGGTATTTGCCTTTTTTTCTATTATCTAAATCCAACCCTGTGCAGGTTGCACACGATCGCCTCTGGTTCTTCGACAGAGTGGAGTGGACTAACGACGATTACGCTGGGGATAGTGACCACGAAGATGCGAAGGCCGAGCCCAAACCAATAACCGTGCGCTACACGGAAATCGCTAGCGGAAGTACATACTATACGATACCAATAGCCCGAACAATATCACTGTTGACATGAACAACTACGCCTCCTTGAAGGAGGGTGGATGGAGGGTGAGTCTCAAGACATCGAATCCGTTGCATCAGTTCTCACTGAAGGCACCCGTTAAGTTTACTGTGAACTATACTGATACGACTTCCAATGTCTTCATCATGGTCTATAGGTGGTATGCCACGGGCAACAGTAACATTCCCGAGAGGGAGGCGTACCTCACGCTGACGGCCAAGGGACTGCTTCAGGCTACGAGCTCGAAGATGGACGATAGTTGGGTCCTAGAAAGATATGAAGCAAAGAGCACCCCAGTCCCCGCCTATTAGTGAGTCAATGATCAAGTTTGTCTGGTGTACGTTGCTGATAGAACGTGACCGTTTTCTCCTTCTCAGCATATGTTTGGCTTCGAATACCAACTTGGTTCTCACTGATACACCAGAGGGTGACCTGAAAGCGGTCGGAATGGTACGTTTCTCGATATCCATCAGCTGAAGGTTACTTGCTGACGCTCTTCAAACGCGACAGTTACAACTGCAGTCTAAAGTCAAAGGCTCCCAAGAACAGCTGTGGGCGTTCGAACTCAGTAAAAAGAGTCAAATGAAAGAGGCTCGCCATGAAAGCTTGAAATAGTCCCGTCTCTGCTATATCATTGTAATCAAATGTGCTGTTGTAGAACTTTGGAAGTACTTTGAAACCTCTGATGCAATTTCGAGGGGCTTGGCTAGGCTGGTGTTGACACAGCCACGTACAATGCGATTTCCACGAGGCTGGCTCGGGTTGTCCAGATGCTTCATGCCTCGACTTTGATGACACTGCAGCACTGTGTAATTGCCACACAGACCGACCTCTGATTCGGTCCAAGGGGATGCAGAAACAACCACGAAAACCTCTTTGTCAGCTGGGACTTTCTGAAGCCTCGAATGTACCACAATTGCCCTGGGCCTAGCCAACCGGTTTTGTTCAAACCCATTCCCAGTCGCCACATTTCCCAGCTCAGTGGGATGCATAGTCAATTGCGTTTTTGACATCGACGCAAGACCACAATCTCTCCGCATCCTGATTATCGACGAAGTAGACCCGTTCCCGGTGCCCAGTGCCAGGTGATCAGGATGGGTGCCTCATTGCCAACACGTGCATTTGTCACCCTCAAACGCCCAAGATTAAATCTCCACAATAACTGCTGCACCGGAATTTCAATTGATACACGCTGCCGCTAAATTGTCAGCCGTTTCATTTAGATAATCTATGGTCGACTTACACGAGGCCGACTCCCGGTGACAGAAATATAAAAAGGCGTGAAGAATGTGGCAGATTGCCCATAACCCCACATCCATCCACGTTCCCACTTCCTTTTCTCTTTTTTCGTCGCTTGAACTTGGTTGAACCAACGCAGAATCGCAATGGCGATCACAATCTTGCCCACCATCGACGAATCCGGTGAGGCATACGACCTCCCACAATACGGATTCGGCGCAGCTGTCGACTTCGCTAGTCTCGTGCGCTCAAATCGATTCCTCTTCCGAGTCTTCACTCCCAAAGAACAAACCCCATCGCCTGGTAGCGATTCCATCACACCCTTCTTCGTAGCCTCCAAATACGATTCCAAATATACATTACTCGCCGAGGAGATCCTACGAGGCCAAACCCCAGTGGACCCCAGCGCTGCGGGCTTCCATACTGGCACCTATGAAGATATCGCAACTCACATGGACTGGACGACAAGGCATCATTCCGCCTACATTTCCACATCCTTCAGCTTTGCTTGGGCTATGTGGGAAGCGCTGAAACGATATCATTCCGGCGTCAAGCAAGACGTTCAAATAGCCATCATCGACGCTTTCGCAGTTTCGCACAAAGCAGTGACTGCTGTTGACTTGCTCCGAAGTGCTCCAGATTCGGGGTAAGTGATATTCAGAAGAACTTTCTATCAGATTTTCTAACACCTTCGTTTACAGGCGCAGGCCCGAGCACTGGCAGTGGTACCGCTTCGCCCAAGAATCGCAGGCGGTTCTCGTCCACCAATACATTCCCTCCTATGCCGTCCTTGCCTCGGTTCCCATCCTCCCCCTCCTCGAGAAACTTCCCTCGTACTTTTTGCGAGCACCTCCCATGCCAGGCAACGAGAAATCGATCCTCTCTAATCTCGGTTGGGATTACGCAAACAAGAAGCAAAGCTTCCGCCAATTTTGCCAGGCAATGTCGAATCGTTTCCTGCAGCTGTCTGCAGAGGCGAAGCTTGAAGCAGCTACGACCGGGTCCATACGGCTGGCGATCACCTTCCTCCGTCCCTGGATCGAGAGGACTGCATCCGCATTACAGGGCAACGAGGACGCTGCGACCATTCTGTTCTCGCTCTCAGTGCTCATCGCACAATGGCCTGGAAAATGGTGGGCCGAGGAGCATACGGAGCTGCTCAACATCGTGCAAGGAATTGTTGACTCTCTCATCGGAGAGTTCAAGAAAGCCGATGTACCTTCCGAGGCGGAAGCCGAACCTCCTCTAGCCTCTCCCATTGACAACTGGTTTGAGAAGCACCCGTCTCAGAGCCCAGTCGATGCCGCCAACACCCGATGGATTCCTCCCCTTTTCATCCCACCCACGTTCCACGGCCTCAAACCGACTCAGGCCGTCGCCTCACCTTCGCCTCTTGTTCTCGCACGCTCCCCCGCAATTCCTGCCCCATCCTCGAGCACATCCGATGCCCCTACGCCGAGGCCAAGCACACCACCCCGTACCACCTCACGCGTTACAACACCGATCACCCCTCCGCAGTCGCCTCCCCGCCGACCTCGCCTTGCTTCCAACGCATCCATTTCATCTGTCGAGTCTGCGACTTCAACTATGACTCCCATGCCTTCTCCTACCACGACAATTGCTGGTTCATCTCAGGAGCATTTACCTTGTTTTGAGGATATTACCCTCTGCGAGGGTATCACGGACAACGAAGACGTATTTGTCGGGCCTTCAAAGGGAGCCAAGCTGCTTCCCAAGGTCGAAGAAATTGTCGAGGAAGCCGAGATGGACTACGCCGAAAAAGCGAGGGCAATCATGAATATTCCTTACCCACCCGTTGATCCGGAAGAAAAGCCAACCATTGCACCTCCTCCGGCGCTCACCATTGATACCGATACTGCCAGTATCAAGGCTGAAGTCGCCGAGCCGACTCTTTCGACTACGCCAATCCAGAGGAAGCCCCAAGATGTCTCATTATCCTCATTATGGGACTCTGTACCCTCGCCAAGGCGCTGGATGGAGAGGAGGGAGCCGACGATGTTGGAGAAGGCGGGGTGTATCGTTGGAGGCTTTGTCGTTGGTGCTTGGATCACCATTTGTATGATGGGTCCTCAGGCTCGTCCGCTGCTGGTCAGGACGTAACGTCTGATGAAACCGCTGGATTTCATACCCACATTACTCACTCTTGAGGAGCCCCATAGACATATGGATGCAGTCAGTCATTCATGCGTGACGGATAACTTATTTAGACACTGTACTTTAGATCATAGCATTGTTGTAATCATACCTAGCATTTGTATAGTAGTGTACCACTCATGTATGTAGAATATGCAATCACTTGCGAATAGCATAAAGGAGACCATCCCAGCCTTTCTCGCCGACGGTTGAAATAGTGGTAGCATCAGACTCGGGGTCGTTCTGGATGTACCTCAGCAAGTTTCGGACCCCTTCGCAACTCTCATCTGTGTTCGCGAGGTTCTGGACGCGCCCTTTGCGAACGACATTATCCACGATCTACAAACAACCAAAGTGTCAGTGCAACATCTTGAGCGTCAACTAAACAGACACATACGATGATACCTCCGCTCCTTACAAGCCTCTTGGACTCGACGAAATACTTGGTGTTGTTGACCTTGTCGGCGTCGATGAAGGACATGTCGAAAGATCCATCCGGACCAAGCTTCTCAATCGTTTCGGCCGCCGGGCCGACGATGACTTCGGCTTTCTGGGACAAGCCTGCCTTCTCAATGTTCTGACGAGCAACCTGAAAATTACGAATCATGTGTGAGTACGCCACTCCACATGTTTTCACGGATGAGTCCCAAGCTCACCTCCGCATGCTTCTGCTCGAGCTCCAGAGTGGTGACCTTGCCGTCTTCAGGGAGAGCACGAGCCATCCAGATAGCGGAATAGCTGCGAGGTAACGTTAGAAGGCCGCGGTATGGCGTGAATTGCAGCGGATCTTACCCTCCAAGAGTACCAACTTCAAGGACTCTCTTTGCCTTGATTGATTGGGCAAGCAATTTCAAGAACTTTCCCTGGGCGGCGCTGACTGCAATCTCGTATTCGATACCATTGTCAGCGGTGTTCTGGACGACTGCATCGAGGACCTCGTCCTTGGGAATGAGGAAGCTATTGTGGTAGAGGTCGGACTCGGTCCATTTGGCCTTCTGCTCTTGAGTGAACTGGACAGACATGATGAGTGCGAGATAGTTGATAAGCTCTTGGTGCTGGAAGAGAGGTTGAAAGGATTCTGGAGTATCCACCCTCAGAATTGTGGTACTTTTATACCTGAGGAGAATGTATCGTCACGTTTATTCTTGCAACATTTGGCGAAGTGTATGACTCTGTTACTTGACGTCGCTGCCTTGGTAATAGAGCTCAAAATGACTCGGAGAATCTGCAGATGTCTGCCACAAATCACCCTATCCACGCGCGTTTCAATTTCCAAGGGACCAAAGCTCAAGACTCGGAGTCGGATATCAGTTGCACAGTCGAGGGATGGATAATCTGATTAGATCCGAGAGTCCATAAATGGCGCTTCCATTCACCAGTAGGCGCTCATCGACCTCATACTCGCAGTAAATGCCTCATCTTGATGGTTTCACTACTCCGGCTCGATCTGCGCAGCAGGTAATCGTTATCAGATAAGACAACACGGCTCCGCCATGGTACCCTCCCAGTCTTCAATACATTCAATTGACCCATTCGACAACTCTTCTAAGTTCTTCCGCTCGCCTGCCCACAATCTTAGTCACTTCTTCACCCCAAAACTCCTCAGGAGGAGCCCCAGGTCCAACTACGGTCCCGCACCCTCTTTGATGCTTCTCTGCTTCGCTGTGTTCCATTACGACGCAGTTATCAACCGTCAGAGGTTTTCGGACGTCCCAGCGTACGAGTGTTGGCCGTGAGGGAACGTTATGGGGTGGTATGGTAGAACGGCCCCGGTTGACGTCTTCGAATACGAGGGCAACATCGTCCTCGTCTATCGGAAGTTTGCTGTTGTGACAGAAGTGAGTTAGCTCCTCACTAGGATAGGAACACGCCACGAATACATACTTTATCTGTTCCCGAGTAGACTTCTGCTCCCGGTGCAGGAAATCCCGCAGCAGTCGCTCATACAGCTTCTTCCTGTTTTTCATAGGGAGTGGGTTTAGGATAGGCTTCCCTGCGAGCTCGCACAAGATGTACGTCGCTATATTTAGGCCGAATATTGATGGTAGAGGACCGATAACAGGTAGTATTCGTACACGGAAGTCGTCAAATACATTTAACTCGTGGACTTGTCCTTTTTTGAACTCGTCTTCCGGTAGAGGGAGGAGCTTAACGTCGCCGGGGACTTCGGTGGAATAGACGACTGGAACTCCTGAGGTGACGCCGAGACGACGAAGGCGCTGGCGGACGGAGCGAGCGAGGGGGTCATAAATAGTGCTGGAAATGTCTGCGATCTGAATTCGTGTTGGGTCGCATTTGGCACCGGCCCCCATGGAGGAGAATACCTGTGATTTTGTTTAAATAAACGGAATGTTGAGTAGAAAGGTTTTGCAATACGTACGGGCAAATTGTGATCATGGCAGTATTTCAGCAGATCAACTTTTGTGGTTATGTTGTCAATGGCATCTGCAGCACGAAAGATGATAAGCATGGTGGAGAGTAGTTCAAGCAGAGCAACTGACCAACCACCCAGTCGACTCCGTCAAGCAGATCGCCGCCTTCCTCCTTTCTCCAGATCTCTACTCTAGCGTCGACTTGCACCCAGCGAGAGATTTGTTGTAATGTTCTCTTAATGGATTCAACTTTCGGTGTCCCCACGTCTGCGAGTGTCGCGGTCGCATGCCTATTGAGGGAGGATAAAGTGACTAGGTCGAAGTCGACCAGTCGGATTTTCGAAATGCCACTAGGAAAGAAGGATTAGATACAATATGAATGAGAAAGAACACTGCGGGAATCGAACTTACGACCTGGCAAGCATAACAGCAGCCCAACTACCAACTCCCCCACACCCGACAATGACGACACTCCCATTCCGAATCTTCCCCATTCCTTCATCACCGAAGAAAGTATAGTTCCTCGCAAGCTGTTCTCTTATCAAGTCCTCATCAAACTGAACCTGGAAGTCTGGCGGTGGATTCTGTGTTGTAGCAGCGACCGGTGGTGGAGTCAGCGAACGACTCCCTCCGAGACTGGCTGTAGCACTGTTTATGTCCCGGCTGGACTCGTGGGATGTCACCGACTTTCGGACATATTCGTCTAGATGTTTGCGGCGTTCTCGACGCGAAAGGCGAGTGTAGGCTGTGAGTGCTCCTGCTGTTAGCACGGAGGCGCCTACTGCAGTGGCCACCAGTTGGACCTTGTGTGAGCGAAAATCTAGAGTCATTTCTTTGTGGCGGTGCTCGGCCCTGGCAACTTTTACAAGGGCCCACTTGAATGTCCATCCATCTCAAGCTTGTTCCTGTCGATCAAAAAAGCGAACACACGAAGAATTTTCAAGGTAACATGTAGCTCTGTATCCTCAGATAACGCTCAGCCTGGGAGCGCAGAACCAGGCAGGCTTGACCAAATGAGCGATGAGTGAACCGTGAGAGATCATAGCCTTTTATAGTGTGGGAGAGTACTACCGCATTATCGTGATTATCTTAGCAATTCAATCCCAAAGGGTACTTCCGACATCGACCTGCTGCAATACATACAAGGTACAAGTGCTGTGGCCGCAATCATGCGAATACAGGAGTTTGACGGCTACTGGTGGAGCGCTGGATGAAGCTGGGCCTTTATGTCTCTATCTCATGGACGTCGAGACAACTTTACCGCATCAAAGCGAGGCTGCAGCATCTGGCAGCCATGTTGACTTGAACGGCCTACCCATGCAACTAGATGCATCCCCTGGTTCTCTTGAACTGGACCGACCGGGCAACCCAGTTTCAAAGATGATGCACCAGCAGACGACCTCAGGGACAGAGTGAGCTCGACTGACTTGCTTGCAGCATAATTTATTGACGACACCTTACCAGGTCACAAATGTTTGTGAACCCTTCAGAGGTCTTGATCGACGGCGTCAATACATTCACAAGCGCAGGTGGAAGCGTTTATAACATTCATCCGGCTCTTACTGTGTCCCTTCAACATGGTAGGTTGCAGCCACCCCATCTGGCAAATGTTACTGAGAAAACACTTGACAGAAGTTGCTTCCCCGTCCATGTCACCTGTTGTTCCCTTAGTGAGTTCCGGTCAATCCAGCAATTCAATAACTGTGTCTAATCTGCCCCAGGCCCCTAGCTCTTCTCAGTTGTCGGGAACGGTTGAGTCTGTTCCATTATATGACCCCGAAATACTGCTAGAACTGCATTTTTGTCTAGTCCAGTCTCCGTATTGAAAGAGAGCCTGAACACGACAGCGAGGTGTATGCGAGGCTTCTGCTTCCAAAGAAGCTTGGATGGCCACTATGGCCCCCTCGTCCTCGCAACGGTCTCCCCGATTGTTATCGAAGGAAAGGCGTCAGCATTGGCGATGTTGGAATCATTACCACGAACGGCGAATTCGACTTTTTATTCAACATCTGCCATTCGGCTGACGATCCTATAAACCGAAACCGAGTGCCGGAGAATTTCCAGCCCATTGACCCTCCCCTCGATTTCGACGAAGATGTGACATCGGAACCGGATGCATGGAAGGCAGGAGACTATGTCCTGAATGGTTCAATCCAAGAGCAAGGGCTAACGTATGTCACCTGCATCAGTTGTATTGGTCTAAATTCTCATCTCCGCCTCTAGGACAACCTCAAGCTCGAATACCTTCTCATTTGAATGCTCTCCCTCCGAAGGGGCCATCTCCGTGCTGCCTGGTGGTGGATCGCGTCAGGACCTTCTCATCACTGTCGATTTCCATGATTACGCAGGGCAACACGCCGAGTCCTGGTACAAATTTGTCAACGCTCCAAGACGCGCAGGCGGGCTCGGTCGGGGAGCATCCAACGGCGCTCTATACCTCATCACTGGAGTCGACAAGACGTCTTCATGGGGAACAGGCTCGTTTACTGGAGTTGCTGGGAACGGGACATTTCCCTTAAGGTTCCGCAAAGCCGGTTCGGATGCAAGAGAAGTAAACTATAGCTTCGTTTGGTGTCAGTCTGGTCTTGCCGCCACGAAACACGGGCCCATGATTGAACGGTTTGACGGGGAACCTGGGCTTCCGGAGAACCAGTGCACCTTTCTCCGAGGGTTCAGAGTCGCTCTTTCGGAGACATTGTGGGCGTCCCTGTTCAAGCCTATTGAAGTTCGTTCGATCCTGGACGCGAAGCCATCTTCATTGCTCAATAAAAGCCAATATATCCCTTTTGGGAGCGGTGCAAGCTCTGGTCTCTCGAGATACTTTGGCTTCGGTCGCGGTTTGGGGTCGAGCAGTCCTCGCGATGCAGAAGGGGATGGTGGTGCGGTTGTGATTCCTGATTTTCCGGCTCCCTCCCCGGTTCGTCCCCGCCATATGTCCGCTATACCAGTTTATTGACAACTTTACAGACCCTACACCCCTCTGACGCAATCAACTCGTTCCTTCTCAGTCAGGTTGGCCTTTCCGTCATCCAACGTATATTCAGGCATTAATCTTCCATTAGGACCAGTCTGCAAGGGTTGCGATCACTCATGATAGCCTTTGGTGTTCTGCGGTTGAGGATGTGCGTTTATGACAGCTTTTCATGAAGGATATCACCCTGACTTTAAATCTTAGGGTGCAACAACGTTACCAAGCACTCTTGAAATACTTGACCGGATATCTTCAAGTCATACTCGGGTCTCTCACAATGGTGTGTTCCTCTGGCAATCGAGCATGTGTGCTGCCCTGACGAGCACTACCAGGCGTTACTTCGTTTGTCCCCAACGATACCATTGACACCAAGAAGAAGTATCGGCAGCGACGTCTGTCAGTCCAGTCAACAACCTCTTCAATCTTGTCGGTGGACGCTCCTGTGACCATATCCACGATACGCCCCAAATATCCTGGATCGACAAGAACCAGGCGCCTTCGGCCAATTGCAAACCGAACCCATGATGGTGGATCCTCCAGAAAGGCCAGAAGCCATCGTGGGGTTTCCGACTTCGTCCCTATCGAGCCGCTTACACCCAAAGACACGGCCTTACGATCCAAGGCGTGGAGTACGAGCCAACCAGATCTCACCATACCACGCCGAAAATCATTGCTTGGAGACATTTATCTCAACATAGAAGCGACCCCGCCCTCTGGGACATTCCGTCGAGAAAGCAGCGAGACGCGGGTTGCTTCGTCACGCAGTGAGACGGATGTTTCGACGACGCCGGTAACTGCGGTCTCCCGATCGGGTTCGGTCGATTCCCTGTCGTCGTCTCAGGATACGAGGTTCGACCTTTTAACGCCCCTCCCCACCAAAGAGTCCCCAGGCGCGCCAAGGAAGTTTTCAAGACGCTTTTCTTCCGACATATCTAGACCTGCAAGCCTGGACTCCTCATTCCTGGTCAATCAGGCTGAGAAGAACGGACGTGAGATCCTCGAGTTCAAACAGGACAAGGGCACTAGGCGTATTGTAAGTCTCAAGATCCTTTGTTGCTCCACCCTGCTGATCATTCCTATCAGCAAATTGGAACAGTTATGGAGAAAGGGGCATCAGAGTTGTACCG
The DNA here is from genome assembly GCA_944990035.1 of Clitopilus passeckerianus. Lineage (NCBI taxonomy): Eukaryota > Fungi > Basidiomycota > Agaricomycetes > Agaricales > Entolomataceae > Clitopilus > Clitopilus passeckerianus. The sequence continues at coordinate 205,790 of CALYLX010000071.1, forward strand.
AGCTCTCGACCTTAATACTGGAACAATGCTGTTGGTCAGGCGTATCAGCATCAAGGACATTAAGGCGGAACAAGTTGCGACGATACTGAAACAACTCGAGCCCTTGAAGAAGCTATCCCATCCCAACATCGCCAAATTCGAAGGAGCCGTACAGGTCAAGGATACCCTGAACATCGTTCATGAGTAAGTTGTCCTGAGTTGTCAGTTTTCTTCCCTCTGAGCTGATTCTTCCTCGCAGATATATGAGTAACGGGTCACTAGCCCAGACCCTAAAAGCATTTGGGAAGCTAAATGAGCGCCTGGTCGCGGGCTACGTTACGCGCATCCTTGATGGTTTGCACTACCTGCACGGGATGGGTATCACACACTTCAACCTCAAAGCGTCAAACATTTGGACGACTCGGAATGGGACGATTAAGCTCACTGACTACGAAATATGGAATACCTTATCCTCCAAGGACGAACTTGTATCGATGGCGCCAAATTGGATGGCGCCAGAGATCATCGAATTGAAAGGCGCTTCCCCCAAGTCAGATATCTGGTGTCTTGGGTGTACCATCTTGGAGCTGCTCACTGGGCATCCGCCTTACTCTGAAATTAGCAATCCTTTGTCCGGTCAGTTCATAAATACGCAAGAGCGAACCATCGCTAACCCGATTGTAGTCATGTTCCGTATTGTCGAGGATGACAGGCCTCCCCTACCCGAAGGTTGCAGCCCGTTGCTAGAGGCCTTCCTTGTTCAGTGTTTCAACAAAGATGTGGAGGAACGACCGGACACGACACGTCTTCTGAGACACACCTGGCTAAAGAACCAGTTGAGAGAATACCAAATACCGGAGGTACGCATTGTCAAGGATATTGGGCATGTGGTCATCCGACTGATCAATTAACCACAGGACGACATTCCATTCCTCCGTCGTGTCAGTGCCGAGCCACGCGGCCGGGACACTCTTGGGATAGGATTCCCATCTGCAGCGGTTGCTCATCCAACCTCAAATTCTATTCAGGATGTAGCGACTAAGGAGCACTCGTTTGTGAAAACAACCTTCGGTAAACGTAAGTAGATGCCGGTTAGTTTCGAAGCAGTAACTGACTTCGCTGCAGCTATGATGTGTCGAGTATGTCAGTTGACCGTCAAGAGAAGTGCTGTTCTCTGCGAAGCGTGTAGCCTTATCGCACACTCAAAGTGTACCCCCAATGCACCTGCCACATGTGACCTCCGCTCCCAGCTGCTTTTGTACGCCAGTTATGGGGAGGCAAGCAGAGTTTCCTCCCCAGATCCGGCGCCAAAGGAACCGATGGCCTCTCCCAGCTCTCGGCTTAAACCGTTACCGGACCGCGACTATTACAAGCCCTCATTTAGGGTTTCCGGGAGGTCCACGGCCTCAACTCTGGTAGAGAACGGGAGTCCTGATCAACCATCCGAAGCCCGATTCTCTCGAAAGTCAACCACATCCACCCTGGTTGAAAGCCCTGCAGATCCTCCCCGGCTCCCTGGCAAAGCCATGCACAAGTTTCCTCTTAGACCAGTTCCTCCCAAACCAGCGACACCCGGACGAGAAACGACTCCCACTTCGTCCTCCAAGACAGCATTGAAGTCGCCTAGGAAGACGCTAGATAACCGGCCACCACTTCAAGCCAGCTCCGCCCAAGCGTCACAGTTGTCGAATGCCCATCGTCAACGCAAAGATAATCTTTGTATCATACAATAAAGCGCGTGTTACTTGCCTCATGTTGTGACCGTCCTCCCTCGAACCACGACTTTGTCTATACCTCCTGTTGATATCTGACTTTTGATACCCTACACCTGATACGCATTGCCTGGCCCTCTTATTTATTTATACACTATATTGTGTTCATCCTCCCCATCGCCCTGACCAGATGGTGTGTAAGGCGCCTAAGTTGCATGGCACGAGGCCTGGAGGCGTGATTGGAGGCGCTCATCTGCCCTCACGTTCACACTGCACTCGATGCTCTGAAACACAGTCTTCCTTACTTCCTTATAAGATGGAGACAGCAACTTCCAGCTTGCAAAATGCGACTTCTTCGCTGACAAGCTCACTGATGGAGGTGGACAATGACCTAGATACCGGCCAACCAGCTCAAAGTCAACGAATTGTGCCAAGAACGACAGAGATGCAGGACAAGGCCAGTATTCACGGGTATGTACTGACCATTTGTTCAGGAACTGTACTCGAACGCAAAATATTGACGCCATTATGAGACCTGGCGTCATGTCCAATGCATCTCAAGTCCGCGCTGATAATGGAACATTCACAAGCGCTACCACCGCCAACTTGAACAATTTCACGATTTATGCCAGTGGCCAATCAATCAACGTTTTGAATCCTACTCCGACTTCTCAAGCTAGCCAGCGTGAGTTGCATTCATGCCACGGCTCCCTTAGTCATAAGTTGCTAAATACTAAATCAGCCTTATCAAACACTCCGCCGAATGTATGTAACACAGATCAGGTTAGTGAACGAGTACCTTTTCTCAAGCACCACCCACCCAGTGTCTTACGAGTACACCATTTATTAAAAGATTGCCTCAACCACATGTGGAACACCTGAACCTCAGGTAGGCCTTCGAAGTCGCCTGTGTGTTATCGAGTTCACGCCGTAACTTGTGGTTTAGACAAGATTGCGAGTACATAGAAAACGACATGAGCACGCGAGTGGGGTTTATGCAAGATTGCTCCTCCCATTGGGTCATGGTTGGCCGTTGTGGCTACCTGGACCTGCACTGGGGCCAGTTCCATACCAGAAAAACGGAGTGAGCATTGGAGATGTCGGGATAATAACCAGGGAAGGGGCATTCGATTTCTTCTTCAACATCTGCGTAGATGCAGACCATCCGGTCAACAGGAGTCCACACGGGCTGCCAGAAAAATTTGCACCTATTAAACCCCTTGTGAAGCTATTTCACGACGAAGGAGAACACGAAGATGTGACCTTCAAGCCCCATGGTTGTCCCGAGTAGCTGGCTCAAATGTTCGATAGACGGGCTTTCAATGGAGACGTGACTTCTACTCGACGCGCTTGGTTCCCGGGAGAATCTGTGACTTCCGGTGAGGTGGCACAGCTCGAGTCTTCGGAAGAAAATACCTTGCCCTCGTGTTCAATTTCGCTCATTAAACGCAGCTCTCAGACGACAGCCCCACGTAACACATGTTCAAAGTATGAATTCAAAGCCTCTGCACCGGAAGGAGCCGCGCTCGTTTTGCCCCAAGGCGGATCTCGCTATGATCTACGTGACCACAACAGTTCTTTCCTGAGATATGCGTTTGAGAATGCAGAGTTCTGGTACAAATACATCAATGGCAAGGGAGGACGCATGGTTCCAAATGGGGAGTTATATTTGATCACCGGCGTCGATAAGGCAACAACCTGGGGGACAACCTCGTTTACCGAACTGGTGGGGCCAGGCGATTTCACGTTGGAGTTTCGAGAGGCAATTCCTGGGTCCTGGGAGGGGGAATTCGAATACGTCTGGAACCGACCTAACTATGTCGCCAGTCGACAAGGCCCAACAATAGACATGTCGGGTCTTACCTCTGACTCGGCGTCAATCTGGGCAAATTCTACGTCGCATCCAACTGGCAGTCAATGCCTATTTCTTCGAGGTTTTAGGGTAGCACTGGGTGAAGGTCTCTGGGCTCGTCTATTCGGGACTGTTGAGGTTACAACAATGCATGACTCTAGCCGACAGCCCCTCCCAAACCCAACGACCACTGAAAGGGCTGGCCTTTCAAGGGTCGTCAAGTCTGGCTTGAATTCATTGTGCAACCTTTGGGGGCTGGACCCCAGTTCCTTTTAGCACAGCATGATGGAGATGGAGATGTAATTTTGGTCCCTGATGCCCACCAGTCGCCGAAGGTGATTTACATCTTCCTGACCGCAGTACGTCTGGCTCATCTCTGGGTAGAGCACACATCCGTCCGATATACTCAATAAATATCTCTTGGAGCAGGTATAGAGAGGAACATTATCCTTAAAACCCCTATTCTCAACCCTTCCTTACAGCATCCTGGTGCAACAGTTGCTGTCACGCATGACGACGTATGGTGCTCTGTGCTGGATAAGGTAAACATAACAAACTGGGCGTTGTATTCTAGTGGCTGAGAAGTGGCGTAGAACTCACAAACATTTCCTGATCCTTCTGATCTCATTCGGCGTGTAACCGAGAAATACCAATGGTCAAATGATCCAGCCAATGGTTCGTTTATTTGGTTATGCTGGATTTGCAGTCAAGCTGAAGTGTCCTGGTGTTTAGGAACTATAGCGTTCCATCCGAAGGTTCTCACAGCTTTACCAACTTTCATTTTTGGCTCTCTGTTACCCCCGGTACCTATGCATTCTGATGTTGGTTTGTCCCAAATCAGAAATAGGACGGCCGTGGCGTGCTTGCGCTGTCGTAAGGGCAGGTATAAGGTGGCGAGCTTTGGCACGCAAAAAGAACCGGCGCTAACTCTCCTTCAGTGTATTCAGCCCGAGAATAGTGACGGCCCCTGTGAAAGATGCATAAGGAGGGGGATAATTCCGACCTGCAGGTACCTTACTATAGAAGAGGAACGGCAGGAGCTGGAGCAGGCAAGGCAATCGGCGCCCTCCCCTTCAAGCCATTTTCCATCACCTATCCCCCATTACGACGATCCTTCCCAGTCTACAAGTCTTCCCAGCAGCAGCCCGGCGCCCTTTTTCCCCTCAGCGCCCAGCTCAGTCTGTTTAGAGGAGAATCTTCCAATCAGTCTGGATTTCGTGCCGACCCTCTGCGGCTACCATCCTCGTTCACGGAATCTCACCCGGACATAGAAAAAAGTGCAAGAGACGCGAAGTCCGAACGAATAGATTCAGTCTTCCTGTGAGGTCCTAACAGCGCGTATACTGGCTGGAGCCAGTATGACTGAGGCATCAATGCCACGATTTTGGTTCTGGAATGTGTTCCATACCTAGCACCTTGAAATTCCCTGATAAAGCTCGAAGACCCGTTGACAGTGGTTTCGGTATCGACCATAATTCCTTATAGCAAATCTATACGAGATTACTGTTCCTGTAGATTTTTGGTTGCGTTCAGTGAGGTACGCGTTTTTGGAGTGACGAATTGATATCCATGTTGATTACACCACTCATATTTTACCATCTGATTTTCAGTTTCTTCCTACGCCCAATACTCCTTTCTATATAAAGCTTTCAATTCGTTCCTCTTAGTGAAAAACCTGCCAATGCTTGATTGTTAGAGATGCCATGTGGCAAGATAATGGGCGACCCGCCATCGTTCAACCTCTCGGGGTGATACCTTCAGTTGGCCTACCAATCTTTGACATTCTGCAGCGGATGGAGCTGGGGATTTGACGTAAGCTTGGTTCAGCAGTTGTACTAATATTCACAAATTCTCGAACCAATAGCCAGACGTTGGGTTTCTGAGCTGACTGCAGGTCCCAGGTCCGGTCTTATCCAGGAAAGGCCTCAGCGCCTTAGTCTGCTTCGGCTGAGATTCAGTTCCTCGCTCATGACCCAAGTCTATGGTGGCAACATCCAAATTGGACCGATTGCAACCTGGTTGCCTCAGTTTCTGAGATTCCGTGATTAATACGTATTGTGCTCGTTCATTTCGATTTTGATCCTGTATAATCAAGGCGGGGAGAAGCACTGAAAGCCGTAGAAACTTTAAAAGGGCCCTCCACAGCTATCTTTCTCATTTGCATGAATTGCTCTGCAAAGATCTGGCTGATCTTGAAGTTGCAGCCAACTGGCTGGTGATTACTAATCAGCACGGGGCACAGCCACTTCTGGCTTACCCGACAAATTGTCGGACTCGTTCACCAAACCACCGGAAGTTCGAACTTGCAGGCTGACAATGGCGAATCCACCCCTAACAATACAGCAAAGGCGCCTCAGGATGATAATTGTGTCTGCCCCAATTATGGTCGCAACCGGCTGTGAGTTGGTACCAATATCGCAGTCAAAGCCCCTCATTGACACCAACTTGTTCACCAGTTGTTTTGTATAAAAGGCTGTATCTCGGAGAGCCGCAGAGGACAGTACCGAAAGAAGGGCCGGTGTTTGAAGTAAAGCATGTGGAGCCAGGAAAGGAGGGGGAGACGAGATAGCTTGCATTCTCTATATGTTTGTAGCTCTACTGGTATACATCTGTCCGTGGTCTCATGCTTCCTCCAGCTGCAGCGCAACCCACCCTATGATAGCAACCGTATGTTGTCGAATGGACCACCTGAATTTTAAGGGGTTTTACTTCGATTCTGAAGCGGGAATGATTCGGGTGCCGGGGACGCGGGCGGGGTTGAAGGAACGGTCGCAGTCAGCGTATGCTGCACCTGCGCCGAAGCCTGTCGAGAGGGCAATCGGCCATGTTCGTCCTGTCAAAGTTCTTGAATGAGATAATGGAACTATTCGGATTGTGGTGCAAACGCACGGCGGAAGAAAATCACTGAGGCAACGACGCCTGCACCAAAACCAATCCCTCTGCACCAGAAGTCAGCACTCTCGTCGCGCACAGGAACACAGACATAAACGCACCCTTTCACAAGCAAATCCGCCACTTCATAGAAGGATCCTCGTCAGATTTCGTCGAATGTTTGGTCAGAATAAACACCTACAACAGCGGTCATACTACAAATACTTTAAGCACAAAACTCTGAAATTTCAAACTGCTTTACGTACCTTTTGGCCGACAATATCTTCGCTGGATGCAGGCTTTGGCGACGACATGGATAATGTTCACTGCTGGTTTACTGGTGGGTTTTGCGAGCCGGGAATGACCGTGGACTGGCATGTCGTATTTGGTTGACATCAAAAGCTGACGGCCTCTCGGCCAAACAATGACAACGGGCGCTTATTAGTCTTTCATGAGGGCGCTTAACTTCACGCTACAGGGAGGTTCACGAGCGTTGGCCTTCCGCGTCCTCAAATTCATCAAGGTATTGAAGGACCCGCCAAAATTCCGTCGGCCTCTCATCCACGAGCTCGTAATTATAGTTTACATCGCATTCAGAAATTCCATGAGATTACGGGTGCCAAATGCATTCGGAATCCTGATCCTCGATTCAATCTCTAGTGCGTGTAGACTTTCTCAGAGGGTGCCCTGGTACATCCAGCGGTTAATGAGCGCCAAAGCCTCCTTGGGTTTATTATAAGCACCCTGGGGATGACCGCAATGAATTTCCTTCCCCGAAAAGAGGACGAACGGCAACATACCAGATGACCAGCACCGTTTATCGTAGCAAACATCAAACCCCTCGCCTCCCTAAACAAACCAGCCTTCTCCCCATTGACAAACCATTCCTTCAGTCCCTGTTTCCGAAATTCATCACCGCCAGTCCACTCCAGCCCCCGTGTCCAGCGCTCATTGCCAATCCAATTACACACGAAGTCGTGGCTACCAGCGTAGATCAGCACTTTAACACCTCGTTCGAGAAGGGCTGAGATGTATGCGTTGCAGTCGTGGAGATGGTCCCAGGCCAACTTGAAGTCGGTATTAACTTTCTTGGAGAGGATAGGAGCCTTCTCTGGGATGGCTGGATCCACGCCGAGTAGTTCGCGGACATCCGGCCGATCCAGGTAGTTCTGTATAAATCTAGTGGGCGCATTCAGTCGAGGTGTTCAGGTCTTGGCTCGCCACCAACCATGATGACAAGTAGAGTCACCTTGATTGTGGGTAGCAGAGCGTTTCTTCAAGTTTACCGTCACACATCTTGGTAATATCATACGGGTTCCAACCTAGATTTAAGTTAGGATGTCAATCAACCACCGGGATTTCGAAGTTGTAAGCGCTTACCTGCGCTGGTATAAGGCTGGGTAAGTTCCATATCGCAGAATTTCCAAGCTGCGCTGCAGTCAATATCATCGAAGATATTGATACAGGACTTCTGTAGCATTTTCTTGCATCTTGGTAACTAATGCCATGTCAACATCTAAGGAAGCAGGTTAGAGAGGCTCTACATACCGCTTGTTTCATTCGGACGCATGTGCTGTGGCGGACATATAAGATGAAGTTGTTCGCTCTAGAAATAAGAGTTTATTCACCTGATAGTCAGAACCGGTGGTATTGTCGCCGAGGTGCAAGTCATGTCATAATACGACAAAACCATAGCCCATGGGTCAGTAATACCATTGCCTGTAGCGGGTGTCAGCTACCTTTCAGAACTAATCATGTGGTACGCCAATTTGTAGTCACCAATCATAACAGAAGTCAGGTTTATAGGTGTCATTCCTGCTTCGACCAGCCTAGCATTCTGGTCGTAGACTGCCGCCGCGAAGAGTGGCAAGTAGCGTCCCTTTCAAGCCAAGATTTAGGTCTGAACGAGGTGAGGGTGTAGCAAAGGCTATGGTTACCGCGTATGAATCACCAGCCATATGGAACCTAGTCTTTTGAACCTGCTTGAAATTTCCGAAGAAGATGGCAAGGAAGGCCGATATGTCCTTTGCGCCGTCGGGTGTGGTGGTCTACCAGGAAGGTGATTGTTAATCGTATGAAGGGAAACGATTACCAGCTACTCACAACATCCTCCCCGTATTCAGCGTATGAGAAGCCTACACCGACGGGTTGATCCACAAATATGATACTGGCATTGCTGTTCCATGATTCGGCACGAAAAACGGGACCATTGTCCTCCGGAATTTCGCATGGACCTCAATATGAAAGAAGTTCGGGCTTCGATAGACGGAAGTCTAGGTATATGCTCACCGAGCTGAAAGAAAAGAGCAATTGAAGAGGAGCCTCCAGGTCCTGTTCCGAGTTTAGAGCCATCCAGGAAGATCCGAACTGCTTCACATACCGCCAGTTGTCCAGAAGATAACATCATCGTTTTTTGGGTCATTCCTGCTTTCGAAGAAGTAGAAAAAGATATGGCGAGCTTCGATGTCGATGTATCCTGTATAGGCACTATGCCATCCTAATCAGCTGGATATTTTGTGCTCGCCAGAGCAAGGTTGAACAGCTACTTCACCGTCTCGTCGCAAAATTTCGTCTTCTTGATCCTGACTCCATAATGCGGAAATGCCGGGTGTACTAACTTCGCAAACGTCGTCTCTGATAGAACTGAGAGGTCTCCAACAGGCGTTAAAAAGCCTTCATCATAGTTCTTATGGTTGGAAGCAAAAGCAGAGCCAGTCGTCAAGTTTGCAGGTTGAACAGCTTTCACAAAACAAAGCGGCCCAAAAAGTGCGAGGATGCCCAGGAGGAGTGGTTTGAGCCACATAGATTCGGCGAAAGCCCCTTCACAGGTCGAAGCTTGGTTAAAAAGCTGCGACTGCGCTCTAGAGGAGGATCTGAGTCTCCGTCGTGATCGTGTTGAATTACTCAGGTACACGGAAGTCGACTGCGTTCGCTCTGCGACTGATGTTTATCTCGGTGATGGTCTGAAAGCAGACTGGAACTGCGTATTCTGCGAGCCTAGTTAGAAACTGTCTTTATTCAGAACCTGGTCATGTCATGGTGGCAGAGAAAGAGGACATACGACAATAGCCGTTAGCTGAGCAATGTCGCATACACCTACATCCATGTGCGTTGAGGCAATGATTTATTAACTTTGTTAGAATCGTCATTGAATAAAAATACATCTGGCAATATACAATGTTGAACGAAAGTGATACATGCCCAGGAACTTGAACAAAAAATAATAAAGATAGATGAAGATAGTGGTACTACTGTAATATGTATGGAGGACTTTAATTGCTTAGAAACGTGGCTCTACGACGAGAATTTTGACTAGAAAGAACGAAGGGTATCTTGAATATATATGGCCGGGCATTAGCATAGTAGGACCGACAATCATGAATCTTTTGTAGGTGCCTTCATCGGGGGAAACTGAATAATATAGCTCTGTTTACGGAAATTAGCCTAAGCCCGTCACAACGAATGAGCAACTCACCGGCACCCACCCCCGTTCCCCATTCTCCTTAACAATATAACACCAATTATCATACTTCTTATAAATCCCAAACCCCTCATCCCTCTTAACATCAATCTCCTCTTCCCCTCTCGCTTTGAAGAACCACAGCGCCACACCAGGGAACCACGACGTCACTATATCCTGAGGCAGGATCGGGGAGGTCACAAACGGGTGCGGAATAAATGGCGCAGGGGGGAATGATTGTTTTTTCCTTCTCTCAGCTTCGGAGATGATCAGGGAGATCGGGATGTTGAGTTCGAGAAGGGAGCCGGAGGGTACCCATCCGTGTTTGTTGGACTCTTCGATGATTCCGGTACCGTTCTCGTCTCGTTGGACGACCCACCATCTGGGAGAGCGGGAGAGGATGATGAAGGCGTCCCCACTATACCATCATAAAATATTTAGCAATCGGTAGAATGGAATAATGAGATAGAGGAAGCTCACACTTCAGCGTTCAGCTCATCTTCGTGCTCCGCCATCCAAGGAAACACCGCGACCGCATATGAAACTGCAGGCGGAGCTACAGAGCCAAGCTCAGAAGGATGTTTCGAGCTCCAGGAGTCCCGGGTTGGGAATGTGTTGACGGTGGTACCGCTGAGACGTGCCGAGGATTTGATGGATACATTCAACGTACTGCCGAGGGAGGATGTGTCGCCAGATAAGGTGTTGGTACTCTTTCGAGTTCCTGATAGAGCAGGATGAGGTATCCGGAGGTCAAGGTCTGGTCGGTTTGGTGCAGGTGCCGGGACATGGCCGGCAGCTCTTTGGGCCTCGTATTTCCTGTAGGCGAGCTCGACTGGGGATAGGATCTCCGACATCTTCATAAATGAGAACTGTGGGTTTTTGTTTGCCTCTTTCAGCTTTGAAAAGATGAGCAGGGGTTTCTCGCTGAAGGAGATGAATCGTTCTGTTCTTTGATCTGGTCAAGGTTTTTAGCAAGAATTGGCCAGAAAGAAAGGTAGGTCGACCCACCAGCATTCATATAGGTTATCTTCATCACATGTTCCCTCCAGTCTCCCTCCACACCATATCTCTTGAAAACGGCCGGAAGCACTTTCCAAACAGGATCATCGAGACTCGTAGCTTGGCTGGTTTTTTGCGGACCACTGGATTCCCCAGATGATGATGTTCGGCCTGAAGTTGTCGAGGTAAGTGATGTTCGAGTCCTTTCCGGGCGCGGTGCAGATGTTGGTCTGCTTGAAGTTGCGGAGGTACTGCCAAGCTTGTAATGGCCCATACGAGCCTCGGGTCGGGGTGGGGGACTGGAACTGTTAAGAATTTGCAAAGCTCGGTTAAATGGCGTATGCTCACGTTGATCTCTGCACATGTTGAGCAGCGGTTGAAGACACTCCTGCTGGGACCTCTCCACCTGCACGCGCCGTTGTATCTTCAGGATCCAGCTCGCGTTCTACAGACTCGGGAGGCTGCGACGGGTCGGGCCGAAGTTTCTTCTTTTTCCGAAATGAGAGTTTCGAGAGCATAGTCCAACCAGCAGCAGTCGCTGGTATTCACCAGCTTGAATATGGATGGTCCAGGCAGGATGTATGTTAAGGATTGAATGTAGTGGTTCCTAAGGCTGAGGGAAGGGCCCCGTATCTGTCTGGCCAGCTATCACGTAGCTGGTGGCTCCCTTTGGGGTCCTTAGTAGTTATCGATACGTGTTGTCTGCGTGATGTGGCTGAGAATTCTCATTGAGCTTTTCTGGCTGGGGTGCGGTGATGGACGTTGCAGTCAGGGCTGTCGACGACCTCGGAAAGGCAATCGTGCCAAGCGATGTCGAACCCCAGGCCCTCTAGGTTTGGCTTAGTTCGTGGGCACACGGGCATACGATGTTGGGATTTATCAGCTTCTCTGGACGTTGTATACACGCGAAGCTACGCGAAGACAATAAGAAATACGAGGGAAGCCATGATACGATTGATCATCAAATATGGACGTCGTGGTAAAGGCATCAACACCAGTTGATCACCAGAGTAAATATTATTATCTACTCGTTCAACGTTCAAGGTATAGGTAGTCCGAAGAGGGAAGGTGGATGACACCATAGAGCGTAGAAGAGAGGAGTATCATATGGGCTAGAACGCTTCAGCTTGGGGATCTAATTGACCCAAGATACCAACCCTGATAAAGGACTCAATAACTGCGTTTCAACCAACCAAAATGAACTTACCGGAACCCAGCCCCGACTTCCATCATCCTTGACGATGTAAGTCCAATTGTAGTACCTCTTGTAAGTCATAACAACCTCTCCTTCCGTTATTTCAGCCTCAACGTCCTCCTCCGAACCCTTGAAGTCCAACAGAGCTATGCGGGGTTTGGCCGTTGAGACGATATCCTTAGGGATGATTGAGGCTCCCGGGCAGACGGGTGTCGTGGTTATCAGAAGACAGCCAACTGGCACCCGTCCACACAGCCCGCCCACTTCAAGCTCGCCAGATCCTGTGGGGTCTCTCTGGGCATTCCACCATTTCTCATCCGTTTGGTCAAAAAGGACGAAGGTCTCTCCTCTAGGGAAAGCGACCGGTTCAGGGTTAGTCTTGTATGTGTGATTAGTCAAATGAATCGCTTACACTTGAACGTCCATGTCGCCGTCCTTTTCCGCCTTCAAAGGAAATATAGCAATGCCAAAAGCAGTTGGGCGCTTGTTAGATTGGGGAGTTCGTTGACTTTCTTCGTTGTCGGGGCTGGTGGTGGTCTCAGTGAGATTATCCGCCAAGGTTGAGGACAGGTCCAGCTCCTCGACCGAGGCAGCCAGTGAGCTCATGTTTGGGTCCCCGGCTTTGACGGTGCTCGTTTCGGACGTGTCTTCGTCGCCTGAGCCTGCCTCTCCAACCGTCGGCGCCGCTTCTCCATCCTTCTTTGTAGCGGCCTTCTTTCGTGCCAAGGCAATAGGTGACGGAAGCCCTTTCACCGCCCTCACTAGCACAACAGGGTTCTCCCCTCTATCTTTGAGCACCTTAAAGATGAGCAGGAGTGGTTGGTCCAATGTGACACATCTTTCACGTCTTTTATCTATTTCGTGAATGAGAATCCTTGACGAGAATGGGGAAGGAGGTCAATCACCTTGTGAGCCGTGAACGATAAAGAGAACGTAGTCCTTCCAATGTCCAGGGAGGTTCCGGTTGGCGTGAATCATCGGAAGCAAGACCAAGGCAGAATCGTGTAGGTCCGGTTGGGGTTTGTGGCCATGTTCAAGCAGAAAGTCCATTATCTTCAAACCGACTTCCAACGAGCTTGCTTGCGGGGGAGGCCCGATGGTAGTAGCCTGTATTCGGAATTAATCCTACATGAATGATACCACTGACGAGGAGAAGATTACCTGGGTGTGCCCATCGTCTGAAGGGGCTTGAGCTGGTGTATCCGAGGAAAGGCTGTCTTGGTTTGCTGGCAATGACATGGCTCGTGTCGAGGACGTTCAAAGGAAAGGTCTCCGCCTACCCTGACAACCGTCGTTTGAGTGCAAGCGCCTAAGTACCAAGTAGGTATCCAGACTACACATTCGAATACGTCCGAGGCTCCCATGAGCAATATCTGCTTCTTGGCCCCAAATTGCAGGCACTTGGAGGGCGTCCGAACCCCCATGCATGATGAAGGTATAAAGGAGGGCCCTGATGTTACGCCAAGTCGCGGCATGTCGGCTCTGCCACACAAATTGAACTACCTTGGCATCTCTAAAATAACAACCCAAGGAATTTAGAAACAACGATTGAGCTTGTTCACGCGTGTCAGGAACCTGAATCGGAATTTCCACAAACATGGATCGATACGATATAAATTAAATAGCACGGGAAGTGGTGGTGGTACAAACGGGAGAATCGGAAACGTAGGTGAAAAAAGAACAAGTCAAGTTTCAAAGATTCCACGCCGCGCAAAACCGATACAACATTATGGTCAGAGTTACATAGTCCATGAATGGTGGATGTGCCTGCGGGGAGTAGGCTTAGTACTTCGAAGAAATAATTAGGCATATGAAGACTCACGACGATACCCGCGCCGGCTGTTCTGTTGAAATGCAGCTCGCCGTATACGTCCCCAAGTTGGTAGCGTGTCGGCCGTGTGGGTCGGTAGAATGCAATAATGTTATTGTTGATGTCCAAGAGCTGGAAAGACATCCAACTTAGCGAAATGTGAGGGTCAATGATTTGCAGATGTAACTCACGTTGATATCCTGACTCGTGGGGCTTGGTCGCCATCGGTACGTGACGCCATCTGGGCCGGAAAAAGAGCGCTCGCCCTAGATGATTAGGATGTGTGAGTGTTTTAGGGTCTGGTGTACGACAATACTGACCTTCCAGGCAGGGGATGACTTAACGAGGTCGGCCATTGGCATTATGTTCTATGCGAGTGGTCAGTAGGTTACGCATTATTGATTACGAGGGGTTATTACCTTGCCAATGACGATTCTTCCCAACCCCCCGTTGCTAGACCATTCCAGATTTGCTACTCGGTCTTCTTTGTTGGGTCGAATGCATCTCCAGAGTATCGTTTGGTTTGTGCCTTTCCAAACTTTAGTCTGGAGGTGGCGTTAGTCCCGGAGTCTCCGCCTCCCTCAAGGTGGACGCATACCTGAAAGCGATACACCACACCCCACGAATTAAAAAGTTGGCTCTCGCGGGGGTCCTGGTTTGTCCAGGAAAGCATAACGGAAGCGGTATCCGGCCCCGAACTCCCGATGGTATGGGTTTGTGATGGTTCCGGTTGGTTAAGGAAGGCTGATACTTGGAGAGGTACATTTTCAACGTTCTGGGAAACAATAAATACCGGTCGATTGAATAGCAGGTATAAATCAACCTTTTCAGTTTCCAGAGCTTCCGGAGAGAGTAAGTTCATCACGTCGCTATGACCTTTCTTCTGTGCCAGATCAAACGCTGTCCTGCCTGACCTGTCCTTGACATTCGTATCGACACCCGAATGTTGGAGGAGAACGTCAACCATCCCGGCATTTCCATTTTCCGCAGCATAGGCGAGTGGTGTTCGACCATGGTTGTCCTTTGCATTTGGGTTCGCTTTATGGTGCAGCAAAGCTGCTACCATCGTGGCGTGACCTTTTCGCACTGCTGCAGCTAGGGGACTTCTGCCTTTCCAATCTTGGTGGTTGAGATCGACATTGGGCAGATCTAATAATATGTCGAAGACCTCCCGTTTCCCGTGATCGATGGCGATGAGAAGGGGAGTCAAGCCTTGCATGGCTTGTGCATTAGGGTCGATTTCTTCCGATTGTAACAGCTTCTTGACCATGGAGAGATCACCATTCTCCGCTGCAATAGAAAGGGGTGTGCTTCCCTGCTCATTTACGCCATTTGGATCGCAGCCATGTCGGAGCAAGATGTCCGCAATTGAAAGCTGACCATTTCTGGCTGCGATCAACAGAAGACGGCGGCCTGTATTCCTCCGAAATTCCTCATCGACAGTGTATCCGGAAAGGAGATGTTCAAACACGCCCACGTGTCTTGAGTGTGCAGCATAGTCAATCGGAAGGTATATTTTGTCCGCCTTGACATGAAGAAGAGTGGGATCTTGGTCCAACAGAAGTTTCACGACCTCAAGGTGGCCATTCGCTGCTGCCAGGTGGAGTGCGGTGAGTCCAGCCTTGGTTCTGGCGTGGAGGTCAACTGTTTTGTACCGAAACAGGACCTTTACGACATCGTGGCTGCCCTCGCTTACCGCGCGGTGAAGTGAAGTTCGCCCAAGGTCGTCTGTGAGATTTGGGTTGGCGGGGTTGTGTCCTCGAGACAGGAGTGTATCGGCAATCTCTGCTCTGTTGAAAGATACAGCATACCAAAGGGGAGTATGGCCGGCGGCATCTGAACTTGCGTTAATGTCCACGCCCTTCTCCAACAGCAGTTCAACAGCGTAGGAGTAACCGAACGCTACAGCGTAGTGCAGTGGCGTTTCTCCCTGTCGATTCCGCGCAGACAAATCAACGTCATCCCGTTCGGTGAAGACTTTGAGGATATCATCCCATTTGGCATACAATAGCAACTTGAGAGGAGTCGTGCCTTCATTGTCCGCAATGTCTGGTTGTATGCTTGGCACTTCCAATAACGTCCTCACGATGGATTTTTCCTGAGCTAGGAGAGCTCTTGCTAACGCAGTGCGACCGTTTTCATCTCGTGCATTCACATCGGTTTGTCTAGACAGGGCGGGGATGGTGTCAATCGAGGCAGTGGGCACGCCAGACATAGTGAGTGATGTGGGATGTAATAGCATCTCGACGATTTCTTGGCGCCCATGGGTGACAGCCACAATCAGTGGTGTTTCTCCCCGTCTGTTAGGGAGATTGAACTCAATTCCCGGTATTTTTAGGAGCTGTGTAACGACTGCTTTGTGGCCGCGCCATACGGCCCTCGACAGTGCCGAGTTTCCTTGATTTGTCTGAATGTTGACCTCGACGCCTGTGCATCCCAGAAGGTGCTCGACGACCCTGTCGTGGCCGGCCTCTGCTGCGTAGATAAGAGCAGTCAAGCCTTCAGTACTTTGAAGATTGACATCCACTCCATTTCTCGTCAGCAAAAGGACAACAATGTCTTCATCGCCTTGCCATGCGGCTAACATCAATGGTGTCCTGCCATCTTCGTCGCGAGCGTTGGGATCGATTTTTTTTTGCGATTGCCAGACGTTTATGACGTCGTCCTGTGTTCCGCCCGCCAAAAGGATAGCCGATTCTTCCCTCGTGCTACGTGGGAGGTAGTCTTCGTCTCTGACCAAGAGGATTGCTGCGATCTCGGCGTGACTAGTGCGGACTGCTAACAGCAGGGGTGTCAGGCCTTCCCCATCGCGTGCATCGGCATGGATGCCGGGCCTACTAATGAGAAGTCTGACTACTTCGCCATTGCCTTCGTGAACAGCGGCGGCAAGGGCGGAATACCCTTCAAGGTTCTTGATGTTGATATCGATCCGGCCAAACCGGAGAAGTGTCTTGACAACCTTTTCGTAGCCGTGTCTTGCAGCATATATCAATGCCGTGTCACCGTCCGCGGACCGTAGGTTTGGGAGCAGGTCACCCCGTCGTAGTAGTATGTTAACAACGGGTTCGTAACCGCGTTCTGCCGCCTCCATGAAGGGCGTGACTCCTTCTTCGTCCCGGGAATTAACATCGATATCGTCTCGTTTGAGGAGAAGCTGCACGACGCGTCTCCAACCAAACTGAGCGGCCACCGAGAGAGGCGTCTCCCCTTTGAAGTTCTTCGTGTTCACGTTGATGCGGCCATCTTTGAGTAGAAGGCAAACAACGTCATCATGTCCGAATTCGGCCGCATAGAAAAGAGGGGTCTTGCGGTTTAGACAAGGATAGTCTGGGTCGACTGTTGGTTTGGCCAGGAACATCTTGACAATTGCGAGGTGACCCTCCCCAGTTGCCCATGATAGAGGGGTGTATCCGTCATCGTCGTCGTGTACGTTGACGTCGAAATTCTCGTCGAGGAACGAGGCCACAGTACTGTAGTCCCCACCTCTGGCTGCCTTGCAGAGGAGTCGAATTCTCTGGGATTGCTCCTCCTCAACAAAGTAATCTGGGGAGGAGAAGGGGAGGGGATCCATTGCGAGGACTTCATTCTTAATTTCGACAGCCTGCGGCGTTGCTGGTATCTCGGAGAGGGAGACAATTCCTGGTTCATGGATCAGACAGAGCGAGCCGTGCCATTTCTGAATAAGGACGTACCGTCTTCCGTGACGACGTTGTACAGGGACTCAACTCGGCTGAGAAGAGTGGGTAATTCGGGGATCTCGGTTTCATCATCCTGAAAAACATTCAGCGCCAAGCATGTACGTAGCAGACGTCGACAAACCTTTATCGCAGACATCCAGACTCGATCGTGCGTAATTGCGACGGTCGCATCGCGTGCCTTGAAAGCCGCAGCTCAGTATGATTGCATAATCTTAGAAGTAAACTCATACCACGGTCAGGAGGTACCTGTTTATCCTACTAGACGGATGAATGTCCTGTGTAAGAGTGATGTCAGAGGAGCTGATCGGCTACACAAGGAGCTACTCACCATGGATGGTTCAGGGATGACGGACGTCACTTGAACATCAGTCTCGGTAGAAGATGTAGTGGAGGGATCGTCATCCCGTGGTCCACCAGATCCGGAGGCCCCAGAGAATCCAAAATAACTCATCAGGCCAGAGGAAGCACCGCTAAACGGGATGAAACTGCTTTTCTGTAGAATATGGGCGGGATTCTGTCCTGTAAGAGGATGAACTTCGACTTTCCCGAAAATCGCTGACCAAATGGTTTCTCCTAAAGCAACCTTGAACCCCCGAATGAAAGTGCATTGGTTTTCTGGCTTCTCTGCGTCCCTTCCATGGTGTTCAATTGGAGGTCCTTCTTTAGTCGAGGCGGGACCGCTTTGATCCCACAAGTGACTGTATTTGGTCACCCTGTGGGTGGGCGTCCTCGCCGTGAAGCTCAATGGAAAAGTACCAGGCATTGTTATGCCAGCGAAGGATGCAGTTCCCCATGCCTTGGTCTTGTCATAGCCCGTGACAAGGTAAACTGACCCATTCGCAGCATTGCGGCCGCGACGCTGGTTGATATATCTGTACCAGCTGATAGCATGTTTGCCAGCGTAATGCTGAAAGTCGATGAGGTCCAGAAGGTCTTCCCGCATCCCGCCTTTTGGGAGCGTGAGGATGGCCCCTTCAAACTGTTGACACTGGAAGGTGTATCGCTCGCTGCCCCCATTGTTGGGGTCCCTGCGACTTTAAATCAGTAAAAATACCCTAAGAAGGTGATGAGAAGGCCGCTCACAATGGATGAGTGAGGACTTGAATAGCCCCATTAGCGACGTGACTTCCTGCTTTCCAGGAGTCGGGGTTATTCTCAATATCCCGAGTCTCCAGAGACGGTTCGATGGGTACAAACCCTTCCGGGACACGGTTTCCGTTGATAGGGTGCTCAGCAGGAAGGCAGATGTTGAACAGGAAGTCAAATGACCCCCAAGCAGTGACGATGCCAACGTCACCGATGGCTACACCAGTTTGCTTATATTCCTCTGGCAAACTGTTTCTTGGTGGAGGGTACCAGATTGGATAACCGTTTCGTTTGGGAAAAAGCAGACGTGCGTAAGTCTCGCTCTCGTGTTCAGGTTGGCGTGGCGGAAGCTGGCCTGGAGCCTAGCGTAAATCACTCTCAGCAGACGAATCTGAGATTCTGAGTCTGGCTCATACCTGACTGGGGTGAATGTTGGTATGAGTAACATTATAAACGTTCCCAGCTACACTGCTGAAGGAGGCTCCATCAAGCCTTATTTGTCCAGCGTTAGCAAAGAGGTTAGATCTTGCTGGTTGAGTCAACATACAGGTGTGGCTAAGATATGAACAAAGATGCTTACCCTTCCTGACCGCCTCCTCCCTGCTGAAAGCTCGCTCGCTCTCCCGGACTTTCGATTGTGGTGTTCGAATTGCTATGTCCAGCTAATCGAAACGGGTTTGTGTGTGTAACGACTGCAAATCCTGATTCATCGACATCCCGTCGGTCCAAGAAAGGGTTCGTTGAAGCCATTTACGTTAGATAGTCTGATAAAGACTGCTGAGTAGCTCTTGCTGGTCATGGAAAACGGTTGGTCATTCCCCAAGGCAAAGCTCCTGGGGGTAGATGGGAAAGTCTCTTTGGGCGCTTGTTGCTCACGAACGACATTGTCAAGTGGCTGATGCGGATAGCGTGGCTAATAACCATCGCTTCGCTGTTGACTCAGAGGTGACCATTGCAAGTCTAAGAACGATGATTACAGGTATTATTCAGAAAACATGTTAATATACAATGAGCCGAATTTTATGCCTCTGGGTAAAGAGCAACGAGGTTCTCTGTATCCTCCTCATCAATAACCGCACTCCCAACAGCACTGACGGTAACCGGCATCCCTTCCTCTGGCCTCTGTCGGCATACAACGATCGTACCACGCTTCTCCCCACGAAGGATCACAGCATGGTCGTTCATGTTGTCTGGCTGTATTGTTCTTATGTATTTGACCAGAATGCTCCTCGTCGAGCCGTTTGGATCATTTGATGAAGGGTCAAATTGAACTGTCGCCATCGCCTCAAAGTTGGCGCCAGTTCGGGTTGCGCCAAGAACTTTGCCAGTACGTTTTTCGAAGTCGCCATTGAGATAGTTGTCTTCGTGCGTGCCTCGGATTTCGATCTTCATTCTGTTTAGTATATCCGTTAGGGCGCTGTCGTACATCCAATCGTTTTCTTGGGCACCTGTTCCATTTGAGTAAGAATCAATAGCTTGGATAGGTTCATCTGTACATACCAGAGTGATCAGAGCTTGAAGGTGCTCCCCAGCCGTCATGCGAAGCGCCTGGTGTAGGGGCGGCATTGCCACCGCCACCGAAAACACCAGGTGTAGGTGCATACTTGGGCGTTGGTCCGCCTGCAAATCCTGGCGTTGGAGCAGACAGATATCCAGGTGTGGGAGCGCCGTTATACCCAGGTGTAGGAGCCCCAAGCGCGGCAGGTGTCGGTGCACTCTGTATTTGACATCAGTAAGAGGAAAGCAAATCAGAGGGCAGAATGAGACTGACCCAAGCTCCGCTATCCCACCCTCCAGCTGAAGTTCCCCATCCACCCCCACTGCTGTTGGAATTTGAGGTAGGTTTGGGCGTGGCACCACCCCAACCACCGCCACTACTAGTATTCCTGCCCGGCGTTGCACCTCCCCAACCACCGGAGCCACCTGTCGGCCTCCCTGGTGTTGCGCCACCCCAAGCACCACCACCACCACCACCACCACTTGTATATGGGTTCGGTGTCCTCGAACTCGCGTTCCACGCAGGCGTCTTTCCACCATCCATTGCATACGGGTTTGGTGTCCTGGACGATGCATTCCAAGCAGGTGTCTTGCCACCATCTGCGGCGTAGGGGTTTGGTGTTTTTGACGATGCATTCCATGCTGGAGTCTTTCCGCCTTCTGTGTATGGGTTTGGTGTCTTGCCGCCGCCCCAACCTGGAGTTCTGCCACCATTCATACTGAATTGGCCGGGTGGAGGCATCGCGCCGCGCCCGACACCGTTACCACCAGGTCGACCGCCTCTGTTTCCGGAAGATCCACGACCTGTCAAAGGCTTAAGCGATCCGTCGGGCCTGAGAGGATAAATATCAGTCATCTGAAATGTTAAAAGGATTGCGAATACGAACAAACGTTCCCGCAACTTTTCTTTGTCCACCATGATAATTTTGTTCCCGGTTCTCAGCTCTATTCGTGCGACATTACCGTTGACGTCCTTGATAGTTCCAACGTAGCCCTTTTGCTGCCCTTTTACTATGACCACTGTGAGGCCGATATCCCGGTCCCTTGGTCCACGGCCGGAGCCTACCATGCCACCCATGGGAGCACCGATGGCCGGATTCATCTTGGACAAATCTGTACCAGGCTTGAGGAGGTTGCCCTTTGGTGCAAGAGAAGCCAGGGAGCGACATCGCGTGACGAAGACGCCGCCATTTTCAACAATGTCGCGGTTGTGCAAGAAGGCGAAGAAAGCTTGATAGATGTGTAGGACTTGGCCTTTACGGTTCTAATAAAGAGACAGGTCGGTACAGGTAAGGTGTGCAGCGACAGAACGTTACTGACCTCGCCTTCAATTTCTTTGACATTATCACCCATACGCAGCTCGTGCCCTTCGGAGTCAGTGGCAATGGCCCTGTTTGAGTCTCGCCGTTGGGTGATCTGGCGAGGTGTCACGATGCGAATTTGGCCATTCTGGTCGAGGACACGGAATGTGTCGCGCTCCGTCTTAAAGATGACACCAACGTGCTGAGCACTGTGGATGCCATTAGCTTACGGAGACCAAAAAATATCTTTAGAGTCGCTTACTCAAGCTGGACGAGATCATGCAATTCATATGCGCCGACAACATTGGTACTGGATCCAACTTCAGCAGCTTCACGGAGATCCCTCGAGAAGACAGAAACCTGTATACAAAAAATGGTTCAGAAACCTAATTGAGGCCGCGGAGAAGAATAGATTGACCTCCTGCATACTCAAGTCCGACAAGAAAGTCACAATGTTGTCCACCACAGAAACCACCAACCCCGTCTCGTCGGCATTCTGTCCACTCATGACCTTGACGTGATCTCCTGGCTTAAACCTCTTCCTCACACTCCTAGCCGGAAGTTCAACCTTCTGCCCCTCGATGTCCAAGCCAATAGCGGTGATGACAACCACATCCTGGTTAATCTCCTCGACGACACCCTGAGCGCCAGCTTGTTCGCCTTCAAAGACTTCGACGTGATCACCGGGTTGCAACGAAGCAACAGCAGCTTTTCGAGAAGCTTCTGCGATGAGCGTGAGGTCGATTGCACCCTCTCGAGCTTCTTGACCATCGGAGTCGATCCTTCTCGAGAACAAGGTGATTTCGTCAAGGGTTGGGTTGATATCCTCAAGGATGAGGCCACTGAGTTTGATGTCCTTCATGAGGAACCCGTCTTGGAATGTCTCGCCCTGGAAGACGCATTGGCCATCTGACCGCTTCGAAATTTGCTTGCGTCCATAGACTTTTGCGACTTCTTCGAAGTTGAAGAGGCGTTGTGCTGGTCGCATGGCGGATGGATTGGCGACGGGTTTCTTCCTCTTTTTGTTAGCGTCCAGAATTGCCGTCACTGCGCCGTCATCTCTGGGGTTCAGGTCGATACGGGGAACAAACTTGCACCCAATATCCTCCCCATTGTCGTCCACCTCGAAGACTTGAGCAAGGTCACCCATGTATTTGCCTCGTTTTATTCGCACCCAAGTTCCGGGTGTGACAGTAATTTCCTGTTTCTTGATTTGCAGCAGGGAAGCCATTTCCTCAATTGGAACGAGAGTGACACCGCGGGATGGGTAGACACCGACGAGGCCATTGATAGCGTGCTGGACATGAGCTGAAGATTTAGCTTCAACATATATCATGCCTGGCAGCGAGTCTCTCTGGAAGGCTGAAAGAATAGCAAGAGGTTTGGGGGCATATTCCGTATCGATAGCCTTCCGCATCAAACTGAAGACAATATCGCGTTCACGGCCAGGCTATACAACACACAGTTAAGATTTGGGATAGATGGACAAATGTAATCCAACGTACCTTGACTCGAACTTGCCACAGACTAGCGTCATGAACGGAAGGCATCAGCAAACGCTGAGGAATCTCATTCATGTCCCCGGTATACTGGACCGCGTTACGCTTGTACCGGGCATTGAGTTTCCTGGCAATTTCTTCAGGGTCCGCCATATCATTGGTTTCACGAGCAATATCGATGCGGGTATGCATCCTTCTTGACCGATCCTCGTCAGCATCGTCAGTTTGCTCGATGAAACCCTCTGCAAAGTTAGGAAAGAAAGTCAGCGGTGTAAACAGTAAAATGCAAAGACTTGGCCGTACCAGCGCCCTCCTCTTCCTCTTCCTCCTCTTCCTCCTCTTCATCGCTGACTTCAGCCTCCAAGTCGACGAAGCGGTTGATAAGAGATTTTTTGTGTCGGTGCTATATTCCCCATGTTAATGTCAATTAAGGATCATCACAGTGGAACGCTCCCGTACCTTGGCTCTCTTCTTGGCTTTTCTCCTCGGGTCAGTTTCCTCGTCTTCTTCATCGTCTTCTTCATCGTCTTCATCCTCGTCGTCATCATCGTATACAGCCCTTCGCTGTTTGCCTCTTGGTTCTTCTTCGTCCTCGTTGGCGCCATCAGCGTCAGCATAGTCTTCGGCCTCAGCATCTTCCTCCTGGTGCGGCTGCACGGGATCAGAGTCATACATATTCCTGTCGTCCGAGTCGTCCATGGTGGCGGTTTGGGTTCGAGAGAGGCCGCACGCTCCGCCGTTCAGCTCAGCTTCAGCGAGCAATGGTGTTGACACAACGGAAGCCTCAACAAACAACCGCTTTTGGCAGTTTATTTGGCAAACCCTTGAACAACAAATAGAGCTGCTCGCTGTCCAGCGCAACGACGACGAACAAAGCCCGCAAATTTCTCAGCCAATGATCATAATTGGAAACCAATGGCTCTTACAGAGAGAATGGCAATTTTCATCGACAGCAATGATTAGAAATCGCGAACTCGGAGAATCTCGTGGTCAACATCACAGACGATGAGTAAGGCCTTTCATGTGCAATCATGATCAATTTCCTCGACCTACCAACAGACCTACTGCCTGTTATCGTATTGCAACTGGTCCGGCCACAGCACATAGCACAACTCTGCCGAGTTAACAAACTTTTCTACTCGATCGCTGCACGGCATTTATACGATCGCATCGCGATATTTTCATGGCACAGGGAAGGAAAAACTAGGGTGAGCAGACCGTGTTCAACGTACATTCAAATGAATGCTAATCCGTAATATGGGAACACAGGTTATTCAGCTATTTGTGACCCTTTCACAGAACAGCAACCTCGCAAGCTATGTCCATCGGTTAGGTAGGCATAATTCCCTCAGCAATCTCAAGGATGTCTTGAATCTCACAAGATCGATACAGAACTGAGAGAATTCCCAAAAGCTGACATGGGCACTGTTCTCCCTCTTGTTCTGGCTGGGTTGCGTAACTGTACATCAATACAAGCTTGCACATGGACCCGCGATGGCTCCCTAGATTCCTCGTTTCTAGAGGTCTTGAGCTCCCACAAGACTCTGCAAGAGCTTGAGATCAACGGTAGAAGCCAGGGGAACTACGATCCTGACGTTCTCGTCACCTTCTCTCAGTTGAAGAGGCTGGTGCTGATCATGCCCAGCCCTGATGTGGTGCGTCGATTGAATCGTTGGACGACCTCACTCAGTGGCACCCTCAGAAGTCTAACTTTGATATGCAAGGTGATTACTTCAACATGCGCCTTTTCTACTCATAATTTGACGGTTCTATTTAGTCATCACCAATAATCACGGATGAGCTTCTGGAGTCCTTGGCTCCAAACCTCGCAGTGCTGCAGCATCTCAACCTCACAGGATGCCCCAGGGTAACGCACAGAGGAATCTGGTCCATCCTCCAATCCAACAGCTCCGGTGGCCTTCTCAGCCTCGGCCTGGAAGGCCTCTCCCCAAAGTTCGACATGCCTCACCTCAGCGCGCTATGTTCTTCCAAGTCCATTCACCCGCTCTCTCAACTAAAGTCAATTACATTCACTCTACCAAATGCTGTCTCTCCTCCTCACACTCTAGGAGTTTGGCTCTCGTCAAATCTTAAACTTCTTGAATCCTCAAATATCCTGCAACACTTCCACATATACTCTACCTCCTCCTTCTCACTTACCGCTCGGCCATCTGCTGCAGCCACTCTTGGAGCTTCGCCACTGGCACCAGGGATGACAGTGGACCGTTTCTTCAAGGAGCTTATCTCAAGACACCACGAGACTCTTCTCCGAGTCTCTGTTCATAGGATGCCTATCAGCCTCAGCGTGGTCGAAGATATTTGTCAGTCATGTCATAAACTAGAACAGCTCTTTATCGTGATTGCCCCTGGAGATTTGGTGGGTTTCTCTTATCTTCCCCGCTTTCCTTCTCGAATTTACTAAATTTCCGACATTATAGCACCGTCTCGGTCCGCGCCTCTCCCATGCACGATCTTTGAGAACAATCCACATCAATTATCCGGTGTATCCGATCGCTGAAGAGGATGGGGAAGGGGACCACGAAGGGGATGCAGAGGAAGAAAATGATGAGGAGGACTTTTCAAGCGTTCGCCCCGTCATGACCATACCCGAAGCTCTCGCCATCGTGGAACAGTGCTCTTCAACACTGACTCAATTTGGCTGCAACGCTCGTGTCTGGCAGGTCAGTTTCTATTTCCCGTGCATTCTCCGATACTCACTGATAGCTATCTTAAACAGATCACTCGATCGGTGGAGGTAGATTCTTCGACCAGAGAAGCACGAGTTTTCCCCACTCTAGGACCTTACGAAAGTCCTGAAGTCCCGGAGGTATTTCTGGTCGTGCGCACATAAGACTCAGCGACGCATCATCAGGCTTGCTCTCTGACACTCTGTTGCACTGCTCTATATGTATATTGACCTTTGATCTGAATTTCCGTCTTTCCCACAAACTTCTCGTGTTTCACGATCGTTATGTCATAGGCTGTATGAGGTACTTGACCCAAGGAGGCGGAGTCTCCACGGCAGGATTCGCACATCGCCGACTGGGGTCCCCTGTTTACCTCATCTTTTGAAGGGGTATCCTCTGCCAGCCTCCTTTCCTGCCGTATACAAGCTGGACCATAGTTCAGATTCAAATCCTTGCCTTTGCAATGACATTCCAGTGATTCCACGGCTGTGTTGGGCTGACTTTGAACCCCACCAATCTAACCCAAGGCGATTGATCCCTATCCCTTTGACACAACTTGGTTGCTATCACATTGACATGACTGTTTTTCAGGCGCAAGGGGCTTCGCCTTTCAGTACAGTCTCAGATTTCCCACTATCCATGACGGACGCTTCCTATGGGCCGTCCAGTAACTACTTCCAGGGGGACCTTAGTCTATCTCTTAGACCTTAGGACACTAGACCCTCTCGATGAAGGCTCAGTTGCTCTCGTTTTCTTTTGGCTCTTATGCGCTTCGTTGGGGTGCATTCAATGTACCTTAACAATGACAGCAACAAAACTGCCATTGCTTTCGTCGTTGGGGGGACCAGAACAGAGCACGAAGACCTCGGGCAGCGCTATAGTCCATCCTACCCTTGGAGTGACTCGGATTTGGATGGGTTTTATAATCAGACAATGTGAGCTCTGGATAACACTTCGCCGGTGAAGTACTCGCATTTGAACGAAAATACTTCTAGAAGCTGTGATTCTTCCTTCTGACGCAAAAGTACCAACTACTGACATGTCTGCTTCATAGCGGGCGACTGAAACTGGATCAACGCAGCTGCTTCGCTTATCATCCCATTTTACAGTACGTCTCCTCAATATCATGGCTTGTCCCTAGTGCACGCTTGAACTCAAGGTTCCGGGATCACGCTTCTGAAGATGGCAGCACAACGCAAGCTACGTATACAACTATACGTTCTACGATGTCCAAAGGCTACAAGCCGCAAAGAATACCATTATAGTCACGCATTTTGATCATGAAGCGTCGGACTCTGTGGGGGTACATGTGGTTTGATTGTGCGGTAATCAATGGCCCGGATGCACTTCCTCCTGAAGTGGAGGGTATTCAGGGTGCGTGTGCTGTGCCTCCAGATGATTTGCAACTTATCAAAGATGATGCATCAGAAATGCGGAGAGGGTATATCGATATCGTAGTAGTGGTGGCGTTCTGCTATTGATTGTGCGTGGTTTGGCTCTGCTTCTGCAGACATGAATCACAATTGTTTTTCTGGCGTACATACGGAAATTTCGACAATCTCGTTTTTTTAGCTTTCTGGTATAGAGTCTCAGCACATTAAATGGCGGAAATGTATTAGGAGGCAGCAAGTTGACGATGGACAAGAATGCCCGCCTCCTTGATGACCGGATCTGTTATGTATCTTTCTATTTAAGAAATGTGCCAGTTAGGGGCGCCACCATCATTCGCTCTTTCCCTCCGACCATTTGATATGACGTGGGTCACGGTGGAGGTCCTCATGCCGTGGTATCCATGCGTTTGAACAGGGGTGACTCAAGTCCACCGTTTTCCTGTGTGCTTAGCAAGCTCTCTTTGAAGCATAGGATCAAAGGAATATCGCGCCTGGTATAGCTGAGACTCTGGTCCAGGCGGTGTCCGAGTGCTGGAGGTAGTTGTGGCGCAGACGAAACTACAAGTTTTCATGCGGAGGCCTAGCCTCTTCTCTTTCATACTGTCTGGGAATCATCCATTATGTCAATGGGCTATTGTCTTCGAACAAGACGAGACATCAACGTGCTTGTCACATTGGACCATCCCGGACCTGAATATGCACCAAGGGCGCCCATCTGCGAATGTCCGGTGGCGATTACTTCTCTCCGGAAACTGGTAGTTCACGAGCACTCTTAAGTATTGACGAGATTTGTATCATTACAGAAGAGCCCATGTGCGCTGATATAGGGTTTAAAGCCTCACTATGGATCATGGAAGTTGACTCAGTGGGTGAGTTAGGTCCTTAAATGGGATATGCTTATTCATTTCCTTCATATAAAGGCCACTGCAGCCCTTGTACTGATCAGGTCGCTCCCGAGCATCCTGATTCTACAGAGCAAGTTCCACGGCTTTCCTATTTGTTGTGATGAAGTTCTCTTCCCTTCTCATGCTTCCCGTCTTTGCTGCCTTCACTACTGCTGAACCAATTCCTGAATCCGCTCTGGAGGCTCGTGATGAGTCTGCCGCCACCGCCTATAGTGCCAAGTTCAAGGTCACGACGAGCGCTTTGAAGTGCAGAACCTGTCCCAAGACGTCTTGCACTGCTCTCAGGCAGTACTCTGAGGGAACGGTTGGTGTCCCAAGTAGCCCATGTTGATGCAACCATGACATATATATTATATAGATTGTCTACGCCTCATGCGAGACGAATAAGAGCACCACAACTGTTGATGGGCAACCGTAAGCCATGTCTTGGAATCAAACGCACAAAAAAGCTTACTGAATGACCTTCCTAGGTGGTGGGCCTGGACTAAAGAACAATGTTGGATCTCCGAGCGCTATGCCTCTTATATTTGTAGGTGCCTTTCCGAATCTTGATATCCAGAGTAAATCTGACAGAACAATTTCAAAGCTGGTTATATCTCGAAGTGTTAACCAAGACGGGCAACTCAAGGACCAAATGCAACATTGGAATAGGCCTCTATTTGCAAATTTAGACTCGTAAATCAACATTGAAGGGATACAGACCATCGAGATATCTGAACATATTTCTAATCCCAGCCTGCACACAATCGTAGGAAGGCTGAGGATATTCTAGTGTTAGAGCCACTGAGCGACAAAGAGTTCCGTGAATTGGTAGCCACTGTTAATCACAAGCTGAAAATCGAGATTTTCTGTCCACGAATCTTGTGAACCAGAGCCCGGAAGTTTGCCAGTGGCGGTCGTATCAAGAGGGGAAAATGTCCGACATCTTGAAGCTTCAGCTTGACTTATTTAAATCGGATTGATCCTCTGTACTTCGGTGCAGACAATCTTCCGGAGTTTGGGGTGGATTTGAGGCTCTTCTGGCGTTCGCCGGCGTTACGTCACTTCCATAGGTGTCAGTGAGCTTGGAATAGTTGGAAATCTCTCCTGACCATATCGGCTCCCACTCAAGATTTTGCATGCCACATTTTGCCATAATCATGAATGTGACTTGAAAGGCTTGGAATAGTCTTTCACTAGTGCGTACGAGAATTCTGAATGAAACGCTCACGCAGAAACAAGGGTAGCTATTTAGCTCAGAATAGATCATTGCCTGCACCTCGACGGCCATAAACCATGACCTAACCTTCTGCTCTCTTCTGCTGCCACGACGAAAGTGACTGGCGTGCAACTTCGTTCAATGGCATAGGCATATGACTCTGTCAAACGGTTGCTGAAACTGATTCTCATTTCGGTGTTGGTTCCTTTGGGTGCCTGAAATCTATCACGCACGGACAAACCCACTCCAAAAAGGCGGTATATAGATGACTAGCACTGATATATATCAAATGGGCGAACAGGTTGCAGCTGGTTGCAGGGATGCTCAACTTGAGGAAAGGCTTTCCAGGTTTCAAAGACTCCGAACTGCTCGCTGGTGTCACTGGGAGATACGTCACACGACTGATTGCCTTTGTCAAAAGTGTCTGGCACTGCTACTACGTGATATCTATCACCAATAACGGCTTCACGTGGATTTCATGTCCTCTTGAGCCTCTCCATGCCAAGGCTCCAGTCATCCACTAAGAGGAGATATCCTTGCCGAATTTCACTATGAAATTGTGTATAAAAGGACTGCAAAATACCAGTTACCTCCTCAGGTCGCTCTCGGGCATCCATTTGATCACTTCTCAGTTGAATTCTTTGGCAATATCTCCTCATGAAGTTTTCTACGATTCTCGCGCTCCCCTTCTTCGTAGCCCTCGCAACTGCTGAACCTCTGCCCGAAAGGCGCGAAGAACGTGTCCGCGCTGAAGCATCTGCCGCAGTTACCTATTACACCGGAAAAGTGACAGCTGCTGCGTTGTTGTGCAGGAGCTGTCCTAAGACATCCTGTGCTGCTGAGAGGCAGTATGCCAAGGGAGCTGTGAGTCTTTCTTATGTGCATTCGGATGGCATGCTGAGCTTTTATGTAGAGCATCAAGGTTTCTTGCGTTAAGGCAGGCACGTCCGTCTCAGGAAACAAGTAAGAAGATCTCAAGCCAAAGGGTTTCGAAACTAACACGGATTCTACTAGGTGGTGGGACTACACCTCCGACGGATGTTATGTTTCCGAGTATTACGTTACTTTTACCAGTGAGTTCCGTTTCTGAGAAGGCGTCCGATCCTGTTCTGACAGACGACTTTGACATTTTAGATTACCCTCCTATCTGCTAAGTCGTAAAACGGAGGCACAATCATAAGTAGCTCTGTCGTTTAGTC
This sequence comes from Clitopilus passeckerianus, assembly GCA_944990035.1. Taxonomy (NCBI): domain Eukaryota; kingdom Fungi; phylum Basidiomycota; class Agaricomycetes; order Agaricales; family Entolomataceae; genus Clitopilus; species Clitopilus passeckerianus. The sequence goes on from CALYLX010000071.1 coordinate 236,129, forward strand.
TTTCTGAGAATCAATATCTGTGAACCGCATGAATTTCTTCGGCCAGCCATGAGAGTTGAGCGCTGTTGATCGCGTTTTGTTTCCGAGAAATATTTGATTTGCTCCCAGCACTCAGGCTGGCAGAGATCGGGACATCCATTAGCAAACGACAGTCAGGGGTCGCTAGGGGCTGCAAGGCCTATGTCAACTCCCAGTTACGACTGATATCTTCGTGACATATTGCTAAAAAGTGCTTGCAGCCATTGGCGCCAAACCATAGTCAGAGGGTCCAGCCATAGCGCCGCTGATATGCATCCAATCTAATCAATATCACTTCGAGCCTGATGGAACGTATCAAAATCGTCAATAACGCCCCGGAGTACATATTGTGGAAATGTGTTGGGTATCATGTAGGTTTCGAGAACAAACGACTCGGAGAGATATCACTTAGGCAGTGAGATAGCGTGTTGTCCACACTTTGTGGCGCATACTCAAGCGCGTCCTTCTGCCTGTCGCGCTTCGAAGAGCGGGGATTATCATTCTGGCCAGGAAAGACTGGCAGTAACAAATAATTGAAAAGAACTGGGTTCATTGTACCTGGTCACAAGCGGACTAATTGGCTCCAGCGTGGAGACATGATTAACACGGAACTTTGATAGGTACTGCACGGGCGATGGCTGGTGACGGTTCAACAAATTGCCAAACGATAAGAATCTCGAACCGTGAAGAACTCGGGACGAAATAATGTATCTTACTTGCTTATTGCCAATAGGTGAAGTCGCCAATCTAATCGCCTACATGCCTTATATCGCACGAGTAATTCCCTCTGTCAAAGCTTGACAGTTCCCGTTAATTAAACAGACAGTAAATTATTGTTGCTAACTATAGCGCAAAAGTGAGTCTTGATTCATCGTCAGCCTCAATGCCCTCCGCAACCTCAGAGAGGAGTGTACCTTGTTGTTTCGCGAGTGCAGGTATAAAAGCCCTGTAAACCACTCTTGATCGATAAGTCACCACCGTTCATCCTCTCGACCATCTTCAAGGCTACGTCCTTCGAGAATTCATAATGAAACTCTCTGCCACTCTTGTCCTCTCCAGTGTTGGGCCAGTCCGTGCTGCTGCCTCGTACCCCTATGTCGGCACTGTATTTCCAGACGCTCTGTTATGCCGGTCCTGTCCCAAGACATCCTGTACCGCTGTGAAGCAGTACTCTAAGGGAGCGGTATGGTGCTGTTCCTTCGTGCTTAGTGGGCTGTTCGTCTGAGAATTCTTGCAGACGATTCACATTTCTTGTGCCGCAACGGGCAGCTCGGTCTCTGGAAATAAGTAAGCTCATTTGCCTCAAAGCTGAGAAGGTTAAACTGACCACTTTTATGCCAGGTATTGGGACAAGACCTCGGACGGATGCTACATTTCCGAATATTACGTTGCTTTCAGCGGCAGTGAGTTCATCATTTATTCCCTGGATTCAAGAGCTTGACGAATGACATGCAACTTTAGAATGGTCACCTGTCTGTTAGACTTGAGCTTGAACGTCGGGTCCGCGGCCGGGGTGATGATGTAGGATAGTATTGCTGTAATTTTGTCTTGCTCGTCAATTTTCTGCAACTGGGAATGCTTCGTTAAGTCAGGCATCGAGAGTACATAGAAAGTCGCTCGTAAGAGGCATGCAATTAGGGCAAACGACAGTAATAGTACATGAGTCTTGGAAGAGGAATGAGGTCAATCATGTCTCCTCGCCGGCACGACTGTTTTTCCCCACCACGACGTTCAAATCTTTGAGGTCTTGCTGCAACACCTTTGTCAGATGTGCCAGGCCACTCTGTTGTTCCGACAGGATCTACAACAAAGTTTGATCAGTGGCCCATTTCCTTGAAGGCGAAAACGCCAACCTACCTGAGCAATTTGCGCCAGCCCTTCGTCATCCACAACCGCCCACCCACCACCCCCGTCAGCCCCCCGTCTTCCACCAGACCCTCTCTCCTGAGCAGCACCCGCAGCACCAATTAGAGCCCACAGCTCGTTCAACTTTCCTCTCACTCGCCCTCGCTTCATAACCTCTTCCTCGATCTCTTCCAGCTGGGTCCTCAGCTGCTCCTCCTCGGGCTTAATCGCTGATGACCGGACGGCAGGTATTAGAAGGTGCAGATGCTGGATGAATGCGACTAGGCGGTGTTGGAGCTGGGTTTCTTGAGATGTGAGACGCTTCAGGCGGGCAGTGTTGGTCGTAGCATGTCGCTCCTGAAGCGTATCAATGCGCTTTTCGAGTTCCTGTACACGAACGTTGGGTACCCGTGAGTTTGATTGGAGAATATGCTTGGTTATTCACCGTAATGTACTGCTTGTGTTTCTCTGCCTGTGTAGTCTGTCCATTGACCCGTTCTCGGAGGTCATCAAAGCTTGACGCCATTACTGGTACCAACCTGCAATAGGCCATCAGGGTTGGGAGCAAAGCCGGCCAAATGATGTTTAACTTACCGTTTGGGATCAGGATTTTCTTTGGTCGCTTTCGCCCACATATCGTCAGGCATGTTCGGTGGTTTCGAGTACATGGCTGTCTGGTTAGGGTTGACCATGTTGTAGAAGACATGCTGAACAGAGAAAGTAAATCAGAGCAACGATCGCTGCCAACATAAAAAAGAGACAGTACCCTAAAACGACATTGAGGGGAGGCCGGGTTCCATGCAGAGTAAGTACCTTCGATTTTTTGCATAAGCATCAAGTTTTGCGACTGGGGGTCCTGCGACTGAGGTTGAATGCTCGACAGAAGACTCCTTGCGGGAGCAATTGCAGTGCTGCCGCCGAACATCGAGCCACCTAACCCGGTATTGTTGTTCGTCGACTGTCCGAATAGCGAGGGCTGAGCAGATTGTTGTTGTTGTTGTTGTTGCTGTTGTTGCTGCGGCTGCTGTTGTTGTTGTCCCCCGAACAGACTATTTGGAGCTGTCGTCCCGAGCGCACTGGTGTTTAATCCCAACTTAGGCGCGATTGACCCAAACAGTGAACCTGTCGGTTGCGTCGTTGTAGATCCAAACAGGCCCCCAGTGACACCCCCGGCAGCTGGTTGGGCCGTAGATGTATTTCCGAATAAACCACCTGTAGGGACGGTTTGGCCAGTCGTTGCTGACGAGCCAAAAAGTCCACCCGTGGTGCCAGTGGTTCCGGTATTTGACGGCTGTGTTGAGCTAAAAAGACCCCCTGTAGTAGCGGGCTGAGTGGGAGCATTTGTGGTCGAGCCAAAGAGACCCCCAGTTGCAGGCTGTTGCTGAGTATTGGATGCTGTTCCAAAAAGGCCCCCGGTTGCTGCCTGTTGCTGCTGTTGGGTATTGGTCGCAGAGCCAAACAGCCCTCCAGTTGTAGGCTGTTGTGCAGTGGATGCAGCATTCCCGAACTGCCCGCCTGTCGAGGTACCTGCAGCTGGGGTGGTTCCAGTCGCACCACCACCGAATAGGGAAGTAGCTGGCTTCGGGTTGTTAGTTGAAGCTCCAAAGAGACCGGTCCCCGGCTGAGTTGTAGAGGTTGTGGTGTTCCCAAACAGTCCTCCTGTGGCAGGAGTGGGATTGGTTCCCGCCTGCGTCGTGCTAGGGTTTCCAAATAGCGACGTTGTAGGCTGTGTAGTAGTAGTTTTAGATGGATTTCCGAACAGGCTGGTGCCACCTGTATTCGACGCCGTATTCCCGAAGAGCGACATATTTCGAGCTGGGTGCAGCGAATTATAGTCAAATTCTGAGGATAGAAATGTCGATTTTTCAGCTTCTGATTGTTACAAGGATTCATCTAATGACTCACCTAAGTGTCTTGCAGACCACTCGACACTGAATGCTGCTAATCGTCTGAAAGCTCGTCAACAACGCGTCCTCCTGCTTGGAGTCGACAAAGCTTGGACCAACCGGTAAACGTCACGTGCTCTCGACTATTATTTGTCCGCGACAAATAACGCGAGCGCGTTTTTTACCACAAACTTTCACCGTTTCTGTGCATCTCGCTTTGCCCAGGCATCTTCAAGTCCAATTCTGAAGCACAATAGATGTGTGATGCACGGGCATTCACAAGGAAAGCCATGAATTCATCCATCAGGCGAGGGAACTGAAGACAAGCACGAATACGAGTGTCCTTATCGATGGACTCAAATGTTCAGAGCATCTCTTTCTAATAAGTACACCTAGATTTCTTGATTTTACCTGCCTTAACAGTCAGATGGATAGACTACAGAGGGAGGTTTTGTCCCAAGTCCTAATTTTCTCGTAAGCACGCTCTAGAATTCCTCGCCGCTGGCCCGACTTATAGGTTCCCGTTAACCGCAGCGGTACCAATCTGGTAGCGCAGACGGCTTTGAATGTCTGTGTGGTTTATGAATCAATACCCAGCTACGGTAGAATCATCATTTCTCGTATACTATACACTCTCGTTCATGATCACCCCCCAGGGGACCTGACAATAACGTGGAAAAGTACTTTATATCGATCTACAGCTGAAATTCGAATGCTTCGGGTACAGGAAGCCACCAACTATCATTACAAGTGTCATATAGCTATGAAGTTGACAAGAAAAATATACTCAGGCGGTTCCTAGTGGTAGCAATACTGATAAATATGGAGTATATCATAGTAATCCATAGGGCAAGAAAGAAATGCGAGTGAACACATGAGAAAGAAATTCAACGACCTATGCAATCGTCCAAAAACAATACGTCAAAACGTCTCCGCCACGCATTAGGATCCCAAATCCCCGACTTTGGTCAATGCGACTCTCCTCTTCTTCTTAGGAGGCTCCTGGGTCTTCTCTTTCTCCTCTGTGGACTCCTTTGCTCCTGCACCACTAGAGCTTGACGAGCGGCCAGCAGGAGTTGATCCACCATTGGAGTCGCCCACCTCCCCACTGCCGGATGTCTGCGGAGGCTCGCTCCTCTTCTTCGGATTCGGAGTGGGAAGCTGAACAGTTGAAGCCAATGGCGTAGCCAGCGGGGTGATGGTTGTAGGGTGTTGGTGGGGAGGTGCCCCAGCAGTGGTCGAGTATGCAATCGGTACTGCATGGTGCTGGGCAATAGACTGTAGTTGAAGAGTCTGCTGCTGGGTGTGATGGGCGGGTATAATTTCATCGAATGTGATGAGAGTGCAGTACCCGTCTCTTGAGGAGAGAATTAGGCATTGACCGTCGGGCGACCTGGAAGCAGGCATCAGTTATCAGATATGCAGAAAATGGGATATGAGCTTACCAAGTGACATCTGTGAACTCGTCATAGTGTAACTTTGTCAACAAGCACACAGGTCCGCTCTGCTGCGTATCATATATAGCAACGGTGTCCATCGTCACGACAGCGAACAACATCCTATAGTTGAGAGCGAACACTGAGCCCGAATTTGGTGTTGCACTCGGCGCAACATTTGTGTTCTGGGTAGGCGTCGCAGCAGGCGTAACCCTGCCTCCAACGACCCTCGTCGGGGTCTGTGCTGGACCGGGTGTAGGGGGTTTTGAAGTAGCCGGAGTAGGAGGCCTCAGATCCAGCGGTGATAGAGCCGGTGACGCCATAACACTACTTGTTCCCCCTGACATCCCAGCAGCCAGCCTCGGTGAAGGCGCGATGATAGAAGACGCTGAATGTGAGTGCGCATGTAGGGCAGGCGTTCGCTGAGGTGACATCAAGCTCGATAGGCCTGCGTTACTTCCAGGCGCTATAGGACCTGTAACATCCACGTCCATAGCAGTTTCAGGTCCTTTCTCAATAGCTGCAACAACACCACCGCTCGCCGGCTTCGCCTCATGAATGGGAGTCTGCGGGCGCTCGAGGCCAGGTCGGAGCTCGTACAGGAGGGGGGAGAACCGGACTGCTACGCTAGCCTTTTTGTGACCGGGTAGCTGGGCAACTGGCGGTCTGGCGAAATTGGCTCGGGAATAGATGTAGACGGATGAGGAGAGCGATTGCGATCCGTTAGAGGAGAGGTCTGTGTTGACAGTAGGTCGTCCCTTTCTGCCTCTTGACGGTGTGTTGCTTTCCTCCTTGCCGTTCTTTCCATTGTTGGAGGACCCGGGGACGACAGACGGGTCCTCGAATTGGCCAGCAGGTGTCATTAGAAGACCACCGTCAGGGCTGAATGTCAGCCGACGGAAGAAGTTTGTGAAGCTTTCATCGCCGTATAGCTTGATGGTACTCCAAGCCGGTGTGGGTTGATTCCGAATGGCGGGTAGCGGAGGCATAGGGGACGGTGACCGTGCATATCGACCGCTATGTACAACTGGTGAACCTGGGGCATTCGAGCTGAACGATGACCTCCTTGAGGAGGACCTCTCAACAGAGGGAGGCGGGAACATCGAAGAGCCACTCGCTACTGAAGTAGCTGGTGTAGGAGGGGCGCCATCTTTCATACCGAACGTCTCATCCTTGAGGCTCTCCTTGCTTGCATGTTCACTGGTCACAGAGTCTGCGTCGCTGACAGTGCTCTGGCTCCTGAACATTTTCGGCCGACTGTTGCCTTGAACGCTGGGAGTTCGGCTATGCCTATGGGTCATGCGGGTGTTCTTGCCCACTGCGTGGGCTTCGAAGATGCCGTTTTTGGTGGAGATGCTGTATATGTGCATAGAGCGGTCGCTACTTTGAGTAGCGATATATTCGTTAAGAGGGTCCCAAGCAACACCTTGGACGTAGTGTGTGTGTTCAGCAATCTCCTGGACGCATTTACCTGCAACATGTGAGTACATGTGTGAATATTCGATTGTAAAACTCACCATCTGTAACGCTAAACACCCTGGCAGTATTGTCTGTGCTTCCAGCAATAATATATTCCCCTGTCGGGCTCCAAGCCAGGTCATACACCTGCATCGTTGTGCACCTACGCGTCAACACCAAAATTAGAGTCACAAGAGGATATCACGCGGCGTTGTGCGCGTACCTAAACGTCGTCCTTGGTTTCCAGTACTCTTTCTCGAGCTGAAGTTCTTCGGGAGTTAAATCACTGCCATAGGTGCTTTGTTGTGGTGTATTGCTAGGTGACCAGATAATTATCATTCCATCTGGGTTGGGTAAAATAGTCAGTCTCTTGCATGGAGCAGAGGGTTAGGAATGGCTTACCGTCGCCAGCTGAGGCAATAAGCTCGCCTGGAAAACGAAGTCAGTCGAGCGAAATGTGGAAGTCCTGAGATAGACGCGCACCGTTGGGTGAGAAGCGGACGACGTTCACCGCCGCTGAATGCCTGCTCAACGTCGCTAGATATTCCACTCGGGCAGGCCGTGGTACATTAGGCGTCGATTCATCCTGCACTAACGTCGTGGGCCGAATATTCGGATACACCATCCAGACCTAGAGACACGTCGTCCGCGTTAGTACCGCTTAGTGACATTCGAATACGAACTGACACACCCTGACATGGTTATCCTCTCCTCCAGTAGCCAACCTATACGAGTGACCAGCATACTTTTCTTCTTGTCCAACCGATGGTCGCGCTTTTTTAAAAGGACTCGGTTGGAAGTCGCAAGTCGAAATTGGCTTGCTGTCATGCCACCGAATTTCTAGCGTCCTGAACCGCATTCTTCTATTCCAACGACGCGCTTGACGTGTTCTTTGGCGTAAAAATGCGAGTCTGCTGCTCAATGGCGGCCGTGCAGATAATGGGGAGGGATAGAGAGGCTGAGATGCTTGTATTACTTGTTACTTTCACGCGGTCATTCAGCGTGACAGAGTGATATTGATTGTGGGCGTCTAACGCGACGACAAGGGCGTTGGCCACGACGTTGGGCCTTCTGTTGCCCGTTGGGTGTGAAATATAAGTAGTAGTAGCAACGAGAGCGATGGCAAAGTACTGACAACAAATACTACAACAATAACAAAGGAAAGCTATGGAATACATTAGAGAAGGCCAGCTCAATTATAGGTATGGGTACAATGATTTTTGATAGCAATGGGGATCAGTGAGAGCAGGAATACAAGCGAATGCATTAGAGTACAATGTTCGTGGGCAGCCGAAGATGCAAGTCGGTGAAAATCCGATATATGGATTGTGAGGAAACGCCACACTCGATAAGATACTCGGGATGAACACCCCAGCCTAAGAGATCAAGGACGAGGTCTTTGGCGTAGTCTAACTCCTCAGGGGTTCCTAATCGCCAGTGTAAGCATAGATCCTCGCGAATAAATGATTTTGTCTTACGGAAAGTTCCCCTGGCCCATGGATGAGGTATAGTTTCGGCGGGGCTTGCAGAGAGGGTGATAGAAGACGACCCACTGGACTCCTCTTTTACTATTGGCGAAGACACGCTGCCGTCGGCAGTACTGCTCTCTGTTCTGGATTGACTGTATGCATCCTTTGACTCGACGTTTCTCGAGATACAACTTGAATCAACACCAGGCTCGGTCTTCGTGGATGCCATTTCCGTAAATTGTGGTCTAGTCGGATAACTGATCTTTCGTAGGTAGATCTGTCCTGGGGTATATCGTTAAAGTGGGTATCGTGACCGTCCCCGAGCAGGAACCTCTTTGGTGAAAGCACCGTTGAACTGCTTGTCCTGAGAGCAGGGAAGAAGTATTTACGAAGGTGTATAATCGATTCCAACGACTCCCATCTTCAACATGAACAAATAAAGCAAGGGTTGCAAGTAATGCTGGCCTCCCTCACCAACCCAATATCATGATCAGCCAGTACTTTTCGACGGATGCGGGACTAAATGCCTACTTTTTCCGCCCCCCAAGACAAACGGAGACTCAAGCAAGGGAACCCTCTGGTTCCCGCCGCACTTTGTCATCTTCAGTGACTATGCATTGCTATGATTTGGGTATGACAAGCTGGAAAAAAAACAAAGCACGTGAGGTCCGATGCGAGCGTATGGTTCGTTTCCCAAGCTTAAAATTCAATCGCATGATTGAAAAACTCTCATTCGTTCAATCCGAAGCTGGGGAGTGGGACAATGTTTTCTTTCGGCATCTTTCAGCATGGACAAGCCCAATTGTCCCGTACAACCTTCCTTCTAACGCAATCTAACCATGACATTGATGGAGCTGTATCCCAGAGAATCAAGTTCTATCTGCCAACGTTACTGCCTGGACGATCCTAGAGTTAGAGTTCAAAGCTCTTACATTCGCTATATCGGCCTGACAGGCTAACACGGCGGCCATGTCCGCTAAGTACTCGGGATCTGTCTACAGAACGCGACCATATCCAATTCATCTCTCTTGTCTCTGACATCATGCACGCAGTCTAAAAGCTATTCGGCCCACTTCTATCGAAATCCTTGGGCCGTATTCTCCGTGTGCGGAATGAGGAATGAGGGTCATGTATTCTAGGCGTCCGAATATTCCTCGCTTCCGCTCCCATGCCTCACGGCACATTGCCAAATGGAAGGTTTGCGGAGTGCTCTGGGGGGCTTTTGTTGAACATAGAATGTCTGCTGCCATTGGAGAGCGGGCTAGACACTAGCTGAGGGTTTGTTCCACGTATCACCCTTCACTTCTCTGGTGCCATTTAATCCCCAGTGTAAAGAATTTCAAAGCCAGCCAACGTTCATCGATTCATCGACAAGGGTCTTGTCATTTACATGATGCCGGACCATCGTGCCATATACGTGCAACCAAATTTCGACTGGCACAGACAGAGCTCACTCAGATCTCACTGAGTTCAGGCATCGAGAAAAATGCAGCCAGTCATTTCGGGGGTGCTATCCCGGTCTGGTACTGCTCCAATCCAGCACGTCTCCGGCAATCCACCACCTGGTCTTGAGTACCGATTGCTTCATGTTCGACTGTCGTTCAGGAGCCTTACCCCCGTTCGAGGGGCCGATCCTCCGCTCAACAAGAAAGACCCTGACAATGCATGCGTTATACTCTCTTCGTCGCTTGCACCTTGACAGACATCCAAAATACACGCCGTAGTCATTGATCGGAGAGACAGGAGTTACTCGGACGCTTTAACATCCGCATTCATAACGTCAGCGAGCTATAAGTGCCATGCATTCTAGCTTCCATCTCCTCCCTCAAATCAAAAAAATGACTACCAACGGATTCCGGATACCCAATCTCGTCGCTGCCTGGCCTTGGTCACGGGCAGTCAACCCACGCATGAATGAGGTCAACAAGGAATCCTCTTCCTGGTTACAAAGCTTCCACGCATATCAGCCTACAGCTCAAGAAAGGTTTAATCGGTGTAATTTTGGTGAGAAAAGCCATATCGCCTTACTATGCTGTTTTTCAGCTGATCGATACATTGTTAGGTCTTCTAGCAGCGCTGATATACCCTGTGGCAAGCAAAAGTGCGCTTGTTCGTTTGGCCTCCTGAAATAATGTACTGATAAGATCCTAGAGCACCTGCGGACCGGAATGGACTTTATAAATTTGCTCTTTCTCATCGACGAAATTACCGAAGTCGAAGACGAGGCCTTTTCTGCAAGTGTCGTTGACATTTCCATGGACGCCCTGAGAGATCCTTCAAAGCCGCGCCCTGCAGGGGAGCATATCATTGGCGAAATAACGAGACAGTAAGTCGTACATCGCCCATTCTTTACCAAAACTGAGTATCTTCAGGTTCTGGGAACGCAGCATTCCTCACATTACGCAAACATCGCATCGAAGATTCGTCGGCGCATTTGAAGCTTATTTGCGATCCAACGTCGTTCAAGCTCGAGATCGCTCCAACCACCATATCCGGAGCATTGATGAATACTTCTCGACAAGAAGAGATAATATTGGCACCAAGCCTGCTTTCACTATTCTGGAGCTGGGCCTGAATATACCGGACTGTGTGATGGCACACCCTAGTATTCGAACTACAGTCGCCAGCCTAATAGATATGCTGATCATTGCCAACGTGAGTATCCAGCCATACCTCACCCTCGCCAATCCGGCGCTAACATACCTTCTTCGGCAGGATGTATTCTCATTCAAAGTCGAGCACTCCCGGGAAGATGACGATAATAACGTTCTGAGGGTGGTCATGCACGAATTGCAGTGCGATCTAGCCCGTGCCATCCAGTGGGCGGACGAAAGGAACCAACAGTTACGGACCACGTTTCTATCATCTATCACTGAGGTCCCATCGTGGGGAGGGCAGATCGACGTTCAAGTATCGGAGTACCTCTATGGAGTAGCCAACTGGGTACGAGCAAACGAATGCTGGAGCTTTGAAAGCCAGAGATATTTTGGGACACATGGGCCAGCGATCCAGAAAGATCGGTGGGTTAGACTGAATTGTGGACATCCGCAGTGCATCAGTGGTGGTACGACCATACCACGAACTTCATACCGACCCTATCTTGTGGGTATACTCGGTATTGCCACATACGCTTTGAGCCATTACGGCTTATTGAGCAGAGCCACTCTCCTTCGGCGATAGTTATCCTGGTTAGCAGATAGGCGTTAGCTGCCGTGTAATCTAGGAGATTTCGATCATAGACTAAAATATTGAAACCAGGCTTGTTCAGTTTCATCCATGCCTCCCTACTTTTCCGGAAAGAAATTAAAACAACTTGCAAGCAAAGCCCTCGTCCACTGGCATGTGTTCGCCCGCCGGCCCGAAATAGACAGAGGTCCGACAACCACGTGTGATGGGCATGAATACTCTTGTCTTCTTCCACATCATTCCATGGCGCAGCTGCGTGCCAGAAACCATCTATTGTGGTATTGAAGTATCGTTTGAATGGGCTTATCTATGGCATCCGATGTCAACAATTGGCTTGGTGGGACGCTTGATCCCGGTGAAGATTAGCGACATGAACTCTGAATCAGCTGGTGGCATGCTGTAAAGAAATGAGGTGGAGATTATAATTTCCCGAATGGCTAGATCAGACTAGGACCAACAAAGGATCACCTGCTGCTTCATAACTGGAAACCCTCTGCTCTACATGCTGTACAGCCGGCACTGGGCCGGAGTCAAATGAAGAATGGTGGTGAGATCGCTGACGGACGTTAGGCTGCATTCTTCTGGGAACTGACATTTCCTGTCCAGATCATTTCGTCGACTACGAACATATATATGTAATGCTCACGAGGATGGAACTGCTCAACGCGTTTTGGCGTCCATCATGATTCATCTAGCTCTAATCGCCCTAGGTTGCCTGGCTGTCGTGGTTCGATGGCTGCTCTCATGGAATGCTAGCAAACGTATCTTTGCCCCAGGTCCACCTTCTGACCCAGTTATCGGCCACTTGAGAATGATGCCTTCGGAGGATCTCGACGTCTTCTTATATGAAATGGGTAGGAAGTATGGTGCGTAGTCGATGACATCCGAGTAGCCTTGCCGTACATTGATAGGAGTGTAGGAAAGACACTGAACCTGCGTTTCCCGGGACAGAACCTGCTCGTTCTAAACAGCGTCAAGCCAGCTGTGGACCTCTTGGATGCCAGGAGTGCCAACTACAGTGGCCGTCCAAGGCTACCCCTTGCCGAAGTGTCAGTATCCCCATTCGAAAAGTTAATTCAGAGAGGCTGAAGGAACGTTCCAGGATCGGCATTAGCGACACCGCGGGATTTATGGACTACAATGACGAGTTTCGCCTACACCGAAAAATTCTTCAGAAGCATCTTGCCAAAGACAAGATACAGACGACCCATTTCCGATCGTCGTGGCAGGGTCATGCAGCCACTATGGCGCATGCCATCTCGTCGCAGAAAGGGGATTGGTTCAATCACTTTCTATTGTAAGAGCGAAGTTCCTATGGACCCACTTGACTGAACTCACTGATGATGCCTGCCAGTTACTCAAGTGCTATTATCATTGAACTGGCGTTTGGCCACCGAACGAAGGATCACAGCGATCATTACCTCAAATTAGCCTACGACACATGTTTTTTTGCCGTCCCGGCAGTGAAGCCCAACGGTAGTGTACTGGTCGACGTGTTTCCGTTTCGTAAGTTACCACCCTTCGTTCTTCCCTACCAGAACTAAGCCCGTATGCTAAGTAACCAAACTACCATCGTGGGTACCCGGGAATTCCTTTGTCGAGAATGCCCGGAAAGCGCGCACGTACTTCCAGGAATTCCGTAAACATCCATATGATGATGTCCAGAGAAAGATGGTAGGGTTCAGCCACGCCTTTGTGTTTTATTTTCTCACCAATCTTTCAGGCAGAAGGCAGAGCCAAACCATGTATTCTCGTCTCAGAAATCGCAGACCTTCAGAATTGCACTAGCTCATTGAAGCCTGAGCAAATCGAGGCAATATCAGCGATTCTCTTTATTGCAGGGCTCGAATCTGTAAGCCTTGGTACCTACTCAATGTAGGAGATGACACTCATTTCTGAAAATTGAAGACGGCTTCAACCCTAGGTATCTTCGCTGTAGCCATGATACTCTTTCCGGAGGTTCAAGCCAAAGGGCGCGAAGAGATCGAAAGGGTCGTTGGCAACGGTCGACTCCCTGATTTCGGTGATCGTGACTCACTACCATATGTTGAATGCATCGTTCACGAAATTCTTCGGTATGCTCCCGCTCTTCTTGTGGTTCTCAGAACCATATTCATCCTCAACTTTCTAGCTGGCGTCCTGTAGCTCCTTTGGGTATGTTCTTCGAATGATGGGTGTACTCCGATTGACCAGTCGGGCACCAGGGGTTCCTCATCTCTCAAGGGAGGACGACGAGTACAATGGCTACTTCATCCCAAAGAAGACCATTGTAATGACAAATATTAGGTACGGCCGAGAATTACACCTCTAGGATGGCTCTCAACTACACACTGCATTCCCAGGGCAATGTCACTTGACGAAATGGTCTACAGAGACCCTACCTCTTTCAATCCCGACCGCTTTAAACCAAAGCCAGAGGGCTGGGGCGAACCTCCCTTCGCAGCTGCATTTGGTTTTGGGCGCAGGTGATCTTTCGAATTCCATTACTATCCTTACATTTCTGAAAGGGCCTGTCGCTTAGGATCTGTCCAGGGAGACATCTCTCTTCAGATTCTCTGTGGATAGGCGTGGCCACTCTGCTAGCCGCGGTCAATATTGGACGACCCAAGGATTCGCTTGGACGCGAGTACATCCCAGACATCAAATGGATAGTCGGTGCAAGTTGGTTAGTTACGACTTCTTTTCCACTAAGCTCTCCCTAATTGCTGCTACGATAGCCGCCCGGCGTCTTTCCCTTGCGAGATAACTCCCAGAAATGTTACATGTGCAACTTTGCTATCCAAATCGGCGGCTCTCGCAGAAATGGCAGAGTAAAGTTCGGGCGAGAGCTATAGAAAGTATAATTCGATGACATGTTCGGAGAATTCGGCTCCTCGAATATCTGTGTAAATCCGTGTATTTTGTTGTATAAATGTAATACTACCTTTACCTTTATGCTATCTGACCCCGTTTCCCTTCGACATCTGCACGATCCCTCATGTGACGATAAACAGGACAGGACCTGTCACCTGTCAAGAATGAGGCTGTGCCAACGTCACTTGTCCTTCTACCATGGAATCTACGCTGGTTCCCTAATTCACTTCGTTGGCAGAATGCCCAATTAAACCAGTCGATGCTTACTGAATCAGCCTTGGGACACTCAATACATGATCACAATCGATCGAAGCTCTACAGCGGTGTACCTATCTCATGGTTGTGTCCTGCCGTTATCCTCGCCACTATCATTTCATGGCGCACCACCTTGGCACCACCAGACCAGAAATCACCGATTACAGGAACATTCGAGTATTATTCACCAGGGGATTTGATATCAATAACGCAGCTGGCGTCCCGATGTTCAGAATTGTGGTGGAAATAATGATTTCTCTAGTCCCGGGTACTCAGCTTTGCTGACACTTCCCCTCTGGTCGGCCCAGGGCGGAGTACGGTCAGAACGGCGGTTCTACAATGGTTCCCCAGAGCCCCAGTAACATTGTTTTGGAAGTCAGATTGACGTTTTTGTGACATTTCCTGCCTATTCGCTGATCGCTGGCGTTATATATACCCTCCTTTTTAAGGAGAGCCACACAACACCCTTGACCTCCCAGGTTCTCTGTTTATGATCGGATCCATTCTTATCGTGCTCTGCCTGGCTATCGGGATTCGATGGTTCGTCTCTCCGCGCGTTGGGAAACGTAATTTCCCCCCAGGACCACCTCCCGATCCGCTCATTGGTCACCTTAGATTGATGCCGACGAAGGATCTCGATACGTTTTTCTATGAAATGGGGAAGATATACGGTATGTAGTCGAATAATCCTGAAGGGCCCTCGCGTATTCACAGTATATCCAGGACATACATTGAATCTACGTTTTCCCGGACAGAATCTAGTCGTTTTAAATAGTGTCAAGCCCGCTACGGAGCTCTTAGAAGGCAGAAGCGCTAATTATAGTGACCGACCACGGTTGCCCCTCGCGGAAGTGTGCGTATTTCCAGGGGACCATGCAGCCTTTTATGTGAAACTGAGGAGACGAAATGTAGGATCGGAATCAATGACACCGCGGCATTCATGGACTGTTACGACGACCATCGTCTGCATCGCAAGATACTGCATAAGCATCTCGCGAAAGACAAGATTCAGACATCGGATTTCCGATCATCCTGGCAGAAACACGCTGCTATCCTGGCTCACTCCATTTCATCGGAGAAGGGAGACTGGTTCAAACACTTCCTATTGTGAGATTGAATTCCATACTGAACTTGTTGAAGGTGCTGACTAAAGCAACTTACCAGCTACTCTAGCGCTATCATCATTGAGCTTGCGTTTGGTCACCGAACAAAGAAACAAGACGATCCGTATCTGAAGATAGCCTATGACACATGCTTCTTCGTCGTCCCCGCAGTGAAACCCAATGGTAGCGCTTTGGTTGATGTTTTTCCGTTCTGTGCGTCCCCGTTCTTCATTCATATGTCATGGACTGAGATTCTTGACCAGTAACGAAATTCCCATCGTGGTTTCCTGGAAACTTCCACGTCAAGAATGCTCGCAAGGCTCGCGACTATTTCCGAATCTTTCGTAAACATCCGTACGCCGACGTGCAGAGAAAGATGGTAAGGCTCCTGAATTAGATCTTTATTCATTATGTAATTTAATCCTCTAATCAGGCGGAAGGTCGAGCTAAGCCATGTTTTCTTGTCTCAGAGGTTGCGGAGCTCCAGCACGGCACGGGTGTCTTGACACCTGAGCAAATCGAGGCGATAGCCTCAATCATGTTCGTTGGTGGCCTCGAATCTGTAAGTCGCATTTTCTGGATCGCCAGGCAAAGTCTGTTCATCTTTGGTGCAAAGACAGCTTCTACCCTAGCGATATTTACTGCAGCCATGATACTCTTCCCTGAAATCCAGGCGAAAGGCCAGGAAGAAATCGAAAGGGTCATTGGCACCAATCGACTTCCCGAATTTAACGATCGTGGCTCGTTACCATACATCGAGTGCGTTGTGCACGAAGTTCTTCGGTACGCACCGGCCTTTCCTCTTTCTTTCGAAGGATATTCTCATAATTGCAAACTTGTAGGTGGCGTCCCACAGCTCCTCTGGGTAACTCATTCAATGACCTCGTTGGGATAGTTTGATCAATCAGGCGTTAGGATTTCCTCATCTCTCGAGGGAGGACGACGAGTACAACGGTTATTTCATCCCAAAGAAGACGATCGTGCTGACAAACCTCAGGTATACCACTACGACATTCTTGCGATTGACGTTAACTAGCAGATACACCCGTAGGGCGATGGCGCTTGACGAAACGGTCTATAGAGACCCAACTGCGTTCAATCCAGATCGTTTCAAACCCAAGCCGGAGGGCTGGGGTGAACCTCCCTTCACGGCTGCATTTGGCTTTGGACGCAGGTGACTTCGTCCACTCCATACCTCTCTTCATGCTGCTAACAAGACTCATTGCCCAGGATCTGCCCAGGCAGGTACCTCGTTTCAGATTCATTGTGGATAGGCGTAGCCACCCTCCTGGCGACTATTAATATCAAGCGACCCAGGGATCCGTTTGGGAATGAATTTGTGCCAGACATGGAATGGGAAATTGCTAGCAGCTGGTATGTTAGTACCCGTGTTCCTACTTGGTCGTGTGCTAACCGTTATTTGACAGTCGCCCAGCTTCTTTTCCCTGCGAAATCGTCCCTAGAAACGCAGCTCTTGCGACTTCACTTTCCAAATCGGCGGCCCTGGCTGAAATGGCTGAGTAGGCAAGAAATGTGAGGCGGGTTCGGAGACGGGCCCTAGATGCTGCTGGCAAAGTTTTGAAGAATGTGAAGCCGAAGATATTGTTCATCGCCTGTACAATACCAGTATACTTACTACTTCCTTCTACACTCATGTAATTTGTTGGATCAATTGTACTCCTTTAATGCTATCGCTGAAAACTGCCTTCTCATTAACATTTGGACAATTTGTTCTCCAAGGGAGAAGCGGTTCTTGACGGCAGAATCGGAGCTATGGTATCAGAAACTGGAATTAAGCTGCTGTCTTTTATCTTTCATCGACCCGAATGTCCTGGCTGCTCTGAACTCGGCCCCAGAAACACTGGTTATGGACGAAACCACGGCACTATCTCACTGTCCATCTCATTGGGGTTATGGTCACAGTGGAGGCTGTGACATAAGGCCGCTTGTTCTGCTACTCCCACCTACTGTCCAAGAACAATTCCTCAACGCGTTATATCACAGCTTGTGAGGACCGCAACGCTGAAAACAATGTTACAATCCATCAGATTAATAGCTCTGGTTGGGCAGTTTATCTGCTGTTTCCGTTCTAGGTTATCTTACCACCAAGAGAGCTTTTGGCAGCAATTCGCCGATCAATTCCGCAATCCATACTTTCTTCCAGGCCTAAGGCAGCACTGGATAATGCCCTCTCGCTTCGATTTCGGAGATGAGGCGCTCGATTGGAGTCTTTGAGGTCCGTTTTCCCACGGCTATCATTCCAATGGCACGTCACGAAAGATGGTTTGAAAGGAAGTTCAACCAGGATTGCTTTCTCGATCTGATGCCAGCGAGGCTTGTCGAAATGCTTGGAGCCCTGGAAAACCATCATATCTCAGGTGCCAGAGCTAGACTATGGCGCGAAGCTTCTCTGACAGCCATAGTATGTTCATTGGCACAGGGTGAACCCTGGTTCAGAATTGTGGTTCGAAGCTGGCTCCTCAGGGGCTCGAGTTAATTCTTGTGGATGTCATACAGGATACCGACGCATTTCCTATCCAGACCATTTGGCCGATCACTGGCGGCATATATATGCTCTACTTCAAGCAGCAAAAAACAGTCCTTCCAACTTTGTAGTCATTTCAACATGATTCAAACCGCTCTTATCGTCCTCTGCTTGGCTATCGGAGGTCAATGGTTGGTTTTGAGAAGCCTGAAGAAACGTAACTTTGCGGCGGGCCCACCTAGCGACCCCTTTATTGGCCACCTTAGACTGATGCCAGCAAAGGGCCTTGACGTGTTCTTCCATGAGATGGGCAAGAAATACCGTGTGTAATGGTCGAGACTTGGGGTATTTCTATCCGTTCATGGGGAATGAAAGGAACTATCATGAGCCTGCGTTTCCCGGGACAACATCTACTCGTTCTGAATAGCATTAAGCCAGCTATGGACCTCCTGGATGCCAGGAGTGCCAACTTCAGTGGCCGTCCCCGGCTGCCTCTCGCGGAAGTGTACGTATGCCCATGAGATCCATCTTCCCTTGAAGAAGCTAATCCAATCTTCTAGTATTGGAATTAGCGATCTTGTCGGATTTATGGATTACAATGAGGAGTTCAGCCCGCATCGCAAGATTCTTCAAAAGCATCTCGCCAGAGACAAGATACAGACAACTGACTTTCGATCCTCGTAGCAGAAGCATGCTATCATTATGGCTTATGCCATGATGTCGGAGAAGACGGACTGGTACAAACATCTTATATTGTGAGGACGGGTTTGATGAGGCAATCTTTAGACGGGCTCGCTCACATACCTCACTAGCTACGCCAGCGCTATCGTCCTTGAATTAACGTTTGGGCACCGAATGAAGGATCACTGTGATCAGTATTTTATAATGATCCACGACACATCCTCCTTTGCTGTGCCTGCGATTAAACCCGATGGCAGCCCACTGGTTGACACATTTCCGATATGTATGTTCTACTCGACACTCATAACATCACAATGGTTGAGGCTCTTCCGAACAGTGACCAAACTGCCTTCGTGGGTACCTGGGAACTTCCATGTCCAGAATGCCCGCGAAGCTCGCAAATATTTTGAAGAATTTCGTAGGTACCCATATGCCGACGTATAGAGAAAGATGGTAAGGATTGTCGACTTACTTCTGGATTCATCGTCTGATTGAATGCTATATTCCAGGCGGAAGGTCGGGCTAACCATGTTTCCTTGTCTCAGAAATTGCGGATCTCCAAAACGGAACAAGTGTTCTAACGCCCAAGCAAATAGAAGCAATAGCGTCAGTCATCTTGACTGGAGGGGTTGACTCCGTAAGTTCTGGTCCGCGAGGATTGGTGGAGGTGTGACTCACCTTTAAATTGAAGAAGGCTGCCACTTTAGCTACTTTTGTCGCAGCCATGGTACTTTTCCTGGATGTCCAAGCAAAAGGACAGGAGGAGATCTGTAAGGTCACTGGTAACAGTCGACTCCCCGATTTTGGCGATCGTGACTCCCTCCCATACCTCGATGGCATCGTTCAGGAAGTCCTTCGGTGAGGGCCCGTTATTTGATGTCCCGATATCCCCAATTCTGAAATTGTCCCAGTTGGCAACCCGCTGCTCCTGCAGGTACGTTATTCAAAATCACATGGAATGGCGTTTGAACGGACCGCCAGGAGTTCCTCATCGATCCAAGGAGGAAGACAATTACAATGGACATTATATCTCAAAGAATACTGTTGTGGTCCCGAACGTCAGGTATATACCCGTGACATCCTCTCGGATCGCTCTGGCTTACAGCTCTGGTTACAGAGCGATGTCACTAGATGAAATGGTCTACAGAAACCCGACCTCGTTTCTTCCGGACTGCTTCAAACCCAAGCCCGAGGGCTGGGATGAGCCACCCTTTGGAGTCGCATTTGGCTTCGGGCGCAGGTGAGGTTTCCGATCTTGATACCGTGCTTACGTTGCTAACGGGCCGATTTCTCAGAATCTGCCCAGGCAGGCATCTTGTGTCAGACACCTTGTGGATAGGCATAGCCACTTTGCTAGCGACTGTTGACATTGGGCGGCCAAAGGATTCACTTGGGCATGAATATGTTCCGGATATCAGATGGGAGACTCGCACAGTCTGGTATGCAATTCTTAGTCCGTCATGCTAGCTGTCCCAACAATTTGTCGTAGCCGCCCTACTTCCTTCCCTTGCGAGATTCAGCCTAGAAATGCACCCCTTGCCGCTTTGCTGTCTAAATCAGCAGCTCTGGCAGAAATCGTGGAATGATCAACGGCGTCGAAGGCTCACGCCGATAGCCCAGTTTTGACAGATTTAAAGGCTTCAGCAGACTAATCACTACCTTGTCATGTTCGTGTACTTCGTACAAATGCAAAACTACAAGTGATGTTGTTATAACCCTATCACACCGTATTTCCTCAAGAAAGAGATGAAGCGTCCCAATCAGATCAACTGTGCCAGGGTCTTCTGCGCTTGTATATTGCGGATCTCAAGGCGGCACGGAAACGGTCGGGGACGACTAAAGAATGAGAGTATGAGTTATATAGATGACAAGGTGTCAGCGATATCTCACGTTGTTACTGCTGTATCAAACTGAATATTGGGGACGAATTCTTCACCTAGCTCGTCTCTCGGCCTGGCGATTGTGAGAGTTGCAAGAATGGTCGCAATAGCGATCCATATTGCGTCGTCCGCGAGATGTCTGCCAGGGCAAATTCTGGAAATTCAAGTGAGATGTATTGTATCAGGTTCAACGGGGGGAAAGAATGGAGATGCTCACCTACGCCCGAAGCCGAATGTAGAGGCCAAGGGAGGCTCACCCCGGCCTTCAGGCGTCGGAAGAAAACGAGCAGGGTCGAACACTGACGGGTCCTTGTACACCGTTTCATCCAAGGACATACCTCTATCAAGCTCAATCAACTCGACGTCTCGAAGCAATTTGGAACCGAAAGGACCTGGTGTTTGCTATTACCGTCGTTTTCTTGGGGATGAAATAGCCATTGTATACGTCATCTTCTTGCGAGACGTGGGGTATACCTGGAGTTCCAAGGTAAGGTGTGATGAACCACATACCAGCATGGATATTATCGTACCGGTTGGAACTATTGGACACCATCTAAGAGGTTTTCAGTAGACAATTGAGAGGAATCCAGGTGTAATAGTACCGAAGGGTTTCTTGGACGAGTCCCTCTACATACGCGAGGGATTTACGGTCGATATAATCAGGCAATCGATCCGAGCCTACGACTTCGTCGATTTCCTCTTGAGCCCGCCTCTGGCATTCTGGGTGGAGAATCATGGCCATTGTAAAGATCGATAGTACCGAAGATATCTTCAAAAACAAATTCGGATCAGACGCTTTTGATAAAGAAAAGGTCATTCGCACCGTCTCCGCTCCGCCCACGAAAAGAATCGCTGCTAATGCTTCAATCTGACGAGGAGTCAGAAGATTGGAGCCGTTCTGAAGATCTGTAAGTAGCGAAGTGAGAAAGCATGGGGCTGCAGTGCCTTCGGCCTAGTGGCAACTAAATGAGATGTTTACCAGCGAATATTTTGAATGACAGACCATTCGCCGTTCAACATCCAAGTACGGATAAGTTCGAAACCTTTCAAAGTATTTGCGGCCATTATGTGCGTTCCTGACGTGGGTATTCCCTGGGATCCAGGACGGTAACTTGCTAACTGTACGGGCGTTAGCGTGAATATCTATCATCAACAGCCTTGAAAGGGCGACCACAACTTACGGAAAGGGAACAATTCAACCAAGCTTCCTCCATTGGGTTTGAAGGCAGGAAGCCCATAACGGCAGAGGTCATTTGAAATCTGCAAATATGGATCGTCCATGGACAGCATCTTATGACCATAGGTCAACTCCATGATAATTGAGGTGGCGTAGCTGAGCGCAAGTCAGATCGTTCAATAAGCATAGAACTACGGCGGACATACAACATCAGATGATCGGTCCACATGCCCTTGCTAGATCCAAGGGCCTGCGCCAGAACGATCGCGTGTTGCTGCCAGGAGGAGCGGTATTCGTGCTTTTGAATATTTGTCTTCATGAGTTGCTTGTGCAAGATAGCGCGTTCAATTCGGAACTGGTCTCCATAGTCCAGGATCAATTCAAAGTCATCGATTTGCATGCTATGGGTCCAAGGGGGGTCATTCAGGGCGCACGTAGGCTATGAACCAGAGCATCGAACGTACATTTCACCAAAGGGAAAACGTGGCCGGCCGCTATAGTTCGCGCCCCTCTTGTCTAAGAGGTTGACGGCATGTTCGACCGTGTTCAAGACCAGAATATTTTGACGAAGAAGACGAAGGTTGACGATACCACCTTACAAAACGAAATGTTAGCATGCTGCAAGGATGGATGATAGAGAACATATGCATAACCGTACCAAATTTCTGACCAAGCCCATGGAAGAACAAATCGAGGCCCTGGGCTGGTATCATTCTGAGATGGCCCAAGATCGGGTCGGATGGTGGTCCGGGAGGCATCAAAAGTTGCTTCCTGGGTCCCAAAAGCCAGCGGGAAATGAGGAATAGGATAACTATCAAGAGGAGATATTCAATCATAGTGGGCAGTAGAAGAGTCGCTGAACGATAAATCGATAATCTCTGGAGAAGATATATCACTTGGAGAAAACAAACCGTCAATAGTTGTCATTTATAGCCTTCAGAGATATGGAAAGTCAATTCAGAGAAACCTGTTATCGATGCAGCCCGAAGGCCAAGCCTGTGGGCATTGCAGACCGGTGATGGATTGTCGAAATGGACTTCCAAGGAAAAGACCACATTTTCAGGTAGGCTTTTCTTCCCCCTGATGTTGAATTGTGCCATGGATAACCTGTATGGGCTGCATGTGCACTATCCGGTGGCAGAAGGCGCTAGAAGATGTCCTGGAATGAATCCCTGGCGTCAAGAGCACCGAATTTGAGAGGTCATCAGAGAGTTGAAAGAACTGAAACTGGTCTGTCGATAATTCCTGAAGAGTCGGGCTAGTCATCTCGTCAAACCTCCCGCTCTTGGCAGTTTTGTGAGACCATGCCGTACGTTGAAGCGCCGGCCGCCGTCGGCTCATTAAACCTGAGGCCTGAGACCTAAGACGCCGGTTGGGACCTGCTTAAGTCTGTTCGACGGCTTTTGCAACAATGGGATGGCTGAATGAGTGACGTGCTCTTTCTCTACACATATGGCCGAATTAGCACGCCCTTGGCCGAGTTGTTGGCAGATTGATGAGAGCATTATAACATGGCTGAGCAATTCTGGAGTTGTCAGAGATGAAGGCGCTGAGGGTCAAAATCGACCATCGCTGGTAGCGAACTTAGATACCAGGTGGCTAAAGTCACTCGATGTAGTATGTTTGACTGGCTTGCAAACGATTACCCGTAAGTACGAATAGACACGGCGTTATGAAGTGAGGTTTAGTCTTGATAAGAATCTCGTACCGCCTATGTTGGGATGATGAAGATTTGACATGGCGGATAATATCAGAGTTTGGTTATCAAAATTGTGAAAATTTATTTCCGACATTTGAAAGAAAGAACAAATATCTGATAGTCATCAAGCCCAATTCCATAAGTCAGGAAGAAGAGTAAGTGTCCAGTTCCACACCTGCAAAACTGCCGCAATCCCAGTATCCAGCACATCCATCAGCACTGATCATTCCCACCTACTGCCCCTCCTCCGCTAGCCGCTTACACCCATGGCCGCCACATGCAGTCTTCGGATGCACAAGATGATAATGCACGGAAACCAGACACCGATCCAGCCCATAACCAGGTTGTCGTCGGTGATGGATCGTCGAAATAGACTTTCAAGGGAAAGATCAAATTATCAGCCGGAGCTATCGTTCTGATTGACGCTGGATTGTGGCATGAATAACCTCCAGGAACAACAAGTGGCCAATCTGGTGGGACATAACATTGGAGGGTGCCCGCCGTTAAGAGTCTATAAGAACGTGCTGTACTTGGAGCGTTAACTGAGGCCTGCTGGAGTACGAGTCTGCCTTCAGACGTTTAATTGACGGATCGGGGTGACCGAATGAATAACGTACTGCCATTCGATGAGGCACTGCCTGGTGCTAGCAAATTTCTGAAGGCAATATTGCGCTTCTGGACTTCTTGAAGTTTTAGAACTCGAGGGGTTCGGGGTCATACATTGGCCATTGCTGATCACGAACTTAGATGCCACTGTCCTTTGCGAATAATCACTATCGTCGAGCGGCGAGCCTGAGACTTGGTCTGAGCGGGCGATTCGGTTTGCCAATGAGAGCACGTGATTGGTTCGGCAGGGTCCAATTCTCGATCACAGCGTGCGCTCACTGCAATGAGGCCAACGCATGTGTGACGAATTGAACGAAATGGTACAGTATACATACTGTATAGCTGTTATGAGCGACTTTTAGTGCTGTTTTCCCCTTCCCCTTCATAAGCCCGGCCCACCTTTCCAACGCTGTCGCCATGGAATCCCATCGACACCTTCAAGCTAGCAATGAGTGTTCCGCCACCTCTAGGGATATGGCCCCAGACGCTGAAGGGTAATAGAACAGTTGGTCCACTGATCTCATTTCTAATTGTTGATAACAGGATGTCGCAATCCGCTCAGCAGTTAGGTGGTGCCTCTGAGCTGAACATTCAGGGTTCGAACTTCACCAACGCGGGAAGAATCCTCAACGTAAATCCATCTGTCAGTGTCTTACTTCAAAATGGTAAGATCAATTTATCTATGGACAAGTCATCCCTAAATCATCCCTAACATACGGCCTGTAGACCATTCCACTTCGGTTAGTTACTTGTGCGCCACAGGAGCACCAATGTACTTACACCGCCTGATCCAAGCATCTGCCAGGGACTAGTGGTGTAGGTTTCGTCCCGTTCAACCCCACCTGGCTTCTCATACTTTCCCCAGGCGTTGGGCATGCCAAACCAATTTCTGCAGCAGCCGGAGCATGCGAGCGAAATATACGCCAGAATATTGATGCCCAAAAAACACGGATACCCACTATGGTGTCCCGAACCCCTCAGCACTCTCCATCCGGAACATCAGCTCTCCGGGACCAGAATTGGCGACGTCGGTCTCATCACAGGAGATGGTCAATTTGACTTCCTCTTCAATATTTGCCTGCCCTCAGACCACCCGATAAATGGGGACTTGGTACCGGAGGGCTTTCAACCCATACATCCAGAGATTCAGTCTAGAGATATTGTGACTACCCCTGTGGCCTGGAAGGTTGGCAGTCATGTCTCCAACGGATCCATCAGAACGTTGGAGCCAAGGCAGGCTTTCATTATTCGCCGTGTTTACCTTCGTCTTAACTTTATCTAGGATGACAGATGATTTTCAAGGACAATATTCCTTCACAGGGTTTGCCTCAGAAGGCGCTGTCCTCACCCTTCCCGAAGGTGGTACAAGCGTAAACCTACTGGCCCTTGACCCCTTCTGTTCCTATGCTGGCGAACATGCGCAAAGTTGGTACCGTTTTGCCAATGGCCCTCGAGGACGCATGGCTGCCAATGGGTCACTTTACCTAGTCACTGGATTTGACAAGGCGAGGTCTTGGGGCACTGCTTCATTCTCAAGCATTCTGGGCCATGGTATCTTCGAGATGTCCTTTGTAGATGCCACAACCATCTCAAGGGGTACTGACCATGGCCGAGGAAGCGCTAACTACCCGTTCATCTGGAATCAGACTGGATGCGCAGCTACCAAAGAAGGCCCTTATCTTCCCAGCCAGGGTCGGGACACGGGGCCAGAGAGACCTCAGAATCAGACGGTATTCATAAGAGGCTTCAGGGTTGCCTTGCCAGACACTATTTGGAAATCATTGCTGTGCAAGGTGGATGTAATCTCCATGACAGAGCTTGATGGAAATGCACTGTTGCGGAAAGGTGGATTCACACCTTTCAGTGGAACACGCTCGGCTTGGTCGAAACTTTTCAGGTTTCGGCGTCGTTCAAATGTTGGTACTGGCAAAGGGCAGGGTGCTAGTACGTCCGAAACAACAGCTTCGGATATCATACTGAAGTCGGATGTGCCGTCTCCCCGAGTGGTATGCCTGCACCCTCCCCACCAAAATGCGCCTTAGCTGATAGCTACTTGCTCAGGATCTACACCCGCTGTATTCAATCAACAAGCATTTGTTGGCAAAGGTATGAGTTCTTATTTCTGTGATGTAGTATCCATGACATCTGAACCTGTTGTATAGTTTCCCGAGGCTGAGGTTGCTGTGACCCATGACGAGGTCTGGTGTGATACTTTAACTGAGGTGAAGCTCAACGACCAAACATTTTCCGATGGCTGACCTCAAAGGAAAGGGTGAAACTATAGTGTCCAGTATTGCTGAAACCCTGGATTGCATCGATCGGAGATACAAAGCTGTCTGCATAGATGGTATTGCCTCCCCTGATACCATTTGTGCCCCTTGAATTGAAAGCGTCTTCAGGAATGGCTGTGTTTGAGCCGAAATCATCTGCCAGCTGTATGACAATGTCATCATTTGATAGCCAGAGCTTTGTAATGTCTGTTCCTACCACGTCTCTCACAGAGCCCTCCTCCTTACATCTATCGTGGGATGGAGCCGACATGGGAATGTCAGTGACGACAGAGCCTCCCAAAGAAATCTTCCCCCGAGAACAATCAATCGAAGAATGGAAGGAGTTTCTGAAATTTCTTCCAGCCAGGATCGATCTCCACAATCGCGAATGTCTCCTCAACGTTCGCGACAAAACGGTGGTGACGAGAATCTACTTGTGCAAACACAAGTCCGGGTCGCGGCATGAGTACATAGTTGCAAACCTCCGATACAAGGATCATAACGGACATCCAATCCATGTCCACGCCACGATTGAGCGGTGCCATGCCAACTCACGACCAAAGGATGAGGGGGGTGGCCACATGAAGGACGTAGAACACTGCTACAAGGAAGACATGGCGCCGCAAAAAGGCATTCTCTCCCGCTTACAGATCTTGTCGCCATTTTCCTTACAGAGGTGGTCGGATAGAATTCGATGCTATCCGGGCGAATTCAAACCTTCAAACAATTCGGTGATCAAGTACTACATCTTTCATTCCGGTCGTGAACCTTCCTTAATCGACCTCGCCATAGCTGCATTTGTTGCGCACCGTCATGACCATTATTACTCCCTGTTTTTGCATCAGTGCTACTGGTATGTCGACGCGGTATGCGTTGTGATCGAGGTCGTCTTAAGAGACCAACACTACACCGCGAAGGCAAAGAAGGACCTTCGTAGTGAAGACGAGGTCTATCTGGGCGAGTCGGAAATTATGACGCTGAACCCATCAGCGTCTCCAAGTCCTGATCCCAGCGAACAAATAAGGGCCATCGAGCTACTACCAACCCAGTGGAGCCATCTTAGACAGGGATACAACGTCGTCAAGATTACAACGCGGAATCCATCTGTTGTGAACTTCCTTTGTATGGAGTTCAACAAGGTCAAGAAGGACTTTGATGATACGGTGAAACACAAACTCTGGCCAGGCGGATGCAATCTTCTAACTCACATCTGTAGCTTTCCGTAGCAAAAGCAAAGGAAGAAGAAATCGTGAGGCTCAAGGCGGCAAATCACGTCGCAAGGAGGGAACTGAGAGACGAATCTGGGAGCTGGAGGCACAGATGGAGCCAAAATTGGGGGATAAGGAAAGAGATAGACGAATCCGGGAGCTTGAGGCGCAACTAGCGTCACAAGGAGCTGATAGGTTGAACCACTGGTACCTCTAAGTATCCGACTGCGGCTCCCTCTCATAGTGACAGATACCCTTCTGTTTATGATATTGCATGATATTGCCCATATGCTTCTCATCTCGCCGCTTTATATACTTTCAAGATCGTGCTATCACATATGTTCGTTCTTCTTAGTTTTAGTTGTTGTAGATCTCAACATCGCCAGGAAACTTGACGGATCCATATCTGCTCCGTTTGAACCTTGGTTATGCTGATTTGCCCGTGTAGACAAGGCATAGCGGCATTGGCGACGTTGATACTACTGAGGACGTTCATGAAATATTCCAGGTCTACGTTGTTCGCGGAGAGCATTGTTGGGGAGTGTATACCGTGCCTCTGGCTCTCCAACGATGCTTGAAAAGATTTCAATGCTTCTATTAGATAATCGCTACATTAATGTACTTCGTCATACAGATGCAAAACTACAGGTGATATTGTCATAACCCCATCGCTCCACGTCAGCCAGAGGATGAGACCCACACCCGATCAGTTCACTTGTGCGAGGGTTATTTGCGCTTGTATATTGCGAATCTCAAAGCAACATGGAAAAGGTCGGGGATGACTATCCAGAAGGGAAGCATGAGGTGAGGAATAGAGGTAACCAGATTTAATTGGCACCTCACCATGTCACCGTCATATTGAAGTGAATATCCGGAAGGTATTCCTGCCCCAGCTCGTCTCTTGGCCTTGAAATCGTCAGAGTTGCGAGGATAGTCGCAATCGCAATCCATGCAGCATCATCCGCGAGATGTCTTCCAGGAAATTCTAGCACGCCCAGTCAGCTGCATTGCATCTAGTGTTCTAAATGGGTGGGACGCGAAGTGCTCACCTACGCCCAAAGCCGAATGTAGCGGGAAAGTGAGGCTCGGCTCGGCCTTCAGGGTCTGGAAGAAAACGAGTAGGATCAAACGCAGAGGGGTTTTTGTACACCGTTTCGTCCAGGGACATGCCTCTATCGAAATAAGTCAGCTCCGCGACTCGAATTATGTACGGTGGAGAAGGAAAGAACCTCGCGTTCGCTATAACAGTCGTTTTCTTAGATTGAAATAGCCATAATAAACGTCATCTTCCTGCGAGACGTGAGGTATACCTATGATTGTAGATTAAGGAATGATACACCCCAAGTCAACATGGACATACATGTACCAAGTGGAACCACGCGGCGCCACCTGAAAAGTTTAGCAAATAAACGGGACGGCATACAAGGGGCGTAACTGTACCGAAACGTTTCTTGATAAAGGCTCTCCACATATTGCAGGGACTCACGGTCGTTATAATCAGGCAGCCGATCCGAGCCTACGCGGTCGATTTCCTCTTGGGCTCGTGTCTGGCATTCGGGATGTAGGATCATGGCTGCCGTGAAAATGGATAGAACCGAAGATGTCTTCACAACAAAGTGAGGCAGGGCCCGCGGACATAAGCCATCCACTCACGCTCTCAGAAGATAATAGCTGCTAATGCCTCGATTTGACGAGGACTCAGCGCTCCGCTACCATTTTGGAGGTCAGTCAGTAGCGAGGTGAGGAAGCAAGGGTTTGCGGTGCCTTCTGCCTATTTTCTGTGCCTGAGCTCCACTTCTGGCGGATGGTTTATTGAGATGACGAACCATTTTTCTTTCAACATCTTCATAGGGATACCTCCGAAGTCGTTCAAAGTACTCGCGGCCGTTCTTCGCATTCCTCACGTGAATATTCCCCGGGATCCAGGACGGCAAATATTGAACTACGCAGAGGTTAGCGTGAATTTCTGCCATGGTCTGTAATGACAATGGTCCGAAAACATACGGACAGGGAATACCTCAATCAAGCTTCCTCCATTCGGTTTGAAGGCGGGCAGGCCATAATGGCAGATATCATCACAAACCCGCATGTACGGATCATCCATGGACAGAATCTTATGGCCATACGTGAGTTCGATGACGATAGATGTGGAAAAGCTGCATGCCAGTCAGACTCGTCTCGAGAAGCAACTAAGATCGGGGACTGCGTACAACATCATATGGTCGGTCCAACCACCCTTCCTAGACCCAAGTGCTTGTACCAAGACGGCTGCGTGTTGGCGCCAGGATGTGCGATATTCCTGGGTCTGCACGTTTTTCTTGGCGAGTTGCTTCTGCAAGACAGCACGTTGAACACGAAATTCATCGCCGTAGTCCTGCATCAATTCCCAGTCGTCAATGCGCATGCTGTTTAGAGATCAGTCAACGATTACAGGATCCGATCGGAAGGGGGTACATTTCTGTGAAGGGAAAGCGTGGTCTGCCACTATAATTAGCACCTCTCTTATCCAAGAGGTCGACGGCAGGGTCAACACTATTCAGGACCAGAACATTCTGACGCAGAAGCCGAAGGTTTACAATAGCACCTTATAGAAAATATAGTTTCGGCGCGCCGTGCACGAATGAATAATAGAGGGTATATCCGTACCAAATTTCTGGCTAAGCTTGCAGAAGAATACGTCGAGATCCTGTGCCGGTATCATTCTGAGATGGCCCAAGATAGGATCGGATGGCGGGCCAGGAGGCATCAAAGGTTGTTTCCCGAGCCTCA
Source organism: Clitopilus passeckerianus (assembly GCA_944990035.1). NCBI lineage: Eukaryota > Fungi > Basidiomycota > Agaricomycetes > Agaricales > Entolomataceae > Clitopilus > Clitopilus passeckerianus. Next base: position 266,413 of record CALYLX010000071.1, read on the forward strand.
AAAGCCCGTGGGCAGCGAGACATAGGCAGATCGTCAACACCATGTATTCAATCATAGGCGAAGAGGGCCAAACAGCACTGGACGATATTTTCTTAAGAAGATAAAGAGATAGCCCTTTCATCGATGCTCGTCATATGTAGTCTTCAGATACGCAAGGTGACAATTCTCAGAAACCAGTTACCGATCCAGCCCCATAACCAAGGTGGTAGTTGGTGATGGATCGTCGAAATATACTTTCAAGGGAAAGATTGGATTATCGGCCGGGGCTATCGTTCTGATTGACGCTGGATTGCAGCATGGATAACCTCTGGAAACAACATGTGGCCTATTTGGTGGCACAAAACATCAGAGGATGTAAAGAGTTCTATGAGAGGATGTCGTACTTGGAGGGTCAGCTAGGGCCTGCTGAAGCAATGGCCGCCAGAACTTTAATCGACAGCTTCGGAATGGATCGGGGAAGACTGACTGAATGACATACTCCTTTCATATTGCCATTTAATGAGGCAGTGATTGCTAGCAAAATTTCTCGAGTGCTGAACTTGTCAAATTTCTCGAGGTGCGGCTGAGGGCCAAGGCGCCAAGGTTTGACCATTGCCCATTGCCAGATGCGGCTGAACGTAATCAATCTAACAGAATATCATTGTCAAATAAGGTACAAAAGTTGAGTACCAATCATAGATACGGCGATGAAAAGAGAAGTGGTGGTATTGGTAAGAGCCAAGTTTGGACTATGTCGGGACACTGCCACTCAAAATCTCTTCCATGACTCCATCCGTCAACGAACTTCACCATTCGATATTCAAGAAACGACAAGCTAAATAAAGGACAGGCGACACGTAAATTCCGGCCTTTGCTCTTATCTGTGTTAGTATTCAGATTGCCACGGTCGTTTGCCAATGGTCACCCTTGTCGTCTAACGTTCAGCGTTCAACGCCGCCACTCTCTGCAATAGACCTTCGCTTTCAGACACACTACAGAAAATTGAAGAGGAACAATGGCACAACGTCTCTACGCTATTCTGCCTGTCTTTTCTCCGTATTCAGAGGCCTCGTTCTTGACTTCATCGAGTATGGACCATACCCTCCGGCCGGGTGCATCAGTCATGTCCTTGAGGATGGAGGTGGAGTTTGTCCACTTTCAGTCTCACAAGATCTTATCAAGACAGTCGTTTCAATGTTGGATATACAAATATCGTGGGTAGGATTGGTCGAAGGCGAACTTTCCTTGAGGTACGCTCATCCCACTCTGATGCACCTCAAGTTTGACGCACAAAATACTTGCAGATATCTATGCCTCATAACTCGCAATTGGCGGCGGTGCATAACACAGAAATTGGTGAAAACAACGTCTCAACGCAGCTTGCCTCCTCCCTGGTTTGAATCCAGTGAACTTAGTTCAAATACGACGTTGAAGAACTATGCACCGGCCGTTCACAAATCCTCAGCAGGGAAACAAGAACGAATCCAACCAAGGCCCAACGTATTCCCCGCGAATCTGGCCCATTACACCAGCCACTATACCCTACCCCCTTTAAGTCAAAACGGCACCTTGTCTCCATGACTTGCACAGAGGGAACAGCCATCCAATTTCCCCCATGAACACGAAAGAACATTGAACATGTAGCCTTCTCAAAGTGAAACCTCTTGATCCCCACTATGGACGCCACGTCTCAACACAGCTCCACTATTCTCGAAACCCTCCCTCTCAAATATGGCAACCCGTCGGCCCACTGTCCCCCATGCCCCAGAACGGTTTTATGGGTGTGAACTTCGTCAACTCCCGCCTCCCGGGGCCTTTTCTCCGGAAACTCAGAACATGGACCCCACACTCATACTTGCCATTGGGTTCACAAGAAATGGTCCATTAGTCCCTACTCAATGTACGCTCATCCCTCCCCCTGTGACGCAGCCCAAGCTGACAGCATGCTCGCAGGTCTCAATGCATTGAGTTTACCAAACCGAGGCTTGACGCACCGACAACGGAGCACACGCATCTCAATTCGGCTACCTCCTCTGGCTTAAGTCCGGCGACGTTATATTGAGAACAATTTCCGACAACCAGTTTACAGTCATTCTCACGTTTTCCGCATTATATTTTTGACTGGACCATTCCCAACGCACCAACTACATCCGAACTAAATTTGCTCCCCATTTTGAAGGCCAGCTGTTCGCCGAGACGCTGGGAAGAATGTACGCTATCAAGCAAGTTAGCAGTTACGTGATATTGCGTGGAAACGCTCGAAATGGTGGAACGCCAGGGTCTGGGAAGAGCAGGAAGCCGCAGAAATTGAACGAGGGTCGGGCTTTGTCGGTGTCAAGGGAGATGAACGGGTATCTCTGGGCAGAGGCTCCATCTAATGTTGTAAGCACTTCCGAGATTCATTTTTACACCGTAATATTCACGCAATCATGACAGGCTACCTTGAAAGCCTCGACCATTTCTGCGGTTTACATACACGCACACACAACACCGACGCCGACACCCCATCGTTTAACTCCCAGCCTCCCCGGATTCTTCTTCTTGCGTTGACTAGTGAGAACCCCAAGGAGAGCTGTGGCTATCGCATTTCGGCGTTCGGCTCGACCATAAGTATTGCCGAAACAAAGTTACACCGCCGAGCAGGTCTGAAGGCATAGCACGGTAGGGCCGACCTAGCGTACAATCTGAGGCGTATTGCCGTTGACCTTTGTATCCATGAGATATAGGAGATGCCTGCAAACATAGCGAATAATTGGTATTGAAAAGAATGTCCTTATTGGAAAGCCGGCTGGGACGGATCGAGGTCAAGCACGGGTCCTCATTACGAATCGAAACTCTTCTCGTCGACATCCACTCTCCAAGTCTGGACCTACGAGAGGAAACCAGATAGATGCCTCTTAAAGTGCCTTTGCTCTAATGGCCAATTGGGTTCAAACACGGTCCTAAATACGCGGGAAAGCTTACGTCTCATCAGGAGTAAAAAGCTTGGGGTAAGCAGACAATGCTGCCGTCGGATTCTATTTCCGTCAGAAATTGAGTCAAAGAAACCTGTTTTAAGTACCTATTATTAGCCAGTTTCCATGGTAAAAAGGTAGGTTTTCTTGATTTTCTGAGGGAAACACGTGCCGGAAGGGGCACAAGGGAACAGATTCCAGTGCCAGCAGTGAGAGACGGGTGTAATAGTGATGCCTGGACAGTCTTCCGTTCCGAGTCGCCATCTGCTCTATAGAACGGTTTGATACAGGGGAATTGAAGCAAATTGGACGGTTCGCCGTTATTAATTTGCACCCTCGGCCGCATTCGTACATTTATCTGGGAAAGAACGGTAATAGGTTCACAATTTGCCTTACATAGTAGTCAATGCGGCCGCTTGAAGTTCCTCATGCAGACACTCGCGAGACTACATTACTTAATCACTACATTGTTGGTACTTGTTTGCCATAACATGAGAACGGATATTGCCGGTAGGCGCTGGAACAGAGCGCCCACTCCGACTAAAAGCTGTTGACTCAAGACCAGCTGGAACGACTACTCCTCACCAACTGAATGTACGCCAAACACACCTCCTAACGTACTTTTATGGGTCCATGACATTCCTCTTTGACGAAGATGGATCTTCTTCTAACAGCGACCTCTCTCCAACTTAAACTATATCTCGGTAAATTCCTACAGTCGGTCTCACGAAGAAGATCCAGAAAATCTTTCTAGAGGGGTGATAAAATGGGTGATATTTGTTTTTCGAACTCTCAACTACGCTGAGGTCATATCTACCGAAGAACGGACAGAGACGCTCTGGGTGTTGGCGAAGCTCAAAGCCATGTGCCCACGGATTCAGGTTGAGGAATGCTTCTAGAAACCATGAACTGGATTTTCAACGGCTTTCTTTGACTGTATTCTAATCTACGGGCCTGCTTACAGTCCGCCATGGTGCACCTTCTTTTGTCACATTGATTGTGGACATCCTGGGCCCTTCAAGAGTTTTGCATTCCACCGATGCGAGTACGGTACCAAATCAACTGCGACTGTCAAAGCTGTCCGATCTGAATCGCAATGTACAAAATCCTACTACACTACTACACTAACTTGACAGTTAGCAATGAGAACGCGCGGGTCTGATCCAAAGCTCAGCGAAATGTAACCTTGCACTACCAAGAAGTTCACGATGAACCGACGAATTAATCTGCCGAAGCAAGTGAACGGGACTGCCAGGCCTTCGTAGCTGTTAAGTCAACCAGGGGTATCAAACGGAGGAAACGAACGGCAAGCCTTAAGTCCATGGCATCCATGATACTCTTGACACTCGTTGCTGGCGGCGTACACTGCTAGAGGCTAGCCCAGTTGTCTTTGCTACCCGCTGCACCCTGTCGTACGTGGATCTACTATACTATTTTGCCTCTCGGCAAGATAGCCAAGTTGGGCCCAACGTTTTGGCTCGCCCCCCAACATGGTCGCCACATCTGCATCAATCAGCACATCACAGATGTCTGTGGCACAAGTTTCACAGGTCCTTGAAGGCATGGTATGGCATGTTACATGTCAACGACATATGCAGTTTGGTACACTCTCTTCCGGGGTTATGGCGTACATTATTCATCTCCAGATTTATGGGGTTAGCAGGGAACTGCGGGCATGGGTTGACATCTCATGGGATGAATTACTGCGTTTGCTTTCTACCTTATTTGGGTCTGCGACGATCCTTGCAAGTCGCGATTCTGTTCGAAGTTCACCACGGCACGGCCCGGGAATCCTACCTGAATTATTTTTCCTGAACTTCTCGGTTTGACTCGCAGCTGTTTCATCTTCCAAGAAGTATTATTGCTATGGACGTACTCCAGCGTTTCTGCTAAAATCTGGCTACTTCGGGATCCTAATAGGAATAGCCTTTTCCTCGCCAAACTCTGCGACGGCTTGTCCTCCTTGGGTCCTCTTCATAGACGCCACTAGGGGTATCAAGGTTTATCAACTTGTGTGCCTCCGAGTCGGTACAAGCCTCGTGGTGCACAGTTGACGATGCTCCCAGGAATCTCTTCCACAAATGAGTGGTTAGGACCTCAAAGGATTCTTCCCGAGGAGGGACCACCCCTGGACGCATTGGCCGCCGCTGCATGTCAGAAGGTTAGAGCATCGTGGACCAGCTCTAAAGTAGGCCAGGGCTTTCAAGTCCCGATATTTACCCATAACCAAGTTACATGGTGCTGGCGGGTTTCCCGCTTGGATGGAACACTGACGCACTGTTGATTCCATAGATACATACCCGCTAATAGGCAGCAGAGTCTGGTTCTGACAACACCCTAATGGCTTTTGCGAGCATGAGCGATATGTGAACGATGTGTCCAACTTGAAGGCTGATGCGCTTATGTCATCCGACCTCTCCACTGCCCTCCTAAGCCAGAAGTTAACATCATCGCAACGACCATGGAACTTGACGCCGTCGCACCAGAAACGGTCATTAGTCCAGGACCTGGACTCGATCTGGCTCTACAATGATAGAAACCCTCTACTTTGAACCTGCTTTAAGAACGAAACTCCCGCTTTTGAACCGTCAGGTCATTTTCTGACACCCTGGAAAGTATGGAAGCACTAGTTATTGACGACAAGCAAAAGTGGACAATTAGTAAGCTTTCTGTCAGTGATGAGTCGTATGTGCAGCTAATGTAGGGTAGGGTATCATTAGGGTATCATTAGGTCAGGATGCTGTAGAGGAGCTGGAGGCTTATCACCGTCATTTGGCTTCCTAAGTCGGATGTCCTTGAGCCGTTGTAACACTTTCAACACCAATTGTATCACATTGAGGCACTAGACTGCGGCAACTCTGCACTACCCCCTGCCTATGTGCTGTCCTGTCTTCCTGCCTCAATTCGCAGCTGGCTACGATCGAGACCCTCTTTCGAGATACCCATCCCTTTGACTCTCGGCTCACCTCCACTTCTCATGCCGCGAAACAGTTGACTGAGGGTGAACTTCGTCGCCTCTTAGCTCCTTAGTTGCGGTTCCAACAATGAGGGTTAGTGTTGATCGAAGCCGAACCTTTAAGCGTGCTCATTTCCTTTCTTCGCTCTCAAGCTTCACTGGCAATATTTCACTAGAGATCGATGCATTGGCCTTCTCAAAGTGAGGAGGATAACAACCTGTGAACCCCATTGAATGATTCGTCAGTTCAACTCCATTGACGCGCGCTCCAATCCATTGTGTAAGGAGTTTGCACTTCTTCGAGTTATGAACACCTGATGGCCGCCCATATAAGTAATATTGGTGTATTCTGAATACGACTTCTAAATGTGCGATAGCATGTATCCGATCCCATCTGAGCATGTTAAGGACGTGCCGTGTGTTCAGTCCATCGGAATAGGAGCGAGCTATTGAAACGAATCTGAGCGGAGAGCGGACCTGCAGGCCAGACGGATTCAGATGCAATACGTCGAAATACGGGTGACGAATTGGCGAATCGTAATACCAGTCTGTCCAACTCGCCAACAACTCACCGCTAGCTTTTTCTCACTCTACTTGACTCGTTCTCCATAGAAAGATGGCTTGTGGTTCTCGGGCTGCCACCTCTACGGCGGTAGATTTTCGGATTAGGAAAAGGCTATTTCGCTGTATCTCAGTGGTGGCAATGGACGTGCGACATTATCAATAATATCTATTCACATCACTCTGAGAAACTGGAGGCATGTGAAGGCCAGCCAAACGTTCAATCCTCCCGATCGTTGCGAACAGGACGCCACATAAGTGGGACCTGACGCGTTGACTTGTATGTTTACGGGTTTCTTCAGCGTTTTTGCAATGCCTTCTGAGGAGTGTGATATCTCTGACGCTGAAATAGTCGGGCCGGGTCTTCCAGTATTTTTTAGGCTCGGCGCAAAGCTCGCGTCGCCGTGATTTGTATTAAACCTCTCTTCGCAGCTTCACAATATCAAGTCACCGCACCCAGCATGAATCGCTCATGCCGACTGTATTAGTCTAAGTGGACAAGAAATACATGCACATCGGATCGTCTGCAATTAGATATTCACCATATTCACAGCGGCAATCACCAACAACAGAACGATCAGGTGCCGGGATTTGAATGACTCAATTCCAACTCCAAGGCGCAGCATGGCAATGTTGCTAGCCTTAGCCCTGGTGGCCCACTCGCACTAGCGTTTTTAGGAAGCTTCTATGTCACCAGGAAGTTATATCTTAAGATTAATAATTGAATGTTGAGGAACCACGTTGGAAACAACGGAGACCTCAAAATATTGAGTTTTCATCGGTTCATTGTTGGTCTGCATATGAAGAGCTAGGTTGCGCTTTCTTTGGCCCGAGCTTGTGAAAGAACACGTTTCTATATAGTCTAAGTCGAGTTCAGGGGAGATCCATACCATGATATGTAAAGTGGATGTTTCCCAAGCGCAGATCCTTCAAATAGGAAAGATCTTGAGATTTTCAAGGTCCCATTGCCCGAACGTGTGAGGTTCGCACACACATTTCAACCCGTTCTGGCCTCAAGCAACCTGAAGGGGTTGCATTTTTTGCGAGCCTTTCTGGTTCCGTGGGCCATGACTGCCGACAAGCGGGCCTTGAGATGCCGACTGTCAAATCGGAGACATGGAAATTGGACTGGACACTATCTATGAACCTACAGTTAAACCATGCCTCCATCTGTGTAGAGACTGGGAATCTCTGCCGACTCCGGATTTGGCTCACTATACCGCCCTCAGTGTCCTCGGGTCTGTCGCGGACTCCCGTTTACTGCCTGATCGGTCAAGTTGAGATCTCGATTTTTGAATGCTGTGCAAGTACGTATAAGGATTTGAAGCTGAACCTGATGCAACGTGGCTGCACATTTAACTTTATTTAATTTCGCTTCTGACGTATCACATTGTTTCCTGATGGAGAATACTAGAGGTCCATGGCCACCGAATAACCTCCATTCGACGCTCAGAGTTACACGCTTCAAGCAGCACCATATCAGAGATACCAACGAGTCACTTTCCGTGTCATATTCCCTATCGTAGACCATCTCCCAATCATCTCCAGTCGACTTTAAGCCTAAAACCCCACAACCAGTCACAGGGCCAACCCATAAGGCCAAATGCAAGAATATCTTCTTCCGCGATGGGCAAAGCGATACCCACACCCGAAGCTCTGGGCCAGAAAAGAGTATGGGGTTACGTCAAGGAAGGCCACATGCCCTGGGCTATAGTTGCATACGATCCGTGTCCCTCAGTTATTTAGCGCCAGCACCTGCCAGCACCCACCAACACGACCTGCCTGCGTTTCAACGTCTGGTCTTCAGACCTTAAGAGGAACCATGCCTATTCTCTCACTCGCAGCAGCTGCAGCTTTGCTTCGCCTTCCCTTTTCTTACCTCTGGTCCAAATTTATGGCGGACACGATAGATTCAGATAGTGTCTTTCCACCCCAGCTGGTGCCAGTCGATGCCTGGTATAACTCCCTCTTCCAACTCTCTCACTTACAAAATGCAAGTGGGGAAAAACGGCGCGAAATGCGGGACCGGACCTTCGTCACGAGGCTCTTCCTTTGCAAAGACAATTCCTCCCGTTCGCAGCACGAGTACGTTGTTGCAGATCTGCGTAGGGGGAAACACGACTTCCATGCGTATATTGATCGCTATCGTGGAGACCCCAAACTGGCAAATGAGAGGGGAACTATTCAGGATGCTGGCGGACTAGCAGCCGTTGCGATGGTCAACATGTTTTCCAGCATCGACTTGCAGAAAATATCCCATGCATTGGATAGAGTCCGATGCGTTCCAGGTCCATTCAAGTCGGATGAGCCCATACTCATCAAATGCTATGAGTTTAAAGAAGGGGACAGACCTACTTTAGTCGACCTCGCCATAGCGGCGTATGTTGCCCACGAATATGACCAAACCTACACCGTCTTCCTACACCAATGCTATTGGTACGCTGACGCCGTTTGTGCCGTCATCGAAACTCTCGTCAAGTATTCTCTGAAAACAAAGAGGGACACATATATCAGGGGAACGGACAAAGGGACAGAAATAGTTCATCTGGATAGCAAGGAGGTGAAGGCTTTCACCGTGCTGCCGCCATCTAACAACGATGGAGATATGGGGACAGACGTACACCCCCGATGGACGGATCTTAAACAGGGTCACAACATCATCCGCATCACCAGGCGTCCGCCCACACTTTCAACCACACTCCGAAACAAATTCGATGAAGAAAAAACGAAGTTCAACAAGGCGGTATGGGAATATACATGCCACGAGTCTTCGATTATGACCTGACCCTCACTTGACAGCAAAGAGATGGTGAGAGGGATCGAGAAGAGAGGCAGGACTTCGTCCAGAAAGTCGAGGAGCGGGACCAGGAGATTCGAGTGCGGGATCAGGAACTTCGAAGACAAGCTCAGGAACTTCAAATACAGGCTCAGGCAATGCTTGAGCTGCAGAGAGAGTTGGAACGCTCTAAGCAGCAGCAGCGACGGCAAACAGGTTCCGAATTCTCAGCAATGGCGGTTGGCGGGGTTACGGCGTAAGGTTAAGCATTCGAAGGATTTTGTACCCGCTTCTTATGTTCGCTATGCTTTTCGAAGACTTTCTTGATTGATATCCGTTATATGGCCATTTATGCTACGCGTCCCGTACATTCCAAACTTCACCTCTTCCATTTGAATTGTGAAATATCATGTCAGGTGTATCGCATTGCGTGGAACGAATGAGAATGTGTGGCGCAAAGTGGACAACTGAATCAGTATCTTCTTCAAAGAAGCGAGACGTCATTGTCTCCCCATTTTGCGAGGTTTTGGCAGCTTGACAGCTGATCGTCGACCGTAATCTGAAGAACATGAGATTTACGGTCGTTGGCATGTCAAACAATACTAACCATATCCGGATGTCATGCCGCTCGCAATGCGGCTTCGTAGACCAACTCAGCGAGCTCAAGGAAACGTCCATAGGGCCATTGAAGTTGATGATTTGCTTGACTAAAGGAGATCTGCTTTGTACACCCGAGGAGTTAGGCATCACAGCGCTTTGAGTCGGCTTTTGAGTGCTAGCGCCCTTCCTGACTTTCCACACTGCCACAAATCCATTGGCACAACAAAACTATCATGATTATACGAGAAACAGAATACATCCAGTAATGAAAAGAAAAGATAACAGCAAGCCCAGCCTCACAAGTATGTGGGTGAAGAAAGAGGCTAATTCCACATTTGCGTCAAAACCGCCATCCCAGTATCCTGCACATCCATCAGCACCTGGTCACCAGTCGCCCCACCTCCACTTCTGGCTCCAGGTACATTATCGAACGTAAACTGACCAGGTGCGACACCTGGAGATATGGGTCCTGGCGTATAACCAGACATAGGTGTACCCGTATCATAGTTCGATACCTGAGGGGGTGAATCATAGCTGTCGTATGTCGTCGGCAGGAACGGTGTGTTGGATAGTGGTTCCCCACTCAACATCGCCAAGAAACTCGACGGATCCATTCCCGCCCCGTTCGAACCTTGGTTGTTCTGATTGGCTTGTGCAGCCCAAGGCATAGCAGCGCCGGCATTGGCGTTGGCGACGTTGATGCTGCCGAGGATGTTCATGAAATGTTCCACATCTACTTCGTTTGCGGTGAGCATCGTCGGGGAGTGCAATCCGTGTCCGTGCCCGTGACCATGTCCATGTCCGCGCCCATGACTCTCCAACGAATGTGCTCTCGCACTCTGCGCAATGGGGCTACTCATCACACTTGCCGCCTGGCCGAACGATGCTCCAAAGTCCCTCGTAAAATCATCTGATCCCCAAGATGGTGAATGTGGGAGGTGGTTAGAGTAATGGCCCGAAGACGGCGAAGCGGTGATATTCGTCTCCACCGAAATGGAGTTCGACCGTAAGGCAGGCTGGAAGCTATATGTCGGGCTTTCAGCCGGTGAAGGGAGAGGGTGGGTATGAGTTGCTGGTGTATGGCGAGAGAATTCAACTGATCGTGCAGTTCTCCCTCTATTCCGAAGAGCCCCACCGTCGGTACTGAGTGGATTTAGTGGATCCTCGCGACGGGGCCGCGACCGCCTTTGGGTGGATGGCGACCTTCGTCGTCGGCTTGACGATGCAGACGAGGTGGCAGATTCTCCCAAATCACCAAGAAGACTGGCAGAGCCCGACGAGGAGGTACGAAGCGTATGGGGAGGCGTTGGCGTGGGTCCTCGTCTGCTGCGACCAACGGGTCGTTTATCCAGAGCAGGCTTCAACTGTTCCTGCAGCAACCCTTTGAGGATCTCTCCAATATTCGTTGCGCATTGCCAACTTTTCCCAATCTCCATGAGGTACTGGACGCAGAGCTGTGCTTGACTGAGAGCATGCTTGAGGGCTTCGTGAGCGACTCGTACGCCGGTGGCGGCTTGGACGGCGATGAGCAGGTAAATTGTACCTGCTGAGAAGACAGTCTGGACGAGGGTGATGGGTGCATAACGGAGGGTGTAGAGGGATCGCCATGTTGAGAGGAGCTCGACGATGTTCTCTGCTGCACGTTTGCAGAGCTGTAGAGCAGCGCAGTTAGATAGATGCGCATCAAAAGAATAGGCGATGATACCGTACCTTGACATGGTCAATCTCCCGGTCTGAACTGTGCACTGGACGTTGTCGTCGGTGATAGAAAGGCCGGTGGAGGAGGATGAAGAACCACCAATATGTGCAGTGCATCATGAGCCGATGCGGCGTCGAGGTAGGGCGAGATTTGAGCGTGATTTCGAGCTCAGGGGGAAGGTTGCTTTTCCATGTGTTGAGTTGGAGACTGCCAGCATAGAGTCAGCACAAGGACAACGAGGATAGAGAAGGAACATACTCGATGTCGCTGATGAGTTGAATGTTGATCTCCTGGCGTACACTAGCATTATTGAGGCCGTTCCTAAAAAACCTATGTTAGATCATGTAGCAAACAGCAAAGTCGGCAGACGATTCACACAACGTCCATAATCCTCCGTGCAATAATCAACAACTCGCAGCTTGCCTTAAAGGTGGCCGAAAGATGATTTGCTTGTGGCGGAATATTGGTTTGTGGATGCTGCCAGGGGGTGGAATCAAAATGGGGGTCGGTCTGCGGCACTGACAGCCTCTGTTTGACTTCTGAGGCGGGTATGCTGAATTCGCGACCGACGTAGAGCGACCAGCATACATCTTGCGTGAAGATGGTCCAGTACGCCCATGACCGGTCGAACATATCGTGTTCGGTCATGAGGCCAGATTTTACCCATCCCGAGCAGTCAATGCTCAGGCCGACTGTAAACCAAAAAAAAAGTGGTCAGATAATCGAGAAGAATAGTAAAGTGAGGAATGAAGACACTTACGGGCTTGACTAATTCTGGCACTCATGCCAAAATAGAGGTAGCCCAGCGTTTGCTCCCCCAATCCCGAATGGAAACTTCCCAGCAAGCTCAAGGCGTGCACCACACTGATTGTGGGCTGTTGACATTCACCTTCAATGTAGCTCTTCGCTTGGGTGGCGAAAGCTTGTCGGGCCTTGAGGTCCCTAATTCGTGGGTCATCCGAGAATGCCGAAGCGACGGCAATTAGGGCATTATGGAGCATTGGAGAGTAATGGGTGGTGCGAACGGATGCAGCGCGGGATTGGGTGTGTTGCTGGGATGGGTGAGAGGGGGAGGAGAGGACCCGATGCATGTCCTGCAAGAACAGGTCTGGGACGATGCGCAAGCACCAAGAGGTGAAGAATTTGAAGCATAGATCGAGTATTCTAAGGTATGGTCCTGTAAGTTAATGAGTAGTTACGGCAAAGAGGGATGCATACCGATCGTGCTCCTTTCTGTCGAGAGGAACTGTAGAAGGCAGGAACCTTGCCCAGTCAAAGTCAGGGTTGTAGTCCACCTCAGCTTCGTCAAGCAGCAGCTCATATTTTGGTGAATCAGAGGCTCGAGGAAATCGTGAGGCGGTTGGCATGAGAGGTGTTTCCTGAGCAAATCTGAAAGGTGCTGTATTTCCATGATGGAGCAGTAAATTGCCTTCATCGGTTAACTAGAAAAGACGTTAGTTGATGAAAGGACCGAAGTGATGAAAAGCTACCTTGAGATTGCTCGTCGGCAAACACAACTCTTGCGCTAAAGCCTGCTCTTCGTCGTATCCGTCGTCGTCGTCGTCGTATTGTGCATCCGCGTCGTTAAAATCTCCACTCAAGCTCGTCTCGCCACTATGAAGCCCTCCTCCTAGTGCCCCCGACACCTCGTTGTCATCGTAATGTTTCGGCCGAAATTGCAGGTATGCCTTGCCACTGGAACTGGATCCATGATCTCGTCGACATTTTTCCAGCTCAGATTCCAGAAGAGCGACGTATTCTTCTAGTGCTTCCGCTCGCTTTCGCATGGCCTCAAAATGAGCTTCCGTGCGAGGTCGTCGACCAGTCTCTTTGCCCCATGAGCACTATATTGTAAAAGATCGTCAGTTGGTTGATTCGATCTAACGGCCTCAATAACTCGTTACCTCGTCCTTTCTACCACTCTGCACGCAGGGCCCACAAACAGGCTTGTTTCCATCACATTTGGTTTTCCTATCATCGCAGGAGAGTGAGTCAGTAGTCCAGATCAAGCCAAAAGCTCTAGAAACTTGTACTGACTTTCCTCGACATATCGTACACGCCTGACTGGCATACGTGCCCCTTCCTCGAGGTGTACTGGTCGAATTTCTCTTTGACGGCTCAGCTTTCATTCAGAGGGAACCGTTCCGTGTTGCCGCCGGTGTCAGCGTTATTTAGGGGGAAAGTTGTTGATGGGCTTCCGCCACGGGCCAAATTCTCAGGTAATCAAGGCCTGATCGCGGTCGTTTTGCGTGACGGTGGTGGACAAGGCGTCAGCTGGATAGCTCGACTTCTCAATTTATATCTATCAGAAGGCGCAGAGATGACTCAAGCAGTCGCAATGATGGTGGAAGAGCTACAGGGCCAGCGTCCTAATGCGGCCTCCCTTGTTTCCCCCACCGGAACCCGAGCCGTAAGACTGAATTCACAGCATTTCTCCACAAGGAGGGAACGGTGATTGAATGATGGACAGCTAGGGCAGATGGATAGACATGTGGGCTGTGATAACTGTGGAGGTGGAGGAATAATTATATTTGACATTATGGCTCGAACGACAGTGTAGATCTAGACTTTGCAGGCCCAATGTATAAAGCCAAGCATTAGGCTGCGACAGTGATGTCAACCGGGGGCGGTGAATGCGATAGTAATAAAGTATCAAGATGCAGTAAACGTTTGTTATATGACCTGTGCAAAGCGCAACAATTCCGTTCAGCCAAAGTTGCACGGGAATACAGGAAAAGGCTTAGCCTCGGTTCAACTCTCACCTTTGGTGCTAGACTGACAATCTTCCCCCATCCCTTCATCCTCAAATCCGCGCTGACAATCCCACCAATACGTGTCCCAAGCATCTCCTTCTTGTTGTTTAGCAGAACAGCGGCATTGTCGTCGAACCTGACAATCCTTCCGTCTGGCCGCCTGACGGATTTTCGTGTTCGGACAATCACAGCTCGTCGAACGTCTCCCCGGCGCACTTTCACGGCTGTTACGGAGGCTTGAGATGCTGCTGAAACTGGTCGTGCACGTTTGACGACGCAGACAATCTCGTCACCGACTGAACCCCAGCCATTGTTGACTTTCTGTTTCAGGACGTTGACACATTCCACCACAAGGGCGCCTGAGTTGTCTATCACCTACAATGTTCACTTTAGATCCATATACAATAGTCAAAGATGTCAAAACTCACGTTAAGCGTACTCTTCAGACCAATCATTCTAACGCTTCAAGGTCGCTGTTCGCTGTCGTCCACAGCCACCTCTGCAAAAACTCGACGAATCCAGACTCTTCCCCCATAAAGTATATTCTTCCCACGAGGGTCCTCTTTCCTTATGTGGTAGCCGTGACATTATTGGACAGCTCCACCGCCGCTTGGATTCCTACATCGAGCCATTGGCCCTTTCCCATCGATATATATCGTCCCGATAACCTTCAACAGCGACAAAACGATAAGTAAAGATGGTTGTATCTCGCAGAGGAAGCGGCAGTGTCATGCTGGCTACTGGCCAGACGTTGGCGATCCATACGAGGACGCAGGATGAGGAGGTGTTGCCGCACGCAACAAAGAAGTACGTTGCTGTTGAAATCTTCGGGGCTGATAAAGTATGCTGACGAGAGGGAATTGTCGGATAGAACGATGGCAGACCACCTGAGGAAGTACGAAAGCGCGTAAGTCGGGTGTGCCAGCTCGGAGAACTTGGGGAACGATTGACTGACCGTTATCTCCAGGTTCACGCTCACGCCCCAGCGCATGCGCATGATCGTAGAGGCGTTCAAAGATGCGCTCGAGCTTGGTTTGCAGAAACCCAAACAAGTCGTGGTGAGTTATCTGGTCTCAAATTGAAATTGTCCAAAATGCCATGTGCCCAAGATTGGCATGTACGCGTCGAGGGAATCAATGTGATCGGGATGCCTCCTGATCAAGATCTACTATCCCTGGGCATTGCAGTTGAGGGATTATGGCTCGTTCTATGTTCTAATCGTTTGTTCTTCGTGATATGACTCGCCCTAACAATACATGCCGCAGCCGATGATCCCAACATACGTCTTCGGCTTCCCCACCGGCAACGAGCATGGCGACTTTCTCGCCGTCGACCTTGGCGGGACCAACCTCCGTGTATGCCTCGTCAACATACAAGGAGGCGGCAAGTTCGAGATTACGCAGAGTAAGTATCGTTTGACGGAGGAGCAGAAGCAGGACGAGGGACATAAGCTGTTCGACTTCTGCGCGGAGTGTTTGAAGACGTTCGTGGACACGAACTTTACGGACGAACATGCTTTGAAGGAGGGAGAAGTGCTACCCCTGGGGTTCACGGTGTGTTCTCATACAACTTTATTTCGATGACACGGCACTAATTAGCCTCCGCTCTAGTTCTCATATCCCTGCGAGTGAGTGTCGATTTAGAATGTAACCCACAATGGACAAGCCTGATCTGTATGGCAGGCAAAACAAGATTGACCATGGCGAACTTATCCGGTGGACGAAAGGCTTTGGAGCACTCAACACCGAAGGCCACGATGTCGCAGAGATGTTCCGTCAATCGCTTAGAAAACACGTACGTCAGCCTTCCCGGTAGTTGTACCGCTCCTCCCTCTGACCATTCTCTCCTCGTCAGAACCTCCCGGTCGAATTGACTGCTCTCATTAACGATACCACCGGAACGCTGATCGCATCCCACTACGTCAACCCCAGGACCAAGATTGCTGTCATCTTCGGAACGGGTTGTAACGCTGCATATATGGAGCATGTGAGCGATATCACGAAGATGGGCGACCTCGGCATAGATCAAAAAGCGGAGATGGCCATTAATTGTGAATGGGTGAGTACTTTTAGGTGAAATGACGAAGGGAAAGGAATGCTGATAGGTCAATCGGATAGGGTGCCTTTGACTCGTTCGAGCATGAACATTTGCCCAGGACGAAGTACGATCAAATCGTTGATGAATCCAGCAATAAACCTGGTGAACAAGCGTTCGAAGTGAGTTCTTCATGTATCTTAACCCGACAACGTTTGGCTGAATAATAGCCAGAAACTTATATCAGGTCGATACCTCGGCGAGATCCTCCGTCTCGTTATCTGCGAGCTTATAGACGAGGGTGTCCTGTTCTTGGGTCAGAACACCTACAAACTCGAAGTTCCTTACTGCTTCGATACCGCCTTCCTCTCCTTGATGGAATCGTACGTTTCATAGGCCCTTCCAAACCCTTACCAACTCTGACTCCTTCGTCCTGCATAACAGAGACCCAACCGACGAGCTCCTCATGATCATCGGCATCTTCTCGCACTTCTTCGCCGTCGAGACCACCCTCGCCGAACGCCAATTCTTCCGTGCCCTTGCCAAACTCATTGGCCGGCGTGCTGCGCGCCTAAGTGCCTGCGGTATCGCAGCAATTGCGAGCAAGATGGGCTATGTAGAAGAAGGATGCCTCGTCGGCGCTGATGGGAGTTTGTATAACAAGTATCCCGGATTCGCGGATCGGGTGCATGAGGGGTTGTATGATATTTTCGGTGATAAGGGGAAGAATATCCAGACTATTCATGCTGAGGATGGAAGTGGAGTTGGCAGTGCCATTATTGCTGGTTCGTTTTTATATCCTATGCTAGAGAAGGATGATCTCAACTGACTGTATGCGCTCTTTCTAAATAGCGATGACGAAGATTAGAAAAGACGCTGGGCTTTACGTCGACTTGTAAAATCCTCAGCAATCGACCCTTTGGACGATATAGGCGATACCCCCCTCTCACTACCTTGCGCCTTTCATTTTTTGACTCTTTCTTGTATTCCCCAAAGAAATGTAAATCGTATGTTTGCCAAAGAGCTTGGCTGCGTGTACTTGTACTTTTTGATTTCTCGACAAGCTATACAATTAGATGATTACCCATGTCAACTTTCTTTCTTTCTTCCAGATATTTCAGGGCGGCTCTGGGGTCCATTTAGTACTGAGCTCCAAATTGCGCTCCGGGGTAGGAGCTGACTTGCGCCTCAAACCAAATAAAAGCAAATATTCGGGAAGGCGATGTCATTTGGCAGAGGAGTCGAATGGCAGGTCCTTTGTCTTCCCCCGCATTCTTCACGGTAGTTGGCGCAAGGCCTCCAGGCCTCCTGCGTATCCAAGACTGGAGGGGAAAGCTCTTTAGTCTTGGTCCCGCAGAGCTTCAAGCTTCAAGGCTCACGGCGAGCAGGCATCTTTACAAGAGTGTGGCGAAGATCAATTGGAGCAAGTGAAGGCAGCTTCGTTTCAAGAGCATTTCCATCGCTAGCATTGAAGTTCGGGATCTGAATCTTAAACCCCCTGCAATCGGAGAAGATTGCCAAGCTTTCCTTGGGCGTTGGTGAGAGGCGAGGCCGAAACCACTTTATACTGCGTCCAAAAGGTGAGTCAGGATATGCATAATACTATCAATACAGTGGTATGAAGGCGGAATCGAGGTTATACAGCAAAGCTTATCGCTACAATATGCACAAACAACTACTGGATGAACGGGAGGCTCCTTGATTCAAGTTCTGCTTTATAGCTCATTGGAACCACTAGGCGTCTGCGAAAGTAGGCGGGCCTTGTATGCCCGTAACTCCTCAAGCTCTTTGGCCTGTGCTTCGATGACCTTTTCCTGCTCCTTCAGCATACGCCGTTCAACCTCTCGTTGCTTACCCGCGGCATCCTACCAAAGACATAAACTCGTTAGCACACTGCGGAGCATGCAGTAATTGATCCAGTTACCTTGTCGATGAACTGTTTCTTGACCTTTTCGAACTCCTGGCGAAGGATTCTTACAATCTTGGGATTTCGAGCGGAAATCTTCAGAAAGTTGAAATATCCTTGCCTGAGGTTCGTCCACTGGTCAAGCTGTAGTTCAACTGCCATGACTCTCTCATTGCTACATTCGGCTGAGGAAGATGGCCTAAGAGCTTCGATCTCGTTCGGGCCCAGATACACCCGTTCCTCCTCTCGTACCTCTGCTCCCTGCTGCCCTGGTCTGACTTCAACTTGGTAATGATCACGGCCCACGGTATCTTCGATGGCAGCACACACAGCGTCTGCATACCAGTAACATTGACGGGAAAAGAGAGAGTAGTAACGATCGTGTTCGTGAGCCACGAAGGCTGCTATAGACAGATCCATAACAGTAGGTTCATGGTCAGGAGTGAACGTGTAGACCTTGATGACCGAGGATGGAGGAAACCGTCCCGGGACACAGCGTACTCTGTCGTCAGCCTTCGAACGTTTCTGAAGGCTGGCGCTCAAGATAATGAGACCCCCCGAGAGGTTTCTATCCGTGCTGGGGGCAGGGGAAGATCCTTCATCGCTGCTTTCAATCTCGGTTTCCCGACTCTCGATCTCTTTTTCTTCGTCGTCAGGGCTGGAATCAGCGCGGTAGCGTTCAATGATCGCATGGACATGTGAACCGTCTTTCCGCCGTAGGTCTGCAACGATGAACTCGTGCTTCGATAAGGATTTCTGTTTACAGAAATACAGCTTGGAAACGATGGTGGTGTTGCGGATTTCGAGTAGTTGACTGAGATTGGGAAGATCGTGCATAAGAGGGAGGTTGGCAAGTGCCTTCTTCCAGTCTTCAACTTGTTGTTTTTCGGGAAATATGTCTCGAGGATAGGTTGGATCTCCCATGATTTTGTTCCAGAGGTAAGAGAACGGATGGAAGACCCGATTCAGGGCAGATGTAGCTCCTGCTAGAAACATGGACATGATCCTCTTAAGGTTGGAGTGAAAAGCAGTAAGTAGGTGCGGTGAAGTCGTGCTCTGAGCGTCAGGTAGACCGGAATGACATTGTGGAGGATTGCATGGCGAAGTGCACGCTACTTCCATCCAAATTCTTACACCCTGTCGGCTTGACGTAACGTGGCATCTGACCCGACACTTCGGTAGTGTTAGTGATTGGGTGGTGGTTTACATCGCGGAATTGCGGATGAATCCAGTTCGCCGTGTCAGTTAGCGGAATTGGTTCACTCTTTGTTTCCACGTCAGGATGATAAGGAATTGATATCTCCAATGATATACAAACAGGGAAGGTACATTCAATGTCAACTACTTGGGAAACCGAATTTACTCCCTACCCTACCAAGGCCACAAGCATTGGGAACAGTCTCCCCTGTGGCGAAGGTGATTTCCGATTCTTGAAGCTAATCTACACCCCTGCATTTAGAGCTAAGCAGTCCCAGTCCACGACCCTAAGCACCATTCCATGACAGGCCTCTAATTTATACATTGAATGAAAGGACTCCAAATTATAGAGGATGGAGAACAAAATACACAGGCAGCAGGGATACACTGATTGGTCCACCCAAAATCGTGGGAGTGTGAATGTGAGGACCTTCCCGGACATAGCCCCCCTGGCACCCTTTAACAGCACGCCTTCAAGTTCCAGTGGGCGCATGTGGGTCCACGTTGATGCCGGACGATCGAAGTCAACTTAAGGCGCTTAAGTTGACTCCTGGGCGCGGCCCGGGTGTTATTTCATCAGTTTCTGCCTGACAGTCCTCCGAGTCCGTATGTTGCCGCCACTGCTCCTATGAACTGTTGACTAGGGAGGCCTACGAAATGAGCCTCCTTGACGGCAATGGAACAGAGCTTATTCAGGCAGCCTGAGGCTGTTCAACTTTGGGCTATATCATGACACCTCACGACCCTGTGAGAGCCCTGCTGAAGATGTGTTTGGCATCTCCGAGCTTAAACCGCCGTCCCGACTAAACAGGCGTCGGATGCAACCTGTGGGGAGACCTAACAGAAAAAGTAAGACAAAGCCCCAACGACAGAGATAGCTAAGGCGTCTACCAGGCATCGCCAGTGATCCAGTCCAACAAATTGATAAAAAGCGGCACAAGTATCACAGACGATGACAATAATTATGGTAGCACGGGAGGAGTAGGTGTCAAATAATGCCCACAAGAGTACCGATCGGCAAGCGGATGAATACACGTTATGGCAAGGTATTATCATATTCAAACTGAAGTAGGGGTTAAGGCGAGACTGTGGCTATATCGTACAAGGTCTTCGAGCAAGGATGAAAGAACCGTTTCAGGAAGTAGGGTGCACTGAACGCGAACGTCAATCAGGAGCCTCGAGTCTGATTAAAGGCGAAGCATTTTGTTCTGTAGCTCTACGAGTATAGAGGTTTCCCGAGACGTTATTAGCCTTAATTGGAAGTCCCTGGCTGGCTGCCATGGCCAAGCTGTGTTTGAAGGTCTTCGATCGTACGACTCATTTCAATGTTGATTCTCTCCAGCTCCTCCAGCTTATGCTCGGCCGTTTCTCGCCCATCACGATTTTGGCGGTTTTCCTCCTCTTCCATTTTGCGATCCTCGTCCTGAGAAGACTCACCTCAGGGCTGTATACAACAAACGTATCGGAGGAACAAGACACACCATTTTTTGGTACTCCTCCTTGACCTGTTTGAGACAGGTACGAAGCCCACAGACGACAACGGGCTTACGCGAAGCAATTTTAACCAGGTAACTCCCCTGCTCGAGTTTGGACCATTGCAACTGATCGAACTCGATTGCAACCGTGGCAACCGACATACTTCTGACCTCCGAGAGCTCCTCCTCTCCTATGTCCACCCAATCCTCCCATACGAGTTTAGCCGACCGCGTGTGCACGATATAGTTGTCTTCCCCAACCATGGTTTCAAGAACGACGCACACGCAGTCGGCATACCAGTAACACTGGTGCCTAAACAGCGAATAATACTTGTCGTACCGATGAGCGACGACAGCGGCAGTTGCGAGGTCGACTAGGGTGGGCCGGCGATGTTCCTTGAATTGGTAGTACTTGATGACTGCTTGTTTCGGGGGAGTGTATGTTTTGGGGACGAATCGCACCGAATCTTTGGCAGTGGAGGTCTTCTGGATTCTATCCAGCATATCCTCGCTACAGCCATTGACGGCGTCGATAAACGTCTGGGAGGACAATGAGGATGTCGACGGCGATTCTTGATCCCCCATCCCAACCTGAGATCCCATTCTCCTCTCGCCTTCCCTTTGAGCTCTGAGTTCTGCCAACTCCGGCCTGGTATCGCTTCCACTGCGTTCAATGATAGCATGGACATCCTCTCCATCAGGCTTGTGCAAGTTAGCCACGATGAATTCATGCCTGAGTCTGTTGTTATTCTTGCAGAAATAAAGGCCGGTCACGACAGTTTTATCTCGGATGGGAAGGAATGTTCTCAGCGGCTTGATATACCCCAGCTGCGCTAGGCTGAGATACCAGTCATCCACAGATTGGATTTCCGGAAATATTTGACGTGGATCCAGTGGTTTCAAGGACATCAAGCTCTGCAGGAGGTGCGAAACCGGGGAGACAACCCGATAAAAGGCGTATGCCACAACCTCTGAGAGGAACATATGAGCAATTATTTAGATTCTGTAAGCTGACCTGGTGGTAAGGGCATGTTCGACGAGCGCCTAGGATGAGAGCAGTTTAATAGTCACATCGGTAGAAGGCATGTGAGGCGTTCAAACCAGCTTCGAGATGGATCCAACCCGTAATCTGCTCGGTCACGTAAGATGGATACGGAAAGGACACAGCCTTTCCAGCAACACCACAACTACCGGATGGGAGCCGATCTACGCGCCATTGAAGCCGTGTTCTCTGCAAATGATATGTTGTGGCTTTATGGCATCCAATGAGAACAATCAGGAGCCACAACCCCTGAGCCCCATACCTTCGACCATACTAGGTATAAGAAATATATCCCAAGACGTGAAGTCCCAGGTCTCGTAGAGAGGTGTCGACATTCGCTTTTTTCCTATTCGTCTTACTGGCTCGGAGGTGTGCCACATTACGACCACATGGACCAATGACAGCGGAACGGAAGATCCTTGGGCGATAACGAAATTGTATTAGGCTAAAGTGGACCGATTACCGTTCATCCCTGCTCTTCACTTGAGCTGCGTGAGGTCAGCTGGGTTCCAGGCGCAGTAACATGAACGCCAATACAGGTTTTTACAAAGAGGGAGATGGAGTATGACGAGGGTGTGGCTACCTCACGATTGGGATGTGGCAAGTCGTATGTGAGTTGTTTGACGCGATCGAAGTTCTGGGCAACAGATGTAAATGATACATATGTACATGCCGATTGGGACCGAATTACAGCTGTTAAGCAGGTCAAATATTCATACCATTTGCTCAGTACACGACGTCTCGGTTGAGTAAGCCCAGCACGGCGAAGGTACCCACCAATCGAACTTTGGCGGTGGCAAGTAACTTGTAAGGTTTCCTGGCATGCGGAACATCCTGCACAGCCCAGTGCAAACAGTGATCGGTCCCAGTTGAGAGGATCGTCGAAATGTCGTTATATGGTCAACTTCGATTTCGTCACATCGTGATGGGGTCGTGGGTGGATGATCGCGCAAAAATGTCATCACTGCGAGCCAAGCGCTTAAGTCCGAGGTCCTCCAGCCCCTTTAACGCGTTGAGAAGCCCACAAAAAGGATTTCAATGCACATATAGTCGACAGGGGTTTGCCCAACTAAAGGAAACTTCGCAAATGAGTGCATTTCTGACGATGATGTGGGGACGTGATGTTGAGGCTTGAGTCCAGTATCCAGAGTAAATCCTTGGGTTTAAGCTAGCCCACGTTCACACCGCCAGCACCATTTGAACAGATTTTCGCCGATGTGAAATATATCTAAGCTTTTGGAGCAGGGGTCCCGAGGTCGTGTACGGCATCTACAACTGTGAACCTGACACTGTGAAAGAGAATGACTCGAGGAACCCACAGACGCACCTAGCCCCAATCTAGATCTGTAAAGGCCTGAAAACAAGTAGAGCATCACACGGGGTCGAGGACAAAGAGAGGGAGAGCGAGAAAGAATAGAAAAAAACCATGAGACCTGCTCAGATCAAAATACGCCAGCCAAACAGGGAGGGTGCGGTAAAGAACTAGCTATCAGCTGTTCGAAGTCGCTCGACTTCAGCTCGAAGAGCCTCTATAGCTGCGGCCTGTCGCAAATTTGCTTCTTCGAGCTCCACAACTCTACTTTCAGCAACTTCTCTCCCTGTTTTATCGGCTTCTCGAGCTTCCGCCTCTTCCAAACGCTGCCTTTCCTGGAACGCAGTTGTTAGCCCCGCGTTTCGTATAGCATCACTGAGACACTTACTGTGGATTCAAAATTCGACCTCAGAGCATCAACGGTTTGGCGTAGATTTGAAATGTCCTGTTTTTTCGGCGTCTTGGTGACAGAAATCCCCAAATTCCTACCAGGCCTTTGAGATGACCACGATTCCGCGGATAGCCGGCTATCCGCAGCAGTGATATCCTCCTGTGAAGGGCGAAAACTGGTGTCGCCGGGAGAGTTGGTGCCAGACCCAGCGTTATTTTTGAGGCTGGGATTGCGCCCGAGCTTGGAATTCGACCCGGTCTTCCAATTCACCTCCCGATACCCGTCTTTTCCTACGAGATCCTTGAGGACTTCGTAGATGGAAATTGAGTACCAGTAGCACTGGGAGCCCAAGATAGTATAGGAGTTGTCGTACTCGTGAACGGCGAATACCACGAATAGGAGGTCCATGAGCTTTGGTTCCCGACCAGGATTGAACTCCATGTATTGAGCAACGGTGTCACTTGGCGGATGGTACGGGCCTGGGGAACAGCGTACGGTATCGTTCGCTTGACTGGTGTCGGGAGAGATAGAATTGGTGTAATCGGATGCTATTGTGGCGATGGATGAACGGCTGCTAGTAGCCTGAGGTGATATCACGCTCAGGCTGGAGGAGGGACTTGCATGGGCAGGCATTGGGATATCGGACACAGTACGGTGTATTGGGGGGGGTGATTCGACCTTCGTTTGACCTTTGTGTCGGTCGATGCGGAGGTGAACTTTGGTGCCATTTGGTTGCTGTATGTCAACCACAATACATTCGTGCTTGGACCTCGTTTTGTGGCTTTTGCATAGGAACACATTTCGTACAAAGCTTTTGTCACGGAGGAAAACGGCCTCCTCTGTGTTCGGCAGGTACCCCAGGTGCATAAGGCAAGTGTGCCATTGCTCAACAGTCGTCGTGGTTGGGAAGACGTCCTTGTGTAACTTGTCTGAACCGCTGGCCATTATTCGGCGAAGAAACCTGGTGAACGGCCAGATTACTCGATGGACCACATACAAGAATCGATGAGGAGTCATTGAAGGTGCTGCAGAAGTGCCGTGGAGGCTCATGCGACCTCTTGCCAACAACGAGGCAAAACATTAGGCGATTCCCTCTCAGTGTCGACTGCCAGAATTGAACTTTTCGCTGATCAACTAACCTTTCCCGGCTATTAAATAGATCACCGAGGACAGCGCTTGTCCAAAAATTCTCCAGATTGCTTTAACGACCAATCTCATATCGATGAACCATCCAGGCGGTCTCAAAATACCAGAAACAGAACTCTGAGCGAGAACCCAGGCTCTACTGAATAGTTTTGTACGCCTACCTCATTAAGACTTCTCGTTCGTGCTCAGTCGCGTATTTTAAAGTTCCGAGTCGCACTCAAACATTTGAACGCCCAGACAAATGGACATGTTTCCATCGGCCGATGTCCACTTTGACTAGGCCAGTACCGTGAAGGCGCTAAAATACAATGGCCTGTGCATTTTGGGTAGAAGCAATGTTTAGGTTGATCGGTCTTGTCCACGTTTGGAATTGACTTCAAAGATCTCGACATTTCGCTGACCGTGGGTTCCTGGGTGGCTCACAATCTTCGTTCATAGTAAATCTCGTTGCTTGAAGGTGAGGCTGTTCTTACCTCTTGACAGCCTCTATTCCTGCTGGTCCTAAATTAAGTGTCACAAATTGCGGACGCTCTGAGCCTCAAGTTTGATACGGGCGTAAATAAGTAGTACACCTATCCCCGAGGGGTAAGTATCACCGGATCCAATTCATAGGTGCGGAGGCTTTAAAATTGTGGCAATTAAATTTAGAGATGAAAGGCGGGTCCCGGAAGTCATGGATACTTATTGCTCTGACGTTTAGACCGTTCGTAAGCACTCCTTAAGCGCCTCACGCCAATCCCATGATGACCGAAGTTGTTCGAGGCACCTGGAGGTGAAGGAGGAAGAGGCGAGCGATCACACTTCCAACCACATTTGCAGCAAGGCAATGTTGCGTACCATCTACCGGAAGGAGTGTATCAGTAATCTATAAAAGTAGAACGGCGTAAAACTTTGCCTGCCAGACCTTCCACGCCATAGCTCTGTTGAGAATTATATGTCGTGATTCATGAACGGCTGGAGTGCGATTTTGGGCCGACTTTTGGATCATATGGCCAGTTGAGGACGAAATAAAGGTGTAGTTGCTATCCGGGCCAACGTCACGACCGGAGTTGACTGGGAGTATCCAATGCTCCTAAATTCACAAGCGCGGCCGAAACGCTCTTCAATGCTGGGCTCAACCCATCTCATTGCAACGCTGTCCACTAACTACCCGATACTCGTCTTTAAGAGATGTAATCAACTTACTGAAACTGCCTGCAGAGAGGTGCTGTCCTGGGGATGCAGGACGGATCAACAATCGGTGATGCAATGACTACGATCCACCCGACCCTACTTCGCTATGAGCGAGGAGGATGGTGCGGAGGGCCACGGTTCTTGGGTAGTGTGGCTTTACTGAGTCCAACGTGAAACTTGTGACCTGCTCTGCATATTTTTTTAGCCAAACTTGGTCCGGATTGTCGGAACAGTTCAGTTTCAGGCGGGAGAGAATTTTTAGTCCACCCTTAGAAACAGGGGGACCATGCTGGCGAAGCCATTTACCAACGAACGCGGGCGGGTAAAAGTTACAAGAAAAATGTATATGGGAGTCAAAGAACTAACACCCATGGCGTTGAGCAGGGACCATCGCTATTCTTCCTAACCGACATTTAGACAGACACTCCCGACGAGTACGGTTTGCTGCATTCTAGTAAAGGGTTGACGAGTGTGCGGGCGCGGTTCTCCGCGCTCC
The DNA here is from genome assembly GCA_944990035.1 of Clitopilus passeckerianus. Classification (NCBI taxonomy): domain Eukaryota; kingdom Fungi; phylum Basidiomycota; class Agaricomycetes; order Agaricales; family Entolomataceae; genus Clitopilus; species Clitopilus passeckerianus. The sequence continues at coordinate 292,863 of CALYLX010000071.1, forward strand.
GAAGCCTTCCACGGAACACATTTGGCATTGGAATCTCTCCATCCCTCTCAGTCATTGTGGCACAGTGAAGGGATGGGGAGGTTGCAGGACATGATGTATACGGAATCCTAGCGTCATCGCTGACCAGCCTAGAGACACGTTGCGCGGCACGACGGTTCTGCAAGATCGAGGGTTTCCGGCTTCAGGACATGAGTTTTTTATGGTATTGACGGATGTTTCCTGTCGCCATAAGGAAATCTAGCCTTGGCCTGCAGGAAGGGCAGGTGAAGCACACGTAAAGGTGTAGAGTATTTACTCATTATTTACCTGACGCTAAGCGTGCAGTGAAACCCAATTACTATTTCACGAGCTGAGTCGAGTACAGAAACTAAGGAGCCTCCTTGAAACCAGTCCAAAACGAGCAGATAGCGGCCATTATGAAGGAAAACGGATCGGCGAGTGAAGCTAACAGTACAGAGTCCAAAAATCAAGATCGTCAAGAACTGTGGTCCGGAACGTGGATACGGTATCCTATGAAAAATGGGGCTTTCAATGAATTCGAAAGCCGCGGAGGCTGGATGAAAACTCATGTTTAGTTAGACGTTGACTCAACGTTAGAACGTTTGGCCTGGGCCAGCTCCGTCTCCAATTGTTGAATGAGTTGATCCTTTTGTTTGTGCTGCGCCTCCAGAGCCACGACTTTTTGCTCGGCTACTCGCCGACCATCACGATTCCGAAGGTTCTCTTCGTCTTGCATCCGTCGCTCGGTATCCTTACGACAGTAGCGTTGATAGCTAGATCAGAATGAATTACAAAAGAAACGCACCTGCCGAATAAAGTCATTACGAAATTCAACAAACCGGCTTCGCAGCCAGTTGACTACGACGGCTTTCCGACTGAAAATTCGGATTGTGTGAGTGCCCGGCTCAAGTTTGGACCACTGCTTGGAGGCCTCAAGATCCACAGCGTCGATTGCAGAGTTGCCTCTGCGAGGCGAATGAGATGATATGAGATCCCTGAGTTCTTGGGAGCCCAGCACAGCCTCGTCCGAGTCCTTCTCGAGGCCATCGGGATTTGTCTTCACAGTGTAGTTTGCTTTATCCACTATCGATTCAATGACAACGCATACGCAGTCTGCGTACCAGTAGCATTGGTGTTTGAAGAGAGAGTAGTACGTGTCATATCGTCGTGCAACAACGGACGCGATTGCAAGATCGATTAGGGTCGGCCGCGAACCGTCGACATGGAATTGGTAATGTTTAATGACAGATTGGCGTGGTAGGGAGAATTTGCCCGAGCCAAAGCGCACCATGTCGCTCGCTCTTGAGTGGCTTTGGCTGGTATCGCTAGATCCAACAAGGCTGTCCAGAACCGTTTGTGAGGAGAACGACGATGTAGATCCGTGGGTACCCTGCGTAAACTCTAGTTCGACCCTCTTCTTCCCTTCTCGTTGAGCTCTCAGCTCTATGCTTCGAGGACGGGTCCTAAAATTCCCTCCAGAACGGTCTATGAACGCATGGACAAAATCTCCATCCGGCCTGCGGAGGTCAGCTACGAGATATTCATGCTGAAGCCCATTGTGGTTCTTGCAGAAGTACAGTCCGGTGACGACTGTTTCATCACGAATATGAAGAAAGTCTTTCAGAGATGGAACGTATCCAACAGTTTGTAGATTGTTATACCAGTCATCTACCTGCTGTTGTTCAGGATTAGGGAAGATTCGACAAGGATGTAATGGATTGGCCATGAATCTGTGCAGCAGCTGCGATACTGGAGAGACAACTTGCTGATACGCAGAGATCACAGTGTTGGAAAGAAACATAGGTACGCCTCTCTTTTAGGTGAAGTGATAAACCAGGTGGTGGAAGCATGGCGAATCCGAGCGCTAAGCGTTAAACCGTTGGTATATGTAACGGGAGCTTGACAACGTACGGTTTTGGGCATGTTCCCTGAGCTCCTGATGGATCCACCATCTGGGTCTGTTTGGCAATTTTGCAGTGAAATTTAATGCATTCGTCTGTCACAGGATTCAGATGATGAAAGGTGCGATTTGAGGTTACCTTGTCTATATACTGGTACATCTAGATACGGCATTGTTGGTAACTATAAACAGATGCTCAAAGCATCAGGAAAGCATCGTATCATGATAAGCACGTTGACTCCTTAGGGCACCCACTGGCGGAGCGAACCAGCCAATCTTGCAGCATGTCAATGACAGCGCGGGCAAACACGGGGTGACCTCATGCACAGGAGCTGGCGATTAGTTTGGCAAGTTATAGACCTTGGAGGGTCAGATGGGCTGTCTCATGGTAGCTGCGGGTAGGGCAGCCCGGGCCTGCCGTACATATCAGGATATGGTACCTGGGACAGTCGGTTTCGTCATTCAAGCGACAAGGGCACAGTGGCAAATATTGGAGTACTCCAGATAGCTGAGAAGAGTAGTATCACCCGAGAACTAAGTACATCTCTATGGACGTAGAGATGGTATGGGAAAACTGCTGGTCAGACCCACTGGATTCTGGAAAATCTATGGTGTCTGCCCTGTGGAGATCCCCCGAACACTGCCCAGAACAAACAAAGATTGGCGCCCACACCGGAAAGATGGTCAAAGATGTTGGTGTTTTTGTGGTAGGCTGCGTGCCTATCTCCGCCATGGGCCGAGACTCTTCCGAAAAGGGTGCTTGTACCTTAAGCCTAGGGGGAATCCATCGAAGTTTGTGAGCATCATTGTTGAGCACGCTTTTCTAGAGTTTGCGAATTTGTGACGAGTTTTCATAGGGGTTGGGGACATCCTGTGGCGTGAACTCCCATAATTGGGCTGGGAAACTCCATTCGCTGTCGTTTTCGCCGATATTTACCAAAACGATTGAACCAATAGATGAAATGTTAGTTTAAGAAGGGAAGCTGCGGGTTCGGTGATCCAAGAGCTATTCAAAGTCAACGTGAACCAGAGTACCGGCTACACACCTGGTGGACTCCGGGTGAGGATAACACTATTTGCAGAACGAAACACACCGTGTGGCCCAAAGAACGATGAAGACAAATCACCTATACGTATGTTCAACGATCGGGGAGGCACAGTAGTGACCAGGTATCAGCGGCTCTCTCAGACGCTCAACCTCTGCTCGGAGGGTCTCAATTGCCTCGGCCTGCTTCCCGGTCCCCTCTTCTAGGACCGCGGCTCGACTCTCCGCCGCGACTCGTGCCGTCCTTTCCTCCTCATGAGCCTCTGCCACTTCCACACGTTCCCTCTCCTGAGGTGCCAATTTAGAGATGTCAAACAAACGAAAATAGTTCGACTTACCATCGATTCGAAGAAAGGATGTTTTGAGATGTCCTTCTTCTTTGGCGTAGACGTGATGGGAATCTTGTGATTCGTACCGGGCCGTTGTTGCGACCATGATTCCGGTGATAAGAAGGAATTCGAACCCGTATTGAACGAGCTGCTACTAGGAAGGATATCAGCTGCACCAGTCTCTCCTGGGACGTACAACCCACTTCCTATGCTCTCGGTAACGCTGGGGGAATGACCCAACCTCGGGGCAGATTTTGTTTTGTTAGAGTCCTCCACATAACCGTCGTCTCCCACAAGCCCCTTCAGTGATTCATATATGCATATTGAATAGCAGTAGCATTGAGTACTGAAGATTCTGTAGGATTTGTCGTACTCATGCGTGGCGAACACTGTAAAAAGGAGATCCATTACTGTGGGTTCACGGCATGGGTTGAACTCGAGCCACTGGGCGACGTTCTGCGGTGAGAACGGTCCCAACGAGGATCGTATGGTATCGTTTGCCTGAGGTGGGTCGGCGGAGAAGGAATGGGTGGTGTCGGATGCCACTGTGAACAGCGACGTCCGGCTTGTCTGTCCTGAGATAACACTCACACTAGGCTCGCAGATGAGCCTGTGTTGGGGGGCATCGTTGTACCAGAGAGGGTGCGTCGTTGCTGGGGAGGTGGTTCATATTTCGGTCCACCTCGATATCGGTCTATGCGAAGATGGACGATACTGCCTCCTGGTTGCAGGGTGTCAACCACGATTCGCTCGTGCCCAGAAACTGCTTTATCACATTTGCAGAGGTAGACTCTTTTGACGAGGCTCTGGTCACGGATAAGCACAGATTCTGTTGTATTTGGTAGGTAGCCCAGTTGCGTGAGACTCGTTTGCCATTGCTCGACAGAGGTGTCAGTTGGGAACACGTCTGTACAGAGCTTTTCGGAGCTACTGGCCATTATTCGACGCAGTAATCGAGAGAAAGGATGCACCACCGGTGGAATGCGTCCAGGAATCGATAACGAGCCATTGCAAGTGTCGAAGAAACGCCTGTGGAGGCTCAGGCGACCTCTTCACAACAATGAGGCAAACATCCTGGTGTTGGCGTGTTCGGATACGGATTCGGATACCTGGCACTAATTTTGCGCCCGCAAAAGCAATCATGTTTTCGGCAAATTATCAGGTCACCCGTCACCGATGGGTTTCCCAGAGGAAACCTCAGGAACCAGGACACCGCTGTCGACTACTAACATAGAGTCATTCAAAGTGCTCACCATTCCTGGCCCACTTGCGATCAAACACGAGACCAATAGACCTTCGGTAGACCGGGCCGGCGTGAGCATGCATCCACAGACGTTGTTCGCTTTTGACCCAGATCAAGTGGCTTAAGAGATGAGCGGTCCTTGGAGTGAAGTTGGAGTATCACACACCTATGCCTGAAAAGTAGACCTGTGACATTATTAATGAACGATGGCATTTATTACTTTCGGGAGTGGCATATTAAGGTGAGGACGGGAACAACAGAGGACACGACAAGTTATTGGTAGGTTTCCTTAGCTCGGCATCTTATCTTTATGACTTGTTATGCCAAGTAAGCTATGATTGAACGAGTTGGTAGAAGTTTCCAGGACCCAAGCCCGGGAGGGATCACACATATGACCCCACCTACCGCGAGTTGTAACGGGAGGATGGGGATGGCGCTTTATAATTGGGCCGAACATCAGTTAAACGCTTAGTAACCCTACAAGCTATCTTGCTGTGTGCGAACTTGTGTATGGTCACCAAATATCCGATGCCGTATACTCTGTTGTGCTAGAACTGCCGCCCGGAGCTGAATCCACCGTCGTTCATATCTGTTTCCTCCGGGTTCCGGGATATAGCTAGTACATTAATTTTCGGGCCTTTATTGGGATCTCTCCCTGAGTCACTAAATGTATCTGAATTTGCCTCCGGCGTCTCTCAACGGAAGCAAATTTGTGTCCGAGTCCGTGCATAGGTTGACGGATCAGCTGACCCTGATCTGACTGTTCTAACAGGCGCCCGAAGAGCTTGAACAAGCGCCGAGGTCTTCAGTGTACTGATTTCAGAGTGGCGATCCGCGATGTAGGGACTGCAGCACGGCCTGATCCTGAATGACCAGAGCAAGGTGGCTATACCTCGCGGATTCCGCGTCAGGACTCAGGCTAGCTGACTTCAATGGAGACCGACAACACTTAATCCACTATAAAGGCGGGTTGATAGGAAATATGAATAGGTGGTCAAGGTGGTCATGAGGTCGAACAAACTTTCCGGGCGCCGTAGTTATGTGACTGCCTGAGTAGACTACTGCCTTCTGATTGGAGTTGGAGCTTGGATATATTCCGTTAATGCTACATGACGGCGCGCCAGGTCACCTGGTCACGATCATGGCTCGTGTAGATGCTAGCGTCGAGCGCACGGAGCAACCGATTATCAGTATCAAGGGGAACCAATGCATGTACCGGCTGACCACACAGCTATGGCGGATACTGGCATGTGCGATGCTCGGATAACCTATGACAGCAGCTGGGGACTCGACATGCAGAATGGAAAGTTCCAACTTCATGTCAGTTGTGGCCCGTGACATCAGAACACGTAAACTCTGACAGTTTGGACAATCGAAATGAACCAGCCACATGAGCAGAGGCAAGTGAGGTGCTCCGCAGGCACTAGGAATAGCGAGGACCGTCGTGGCCGAGATCCAGACCAGGCCCGGGTGTCCACCATGGTTTCTGATGGATGCCACCGTTTGAGCTCGAGAGCTTTCCTGGATGATATCCTACGCACGTTATAAAAGCGTCCTGATGATGGGTGCCTATTGGCACAGGCCACCCGCTACTGGAAGAACTCTCAGACAACGAGAATCATGCTTGTGGAGAGTAGTTTGTGATGTCCTGTCAGACTTGAAATTTGCGTGCTTCTTCTGGGGACGAATATGCATACGTACTGTAGCTCGTTTCCTCCTGACATATCCTTGTCAGATTGACATGATACTTGGAAGGTCCAACTTTAGTTCACCACTGGGCCTGAAGCTGGAAATGCTCCCCGTCGAGGACAAGAAAGAGCAAACATGACCTCCTTTTCGCCCCTCGATGGCCTGGTTCCTGTACGATAACAGCCTGGATGATCTTTGGACCCAGATATGCATGTCACCAATCGGGTTCGTTTCGCAGCTTGACCACAGCAGTATTACTCTCGACCCCACTTCCTTCAGTTCACGAAAGTCATATGACGTTAGGGGAACCGGTGCAATCAAACGCTGTGGTTCGCCGTCACCCTCTTTTTCTTGTATAAAAGCAGTATGAATCTACCTCGAAAGTTACCAGTAACCCATTAAACAACTCTCAATCGACATACCAACTAGCCCTCCTCTGCATGTGCTTCAAGCTTCCTCAACGTCGGACTCGTTCTAATATTTCTCTAGGATAATGCCGCCCGCCCGCAAGCCAGGCAGCGCCATGGCCCGCTATGGAGGATGGCTTCCGTCTCATCCTGCCATTCACCGAAGCTTCATCAACAAGCATGCCCAGCATGCCCATATCCTCTTCGGAACCAAGTCACCTCACATTCTTGCCGTCGAGACCTTTGGTAACATCATCAAGAACGACGCTGTCATGTCTGGTTTATTTGAGCAAATCTTTCTTCAAGTCTCTAGTGAGAATAAGGTATGAATTTCTATGTATATGTGGCCTGAGAGATTTAAACTTCGATAGGTCAATAGTTTCGAAGAGTTGCTCTATATGCTTGACAAGGTCCTCGTTGTCGCCCCTTCATTCTACATTGCAGAGGATGATCAGGGTAACCCAATTGGCGAGCCTATTGGAGTTCCCGTCTATCTCTTGTTCGACCTCTTGAGCAACACCGGTGCTGCCTATGATCTCTTCCGGCTCCCCGCCTTCAATGTTGCACTCAAGGACCTGTTGAATAGCTGGGGCAAATATCTTACGACCGAGCCCTCCAACAGTACCCTCAACGAGACCGAAGAGGGCTGGTTTGGTTCGATCGGCCTCGAGAGCCTCGAGGAGAAGCGCGGAAACTTCAACGCTACCTACATTGTTCCGGACCCCAACGCCGAAAACAGGGGCTATACGTCTTGGGACGACTTCTTCACTCGAGAGTATCAGCCCAGTGCCCGCCCCATCATCGCTCCCGATAAGCCGGACATCCTTCATAATGCCTGCGAGTCCACCGTTTATCGCATCGTTGAAGGCGTCAAGGAACGCGATCAGTTCTGGCTCAAGGGTCAGGCATATTCCTTGTATGACATGCTCAACCGCGACAAAGAGATGGCTTGCAAGTTCGTCGGTGGAACGGTCTACCAGGCCTTCCTCAGCCCTCAGGACTACCATCGCTGGCGCTGCCCTATCAACGGAACGATTGTCAAGGCAGAGGTCGTTCCTGGCACCTACTACGCCGTCCTCCCCGACGCAGGTGCTGAAGCCGACGACCCAGACCTTAAGCCAGGAGACCCCCACGGCGCACTCATCCGCTCCCAAGCCTGGATCACGATGTACGCCACCCGTGCTCTGATCTACATCCAAGCCGATAATCCACTCATCGGACTTATGTGCTTCATCGGTGTTGGAATGGCGGAGGTGTCGACTTGTGATATCAGCGTCGGTGCCGGGCAGAAGGTCAAGACGGGCGACGAACTTGGAATGTTCCACTTTGGTGGATCGTCTCATACTCTGATCTTTGGCCCTCAGGTCAAGGTCACCTGGGAGGATGAAGTCAAGGTTGACCGGCACCTTCACGTCAACAGGATCATTGGACAATTCCACAAGCCGTAAATTGATCCGCCCATTCAACGTCGTTTTTTCCAATTCTCCCGAATTGCGACGATATTTGAGAAAGGGTATTGCCTCTGAATACTTCTGTGATTGTAGTTAAATGCCCTGTCGGTAAACATTACTCACAAATCTAAGCTGCTGCACCACCTTCATGCCCCCTGAATGCCTGTTCATTGAGCGACCCAATTCCTTTTTGCCCGAATATCCTTGATCGTTCATTCAAACCCAAAGCAGCGCATGTATGCCCTGAAATTGAGCGAAGGAAACCGCTTGATAGGAGGACGATGAGAAGATGACAGGCAGGCGATGCCCCTCTGAATACAACTCAAGAAGCAAGCGCCAAGAAATTTTACGAACAACATATAACTCAAGGGCCATTGAAAACGCCCTGAGCCGGTCTTGGGATTGTCATCCAAGGACAAAGAAATGTAGAGCGATGAGCGGAAGGCCGTGCCCTTACCTGTGAAGATGCGTAGCTCAACCCAGTACATGATTGAAGAACTCAGAGATTTATGACGCAATGTGGTGTGTTGCATGATATGTCATGATAATGCAGCATGCGGCATGTAGCATACAAAATTTTATGGTATCGTAACCGACGAAACAAGGAACCTAGAACTAAGGGCGAGGGTTAGGATACGTAAGATGGAGGGAAGTAAAGACGAACCCTGAGCGGTGTGAAGAACCACTTGTTCTTTCCACTGGTGTAACGATCCTCCAACAGCTTCTTGATGTTCTTCTTAGCATCTTCCCTCTGTGATGGCTCCTTGAAGGTGTCCTGGACGACAGATCCCTTCAATCCCTCGAGCTCCAGAGCGTAACGTGTAGGGAAGAGATGGGTGTAGTTGACAACCTATAAAGCACTTTAGTCAATACGCCGTTCATGGACCCAGAAGAAACTACAACGAACCTTGATGAAAGGCTTGACTTTGCTCCTCCTTGCCAACTTCTTCTGGCCCATACGCCTGGTCACCTTCCGTGGGTAGCGCTCGATGCCGGCGACGAGTGCGTGGGGGTATGGCCTCTCTTTTGTTCCGTCATCGAGCTGCTTGATGACGACGACCTTCTTGCCTGCTTGACGGCCTTGCAGCACGATAGCAATCTGAATTACATGGATTAAATTGGCGAAATCGCCAGAATTTGGGCAATATAGCACACCTTGCCGGGCTTGTAAACTAGCAGCATAAGTTAGCTACAAGGTGTCCTGACTGTTTTCAATGATGAGCAACGCACCTTTGACCATCTTGACGTTGACGACGATTTCCTCGAACTCTGGGATAATTGTGGTGGAGATTCGCAGCGTTTCGGGAGTTCCCGTGTGGCTTGATAGGTCACAGAACAAGGTTTGATGCTACTGTATTGGCAAGCTCTGATCAAGTTATATTCCGGATTTGGAATTACCTCCGGGCATCTGCCTTCTAACTTACAGAGCATGTCACGGTGATAATCTGTTTTGTTCTTTGTAGCAGGGCTAGATTTCTGTATACCCTCCATCTGGGTGCAAAAAAATAACTTCCGTTGTTGACACACTACCGAGTTCTCAGCCACAACGTAACATGGCTACTGGACTCCCAATCCGATCGAAATATAGGCAGGCTGAATTCAGTATCCCATTATGAACTCACTTTGCCGATGGAGTCGCCCGTTCAGAGCGGCCTGGGACGAGGAAGCTACTTTTATGCGTCTTGACTTCGTGGACTCGCTTCTTGATCCTCAGATTTGCGCACTCCATCTGAGCGCCCGCCAGGCTGATCCCTTTGCGAGGATACTGTCGTCCACTAGTCTCCTCTGGTCTCCAACCTTGTCACACAGGCTCATTTCGTTTCCCTCAACCTATGCTTCGCTTAGAGGCTTCATAAAAATAAGGATAACTATTCAAGCAACTTAATCCCAAAACAACTGTCTACGAGGACAACGACAATCTGCGTTATTACAGCTTGTACCCCGGGAAATGTAATCCGACTGCCCTAGCTAACTGGTTTTAGAACCTTAAAGGTCGATGTCAACTGCCAGAAAGGTTAGTACATGCTCCGACGTAGATACGGTCTCACTCACGTTCAACGCAGAGGGAGATGAGTGCGCCGTTGCCGTAGTTGGTTCCGCTGCAGCAGGAGGGGGTCTGGGAGCTGCATGTAAGGTGTAAGTGGTCTATCCCACAATGTACAAAAACGGCAAACTAACCAGGAGCCTACTCCGGGGGTCCAGGGAGTACAGGTGGTTCCGAGAAGTCCGACATTAACGTCGAGGTGGATGCCCAAAAGTCCGAGAAGGAGGGTGACAATGCCGTCAGTGGAAAGGTGCAGGCCGTTGCAGCAGTAGGTGTGGCCATTGCAAGTGCCCGGATGGCCGGAGGGTTCACCTCGGGCAGCAGCTAATAATACAGATATGGTCAGACATCCTGTCGGTATGTTCTATGGACTTTCTTTGCAAACGCACCAGCAACGGGAGTAGCCCTCTTGGAAGGAGGGAGAGGCGGGAGGCCACGAGCCAGGCGTTCTCCGTTGGTCTCAACAGTGGGGGTGGCAGAGACAGCTGCGGCTGCAGCGAGAAGAGCGAAGACGGGGGTGGAGAATCGCATTCTGATTGGTCAACGTGCAAACCTGGCTAAAGGGCTCGGACTGGGAAGGTGGAACCTAAAGTTAGACGGAACGTTCTCGTTGTGCTTTATAGCAATCTATTCCCGTAGTAGAGAACAGATAAGCCACCCCTGACTTCGGACAGTCGTTACGGAAGTATACCCACGTCAACGCCCCGTTTCGTGAAGGAAATGAAAGTCGTGTCAGCCATTTTGATATTGATTTTCAGCACGTTTATTCAATTAAGACGGGAAACCACCTGGATCTTTCAAAAGAGCTCCACAACCATGAGTGCTTGGCTTGGACACGCTTGTCGGAATCTGTGAATGGAAGTTTGAGAATGTCAGAAAACCGAGGGGACAGGCATGGAATCGACATCAGTCAGTATTGAGCAATGAAACGTAGAGACGGAGGTAAACGCCGCCAACACTTCGTATGTCAAAAATATCAAAGCCGCTAAATCACCTCGCAAGTCGTCTATCCCGAGCCAGCCAATCGGCATTCAGAGAAGCTCCACTGACCTCATCAAATGAAGCCTCCGATCGTGGTTCCGAACCGCTTAGCCTCCGTCTATCAAGCGAGGTGAAGGTATTTCTAATCTTCTGTATGGAATTTGTAACAATGTAAGTCGCCAGGCGTTGCTTTTGTACGGGATACTCACCATATCAAGCACAAAACCATGGCCAAATCAAGTTGCCCGAGGTTAAAATCGTGAAGGTCTTTGACACAATTGACACGAGGATTATCGCTGGCCACACGATGCGGTATCGTCGGTCAGGGCTATTCGGTTTAGATTAGCTTCGCCTGTTAGGCATCAAACTCGCCCTCGATAAACGCCAAAAGACTCCACTCGTTGTGCACGAGCTATTGCGCCTACAGAATAATGAAGATCAACAAGAGGCAATCCAAATATTAAGTCATGAAGTACCCCCCAAAGACGCACCACCACCTCTGGCTACAAAGCAGAAGAAAATTAGGACGTGGCGGCTTTAAGCAGCCTTCACTCCGTATGGCGGTTACCCTGGAGAACCAAGAAAACTGTATACAGCCCTCATGCCCAATGTTGGTGGCACATCATCCTATCAGTTCAACTTCCTAGTAGAAACCCCATACAAAAAGTCAGCTGTGGCTGAAAGAAGATGTCGAGGCTGTCAGTGTCAAGCTCGGAAGAAAGGGGGAAATGATTGGAAATGATAACAGTGGCTGTAAAGGTGTCGAAACGTACCTGGTGGATGAGTGTGCAAGCTTAGAGTAGGTTGTGTATGAGTTACGACCCTGCCATGCACAGTGGTTAGGCGACGTTACTTGAGCTCAGTCGTTATCCCTGGCTTCATTATGAGAAAGTGTACCTGAAGTCAGAGTAAAGAAATGAATTCAAGAACCGTTGCAGAAACAGGACCTCAGCCCAGTTTGGACAGAAATGGCCGATCTATCCGCCTTCACGTTTATCTTTCCGAGAGCAAATCCTCTAGCCGGGCTCGGCATCTAAACCAGGTAAGAAAGTTGACAGCGAGGCTGAGGGCTCACACCAATCAAAGCGGATCACTGCAATACACCCCCGCCTTGGAATTCCTATGAATTGCTCGTAGATGATTCAGACCAGGGTCGCTAGTGAATATTTAGAGGAATTAATCCGACCATGATATTTTTAGCACCTATGTTGAATCCGTACGTCACTTGAAAATCACCACACTGAATGCTTCTTCGACATTTATCCGTCTAACCCTCATAGCCGCGGAGGAAGCTCAGCCACCAATGATAACAGGTCCGGTTCCGCGCCGGTCTGTCAAAATCATCGAGTATGTTTTAGTTGAGCGAATCACTCAAGACGTCAAATTCGCGGGACTGGGGTTAAGAGCTTTGACTTTGACACCTCCAAGGAAAACATATTGAATGGCCAGGAGGACAGTCGTGGAGTGGGAAGTATTCGCCAGTGCCAAATGGCGTCATAAAGCTCTGCAGCCGACTTCAATTTCGCGATTGCGCTGTCGGATGCATTTAGAGTGGACATCTTCGAAAACCCGGTGTTTTTTAACATGGAAATGCGCTGCTCGCATTCCCTCGTGCTGAGAAGATAAGCCTTGTACAAACCAACCTATCTGATTGAGATATCGAAGAAAGATCTAATGAGTATTCAATTAACCCAGAGCAGAGAGCCAAGGCGCGCAATAACCTGCTTACTTTAAGGCTTATAGCGGCAGAAGCAGGCTTGACGCCGGCATATCAGCTGTGGAATCGCCTAACAATCAGAACGTGCCAACGTGCCACAACCCCGATCCCACCATGCGAGAACGGGAGTATTTGCCTTGTATTTTCGCGACATGTTCCTCGAGGGTTCTCATGAGAACACGAATACGACGCTGAATAGGTGGCGTTGATGGAAAGACGCTGACCGTAGTAGAGTATCGTCGAAGAGATCCCGGACTCGCGTTGGTATGTCAAACATTTCACCGACAAAGGCACATCGTATTGCAAGGAATTTGATGTATTAGACCCCGATAGTCAAGTTCAATTAATATAGAGAATTACAAAGGAACATACTCTACAGATAGCCTATGACCCTCCCTGGCTGTCAGCGATCACCGATGGGTCGTTGAACGCATGATCGCATTTCGTGCAAACGAAGAAGAGAATCATGCGAGTCTCCTTCCGTTTTGACTGATCCTGGAAAAGCACGGCACTAGGTGGATGGGTAAGTTCCCGCGAATACGTAGTTTGTGATAACTGCTCACTCATCGTTCCCGCACCTCGGGCAGGGTATATTGGAATGGGCCTTGAAGTTGTTAATTGATGCCATAGATCGAGGTGAGCAAACTTACAAGCGTAGGGTCAGCGCCAAGGTCTCCTGTAACTCCTACCTGCTCTCTTTGAAAATTGTTCAACGCCAACGTGTAAGCATCACTCTGAGTACACTTACTTCGTGACCGTCAACAAGTCGTTGCGGTAGATACACTTGTCGTCAACAATCTCGTCGTATTGGCATATCCTACAGGCATACACCATGATTCGACGATGTTGGTCGGCTTTAGGGTACAGGAGATTGTTGCATTCCAAACAAAAGTGCAAATTAACCTAAACGTGAAGAAACAACCAAGCGGTCAGGATCCGGTTCGTGGGTGCAATAGACGATTCACGCACCATTATTTATGGATATAACCACTGCTACTTCCACCAGACACCCAGGAATGTGAAGAGGTTGACGGCAACGTCGGGGTCGATGCCAGAGTCAGCGAGCCAGTCCCAGTGCCAAATTAGCAAGACGATGTTGGCTAAGCTAAAACCACGTGACTCACGTGAATGTGCGCCCATCCGGGTTCCGTGCCGACTTTCCGATGTTCACCACCATTATTCCTGTCGGCATGCTGCATCTTTGACTGCTTTTGGTCCATCGTTGGTCGCCTTGGATATGCTGGCTATTATCACTCGTTGTCAACGGTATCGGTGAAAGCTCGCAGTCGGCCAAGTCAAGGAAGGCACTTGGTGCTTGCTGCGGACGTCGTCAAGCGTCTCAGCTGGCTTCACCGAGTACGTGCCATTGGGCGGCATCTCTCCACCGAGAAGCAATCAAGTCACATTCGGCACCTTGTCCCCTTGAATGAAAGCTGTTGAAGGCTGTTGCCTATTCATTTAACAGGTTGTGGGGTTCGTCACAAATAACTGAACTGCCACCTGTTCTCGCTCTGCACAAACCATCATGGACGTCAGAGCTGCTGTTACTATACCTCGCCCATTAGAGCAGGGCACACTCATGATGAAAGTCTCCGCGAAGAAACACAAACCTTATGTCTTCAGAATAGACCCAGATCTCGGCCAGATTGTTTGGCAGTCGAAGAAGTTGAAGATCAGTACGTTAGTTCACTTCGAGAGATCAGGACCCACTTGCTCATACTTTGCCCGCCCAGTCCCGCTGAGGAATATTAAGGAACTGCGAACGGGATCTGACACCCGGTATTATCGCGAACAATTCCAGCTCGCTGCAGAGTATGAATCACGGTGGCTCACCATCGTCTACATTCAAGATGGAACATACAAAACACTACACATGATAGCTATGAGTCAAGACGTGCTAGAACTGTGGGATACCACGTTGAGAAACGTGCTCTCCATTCGTCAAGAACTCTCGACAGGCTTTGGAAATGGAGAGTTGCGTCAGGCGATCTGGGAAAAGCAATATTGGAAGGGGCCTGATGAAGAGAAACCTCGGCTTGGATTTACAGATGTTGAGAAGATGTGTCGGCGTTTAAACATTCACACTAATTCTGAAGACCTCCGGCTTTTATTTGAGGTAAGGATCTGATAGTGATACCCTTGGCAAACTAAATTTGACGTCATTCACGCACCATCCAGCGAGCGGACGCACAGGCAACTGGCTCCCTGGACTTTGACGAATTCAGAACATTTGTGAGGTACCTCAAATCCCGCCCAGACATTGAACGGCTCTATGACAAGATCAAAGCTCGGGGTGGCGGTACATTCGACCTCGCAGTATTCGAGAAGTTCATGCGGGAGAAACAGAAGGTCGGTCTCGAAGCCCACTGAGGGAAGAAGCTATCCTGACGATGCGTTACAGTCTTCACTTCCTCCGGACGGCATCAAACAGCTGTTCGAACGCTACTCTGAAAGCGAGGACAAGGTTGAACCTGTCATGTCACTCGACATGTTTACTTCGTTCCTTATCTCACCCGACAACGCAGCCTTCAAAGATCAACACGGAAAGATCTGGCAAGACATGACACGACCCCTCCCGGATTATTACATCTCCTCGTCGCACAACACCTATCTAGTTGGTCACCAGCTGGTTGGCACTAGCACCATTGAAGGCTATGTGCGTGCCTTACTGCACGGTTGCCGCAGCGTGGAAGGTAATTTCTTTGCACGCTGCTCGGTATTGATCACTCAAACTCGCGCCAGTGGATGTCTTTGATGGTGATCCTATCACCGAACCCATGATATACCATGGCAAAACTTTCACTACCAAGGTTCCCTTCCGCGACGTCTGTTATACAATTGGCAAATATGGCTTCGTTGCTTCCCCATATCCCATCATTATCTCCGCAGAGATGTATTGCTCCGTACCTGGCCAAGACGCTGTCGCAACCATATTGCAAGAGATCTTTGGAGACAAGCTTGTGAATGCCCCAATCAACCACGCCGGCGCTTTCTTGACAAAGTTGCCAAGCCCAGAGGCGCTCAGAGGGCGCATCTTGTTCAAGACGAAGAACTTGGATCTATTTTCACATCACTCCGGGTCAGAAAGCGATGCAGAAGCTTCTTCGACCACTGATCCCTCCTCGACATCAGAGTCGGAGGCTGCTAATGAGCTCAGGCATCTACTGAACACACCGCCAGAGCGAGTGGTCGAAGGCGACACCAGTACATGTAGGTGCAAATTAAGCCGTTGAATTGTCATAATGTTGATAATTGTCTCAAGCTTTGCAAAGGGAGTTGAAGAAGGCTGGCTCTACGGTCTTGCAGCGCGTGCGCAGTGTCGGCAAAACTCCCTCCATCCCTATCCCCAAGGCCCTGCCGAAGCATTCTGCGTCCTTGCCCATCCCTACCTCTCACTCACCCTCAAAATATGGAGGGTTAGTGTTACCTCGCAGTCAGTCTGAGGTTTCGTCCCCGCTGAGCTCGTCCCCGCCAATGCTCTCTCCCTCCCCTAGACCAACGCCACTCCCATATCATCTCGCAAGGCGTCCATCACAGACGAAACCCAGCGGAGTCGACTCATCTCCGATCTCTAAAAGCAAACCTCGCATGTCAACAAAGCTCCTGAAGCTCCTTGTCTACACCATGGGTGTCAAGTATCGTGGCATAAACAAGAAGGAAGTCTACGCACCTGAACATATGTTCTCCTTATCCGAATCAGCTGCCAACCGCCTATTTCGCGCTTCTGTCTCCGCAGGGATAACGGACGGAATGCTTGATCTGGTCAAGCATTGCAGAACGCACTTGGTTAGGCTGTATCCCAAGGCCACTCGCCTCAGTTCATCCAACTTCGAGCCCCATCGGTACTGGGTGGCAGGAATTCAGCTTGTAGCACTCAACTGGCAAACCTTTGGTGGGTCCTCTATTGTCATTTACTGACGTGGCTGATTGTGAGATTCCGCTAGATTTGGGACATATGATTAATCATGCAATGTTCCAGCGCAATGGACGAGCCGGATATGTCCTCAAACCGCCGCCTCTACAGAGCAGCCTTCATCTGAACAAGGAGCTCATGTTCAAACGAACCCAGTACTATTTCGACGTCACTATCATTTCCGCCCAGCAACTACCTCGACCTAGAGACGCTTCAGGCCAAGAGCTCCCAAGTAGCGTGCCTATAGATCCTTTCGTAGAAGTTTCGATCCATGTTCCCAATTGGCCATCCACCGAGAGTATAAAACCTCCACCCCTTCTCCGGCGACCATCGTTATCCTCTCGCCCGACTGGACTGTCCTCGCCAAATCTGTCCCCGAAAGTCACCTCTTTCCGCACAGGGGTTGTGAAGAACAATAGCTTCAACCCGGTTTGGGATGAGAAGCTCCGGATACCTTTCGATTGTGTGGGAGATATGCTGGATCTCGTCTTCGTACGGTTCGTTGTTCGCCAAGGTGGTAAAGGTGACGGCGATCCGATTGCAGTCTACTGTGCTAGCTTAGGGAGCCTGGAGCATGGTAAGCAATAGCTTCAAGTTGAAAACCGGCGCAGAGCACTGATCAGTTTCACAGGCTATAGACATCTTCCACTGCATGATTCACAACTTTCAGAATATCTGTTTACAACACTGTTCGTCCGCATTAATATCACAAACAACCAATGAACTCTACTAAAGTACACAACATAATCATAATTGTAATAGTAAATTTTATTTTAAATAGCATCCGGTATTCCAAGTCCATGATTTGGTCTCATCAAGTTTTCATGTTCAAGACACATCTGTCAAGCAATCTAGAGACAAATACATGATCCCTCATACAATCCTCGTCTTTCTTTGGCACACAAGACTTGATCGGGCGAGCAGGAGGCTTACCCCACCCGCCAGCATAGTGGCACCGCAAAAGGTGATAGCTCGCCTGAAAAAACACATATAAGGACTCTATTGACACACAACCACTTCAAAATCATGACATACCACCAAATAAACTTCGGGGTGAGCAATGCGCCGGCTATTGGAGTCGCTAAAGGTGTTATTAGAACACTCATCATTGCAAGACTCCGAGAGCAGATTCCTCACCAAAAAGACCAATTATGCCGGTCATAGCAAAAGATACCCCTATACGGGCTCCCAGTTCACCGATGTTCCGAGCCATACCTGCCAAGACTGGCGGGGTGAGGGAGATTGCTAATTGACGGTTAGCTGATGGACAGAACTGCTGTCGGGAATGCACTGACCTGCCCCTGAGATGAAACCAAAGATGGCGGCGAAAACGCCAAATCCAACGGCGTTCCGGATTCTGACCATACAGAACAAGAGAATGGCCATGCAAAAGGTGGAGAATGTGAGCATGTTTAGAGCGCCAACCCTGGGAGCGTAGTAGGTCGGGATTACCCTCCCAAAGATTGAGGCACCATTCAGGATAGGTAGCTGTACGTGATGGAGAAGATCAGGCGGGGTTCCATAATTAAATTTTACAAGGCACTCACGAAATAGAAGGCCAGGTCCGAGTTTACACCATGCTCGATAGCATCAAGCTGGAGGAAGAATGAGGGAAAGAAAATGCCGCAAACCACGAGGAAAGATCCCGTAGCAATCGCCATGTACGGCAGATCTCTCGCGAACTCAATGAGCTTGACAGAGTCCCCTTGGTTGCTGGGCGGAAGCTTCGTCCTCATAATCAGATTTGCCACCAGCATAAGGACCGTGTTGAGCGCTGCGCTTATACGCACTCCGTTATGGAACCCGATTGAGCCGTGGAATAGCTGGTTCAGCAATATTGGATGGGTGACGGCGCCTAGTCCCTGGGTTAGAGCTGGGCATCAGAGCCAAGCTAGAGCCGTCGTACCTAGAGCTACACCACATGCAACGACGCCCATAGCGGACGGTCGATTCTTTTGAAAGAAGTGTGAGACCACAGACACGCCTAGCAGGTAGACGAGTCAGTCAAATGAGTTCTCTCCCGGTAATGAAGACCCACTTGGAATAAATACGATGCCAGAGGCGAGGCCCCCACCAAGTCCTTGGCTTAGAAAGACCTGTAGTAGCATGAGCCCTGTCATAGAAACCATATCGTTTTGACGACGAACCTGGTAGTACTGGTTCTCTTTTGACAGGGATAGCATGAAGACTAGCATAAAATCAGGAAATGTCGTCATGGGCTCGGCTAAACCAACGTACAGGAAAATGAATGCAATAAAGCACCGCTGATCATAAGGTGGTGACTGAAGGGAATCAGCCATATTTTTCAAAAAACCCGAAAAAAAGGGATCCTTACAAGTAGCCTTTATCAAACATTCTTCCACTAAAGATGCCGCAGCCGAAGATCAAGAAGATTTGAGTCCCTCCAATCCAACTATGTCAAAGCATTAGCAGTATGGCCGACGCATTCGTTGGATGCTACGCACCCAATATCACTTGGGTTGTATGTCTTCAGATACTCCCGGACGTAAAAGTCCTGATAAACACCGAACGCATTTGTGTAACTATTTCGTCGTGGGTAAGGCGACCTTGTAGTTGGAGAGGAACGCTCGAAGATTCTACTCACCCAAATGTGCAGAATTGCATTAAGAAACTGCAACGAGGGTCAATGATCATCTCGTCGAAGAAGAGGATGAATAAAGGCAATTCGAACTTACGCCCCGAACAAAGTTAACCATGCCTGAAGACCCCCTTCAGGGAAGACCATCCCTCCTGACACCTCCCGGTCGACGCCATTCCGCTTTTCAATGTCTTGAGGCTCAGCCTCAAGGCCACTGTGACCTAGTGTTGACCCTTCCGTCTTCTCCGATAGAGACATCGTCGAAGGAGGAAGTTAGAAGTCTTGAGCCAAGGCAGGGCGTCGAATACTCCGATGTGAACTCAAGCAGGCATGCTTAAGCAATAATGGCAATTTTACTCGTCGCACGATCTCCCCTATCAGAAGCGCTGTCAAAACAAACTTTTGCACATTGACTCGGGTGAGCAGACAGAGGTATCAGCTGACCAAAAGCCGACTTCGGAGAGCTTTATTTTTGGCCCGAAGACACAGAGCAAAGCGCAAGTGCCGTTAACTCGAGGCTAATGCCTAAAGTCTATCATTTTGTCACATTGCATGAACTTTGACCCCAGAATTGTGGATTCACTGAGCATTCGGATTGAAGCTGAAGAGCTTCGCAAGGGTGGTCCAAGAGCGGTTGAACACCGGGCTAACTGCTATCAGGGTCAGGCAAACACGTTCAAACAGGAGTGTGACCGTCGTCCGAGGACATCCGTTGTAAACGTGTTTTGAATTGAATTGATAGCAACCAGGCGAGGTACCTCCAAGGGGCATCCATTGATACATTTAAAAAGCCAAAATAATGCTACACAATCTGCGTTTTTCGTCCCTTGACGAGAAGATACCGAGCCATAGTATATGCCACCACACAGACAGCAACAGCAGTCTAAACTGATACTTAGCTGCAAGCTCTACAAAGGTCAGTCAAAGTAACGTACCCCAGAAAAAACAATCGGTCGCCTGATCAGAAAATCGCTGTCAGACCCAGGAAATCAATGTATAGATGTTGTCTTACCACCAGTAATAGTTGTGTGTCAAAAGAGCGCCAGCTATTGGGGTAGCTGGAAGAAAAGCATTCATCCGTGGCCCTCAGTGAACATTCCTGCGGCAGAAGCATGAGGCATACCAACTAAGCCGCAAGCACCTGAGGTACAGGTTAGCAAGGAGGAATGACCACAACGACTTGTCCAATCACCTGACAAGGCAAACGACAGACCTGTTCTTGATCCTATTTCGTCGACGTCTCGTGCAAGCGAGGCTGTTTAGACCAGTGAGTATACCTCGATATGGAGTAGACCTGGTTCACCGTACCCAAGACGGAAGGCGTGAGTGTGGTGCCTTAGATAAACATGCATTAGAATCAGTTCGCTCATGCCATAGGAGCGTAAATGCTTACTGGCGCCCGCAAAGATCCCATAAGTTACCGCAAATCCAATCATACATGGAACGCTACGCATCCCGAGCAACGAGAATAAGAAAGTCGCCATGACGAATTCGACGAGTATCAGTAGATTTAGAACCCCAGCTTTCTCGGAAACCAGAGCTGGAAGAATCCGACCGACGACGGAGGCGCCGTTCATTATAGATATCTAGTGGTGGTCATGGGTATATGTATGAAGGCTGGGCGCAAAAAGTTTCATACACTATAGGACGCGAATTTTGCATCCCCAATAGCCTTGATGCTGAAAAGTTGCAGAAAAAATACAGGAAAGGAGAATCCGAAAATGTTCAGAATGCCCCTAGGAATGGAACGTCAGCCCTCCTGCTACGGAACGCCCAGGATGGAGACATACCCAAGGAGCACAAATACATAAGGTATATCTCGTGAAAACTCGGCAATAGGTATTCTTAGCCCCTTGGTATCCTGAATGGGCGGGAGCCGAGTCTTCATCATGAAGTTGGCGATGAGAATTAGAGAGGAGTTAAGCGCCGCAGCAACGCGAACAGTATTGGCAAACCCGAGGGAAGAGAGGAGGTGGTTGAGCATGATTGGATGGACGACGGCACCTGTGGGTGGGTCAGCGATCAGTCGATGTTAGGAGATATGAGCGAAATAAGACGAACCGATGGCGGTCCCGGAGACTACGCAACCAATGGCAAGGGGACGTCTACGCTTGAAGTAGTGAGAGAGAACGGCGATACCTGTAGTTCGTGATTAGAATGCAGGGGAAGGCAATTTTTGAGTTATGAACGTACTAGGGGTGTACATTAGGCCGACTGCGAGACCTCCACCTAGGCCTTGAGCCAGAAAGGCTTGATAATATTGATTGGGTTTAGCCAACGAGAGCATGAAGTCTGGTCTATCCTGTCAGAAAGTTGGGAGCGCGAAGAACCACCCTAAGGGACCCACAAGAAAATGTGTGTAGTAGACCGCCAGCGATCATGAGGTGATGGCTAGTGAAAATCTCAAGTTCCAGATGAGGAGTTTAGATTAAATACGACCTACAAGTAACCTTTATCAAACGCTCTGCCTGTGACGATGCCACTGCTTAGGATCAGGAAGATCTCGATGCTGCCGATCCATCTGTAGATGGTCGTTAATATTTCCATTTCATGAAGGTATCCTGTACTCACCCAATGTCGCTTGCGGAATAATCAGTGAGAAACTCTCGAGAGTAGAAGTCTACACATATTCGTGAGTAGTTCTTAGGAGGGTCTAGGAGTGATCGGACTGCATAATGTAAGAGGTTAGTTTAATTCGAGAAGCCCTGATAAGTTTGACAAACCCTTGGTAGACGCCGAATGCGTTTGTATATCTGTAGAAACCTTTCAGTCGAGGGTTCAACTCTCCAGAAACGCCGTCATGTACCCAAAGGAGCCATATTGCAGCAAGAACCTGGATAGAAATTCAATCATACTTTTTCTTGTGGAAGCGAGCAACAAGAACCAATACGAACGCGCCGGCAACGGTAACCCAAGCTCGTGTTCCACCTTCAGGAAAGATTTCGTCCGCTGAATCAGGTTCTTCCTTACCACATTCCAAGACGACCACCTTCCCAGATTGAGTAGCCTCCTTTTCATCTAAGCAGGTGTGTTCTGACATTGCCGACCCGAGCAGACCAAGGCACCAAATCTTCTATGTTCCAAGCTGCAAAGAATATCCAGAGCCACAAGTAAGGAACTTGTACAAAGGCAAAGAGAGAAAGGAGGAGAGAGAACGAAAGAAAGCAAGACTATTATACAGAATGCCTTCGTCTCACGCCGCCACATGAGCGAAGTATCTTAATGTACATGTTAAGGGCCGTCGCCGAGTACAGCTGGGGACGAACAGCAAATTCACAGATCTGATGACAGCCACCTTCCTAAAAAGTAGTGGCGACTCTCAAGTCAATATCGCGTGGTCCTGTTTGGATTGTTTGGATTGAAGGCTGCTGCGGCTCCAAGCGGACTTTAACGGCCCGTTCTGACGGTCAGTATTCCGGGACGCGTGGCGCAAGTTTAACACCGCGCCGTAGGCGTGGCTTCGAACCACATTAGCGACCAGTTCACAGTTTTCTAAGTTAGGTGGAGAGACTCGCAAGCCCAGCTGTCGTCACGATCATGCAAAGTCTGATCCGGAATTGAAAAAATGATCAGGGCCAGGCACTCAGGGTTGGGAAGACAGATTTCGTTATGTGCCCCGGCAATTCATGTAAGGCTTTTCACGCATTCCATCGGGACATGAGCACCGAGGTGACTGATCAGCTGAAATGTCATTTATATTCCCTCAAGGCAATTTCCCAAGCACGAAGCACACGACAATAATCTGTGAGGAAATTTTCATGTCGTTCACATTCAGTTGTAGTTGCAACCAAGAAATTCAAGAATATCTCTATTCGATGATACTTATACGAGTCCACCACCCTGCAGGTTGTTGATCAATTATCGACATGGAATAGATAGCCAGAATAAACCTACAGTCCTATGCACAAAGCGCCGTCGGAGATTCACGTCAACCCCTTGCCTTAACCTCCTCACACCAATCCATCACTCTCTGACCAACTCTCTCCACCAACCCTTCATACTCCAAATTCTGGTTCTTGATGAACAGCCCACAATGCGCTGCAACCTCATCGTTCACACCCCCGATGGTGACCTTATCCCATTTCTGCATACCGCCTAGGAAGTCACCAAGCCCATTAGGAAGGACAACGAAGTGGCGCCCGGACTTGGGTTTCTTCTTCTTCCTCTTCTTCTCCTTGTCTTTAGATTTCTTCTCTTTGTTCTTGTCTTCTGATTTGACCTCGTGATCTTCTCCGTCAAGTTGGTCACCCTCTGCACCCGGCTCAACTGGCTCAACGCCATCATCCTTCTGCTCCCGCTCCCTATCCTGCTCGTGATCGCTCTCCTTCTTTACTAGCGTCTCTGTCCAGTAATTGCACCACAATCCGTTCCACGCGACCAGCTTCGCGTACCGGTCCTTCAACCCGCTCGGATCGAACATACAGGAGCCAAACTGGAACCGTTCCGTGACCCATCGTTTGCTCGCGCCGTAGGGGTCGTCTGCGTGTTTGCGAGCCCAGCGAACGATTGGATCGTTGGAGTATGTGGCGAGGAATGTTTGGGCTTTAGCAAAAAAGGAGCGGTTGGGTTGAGGTGAGGGAATGGGCGATGGAGGCGCGAGAGAGGGCGAAGAAGTTATTGACGGGGACGGGGTCGGGGAGGGAGGAATGGAGAGTGTAGAATGACTCGATAACTGGGACTGTGAAGCAGACCCAGCGTGCAGGTTATCTATTTTGTTGCCTCAGGTGTCAGCATTGACTTGACACGAGCAATTGAACACTATACCTTCGTATCTCTGCTTGAACGCATCCCAATCGTCCGTGACCCTCTCATCGACCATCTTCACCTTCTCCTTATTATTGAGCTCCTTCTCGCTCTTCGTGTCCTTATTATTCTCATGATCCGGGAACAGGGATGCAATCCCACTGATCACAACGTGCGGGTGCATCCCGAGGTATGGGGTATCAAATGCTATGACGCCAACGATGCGATTGGGCTTGGTTCCGGGGTATCCACTTGGGTTGTTCTTGCTATCCATGGCTGCATCAGCGGCGAGGAGGCCGCCCATCGAATGGCCTAGTAGAATGACAGGCCCGGGGGGTTGGGTAGCGAGCCTGAGGATTGTTAGATGGAAGAACCCGGAGCAGGGGAGGTTGGACGTACCATTCCAGAAAGTTCTTCGCTGCGTGCGATATTGGCTTAACGCTCTTATAGGTGGGGTATATACTGGTCTGCACAGTTATTCCAGAGCTTGCGGGTATAGTTGATTGGAGATGTGTTTGCAAATCCGTTGGGAATCCCTAGCAGAGCAGGATCAGTTTCTTAGAGAGTAGGTCGCTCACTGAAGCTATACCTGGAAGGTGGTGTGATCACCTAAATACCATGCCTTTCGTTAACCCGTGTTTATCAAGAGTACATACTACACACCTTGAAATCCGTGAATGTACACTAGATGAAAGTGCATGTGGTATAACTAAAGCAAGGAATGAACTCATGCAGGCTGAGCTCCATTGGCATGATGGGCCAAGGCACTGCGCAATGGATTCAAGCAGAGGCTGTGCTGTTCGCTTTGGACTTCCAAATTTGGGGCTGTGCTAAGCGCTCAGCTGATCTTGCAAGGAAACCGTCGTGAGGTCTTGGCCATTGACAGAGTGGGTGGAGGCCTCAAGGCTCAAGAGCTTTGCGGCTGCTCGTTGTAAAGACTCATATTTCAAACAAAAAAGACCTTCTGGAGACGAAGCTCCTGCTCTACGTGAGTGACTTAAGCAGCCCAGGTAGTACGAAGCCAACCGGAATGATATTGGATCGACAAAACAATGGGAGTGTCCAAAAGCTAATATATACACAGTTTCTTGAATTTGTTTGGATGTTATATTGGTACAATGATTCATGAATTTATGCCGAAGGATGTGAAAGTTGGGCCTGAATGATGCCAACGTCAGTCCACAATTGTTCGAAAAAAGGGTTGATCCTACCTTGTGGATATTGAAGAGTCGACATTTGCCATCATGGTGAAGCAGATACTGCAGAAGAAGAACGTGCGATGTCCGAGAGGTCGACGCCTGTAGAGCTCATCAGCCATCAAATCGGTGCTTAAGCCATGGAATCCCTTACTGCCGTTCTTGAAGACGTTCTTCCGGAGCTTCTTGTTGCTCGCTGCTTCCTCGTTGCTGAGAGAGCTGCTTGACCTTGCAACTGGAGGTTTGGTTTCGGCAGGAACTTCAAAGGAGATTGTCAGAATGGTACCGAGATCGTGTGATGGCCTTCCCACTCACCCGAATCGCTAGGAGCAGGGCTCAGATCATTCGCCTTCAATGGATTGACCTCTTCCTCGTACTCTTCATCACGAAGAGCAGCATCCTCGAGATCACGCTCGTTAGCGAGACTGCCCCAATTGTGACCACCAGCACCGCCTTTGCGCAGTGACTTGTCAAGACCAGACTTGGACTCTGATCGATCCCTGTTTGCAGCACGAGGGAATGTAGCACGAGCAGTGCGAGTCATGACTGATACTAGATACGAAGAGACGGCGAGAAGAGTTGTTGTTGTAATTGCGAAGAAGCCAATTGTCGGTCCCTTCTTATTCGCCGCCCTTATATAGTCCTTTCAAAGGCCCCACGCCCCTGTGTTTCCTGAAAGGACAGCATCTGATCTGAATTCAAACCTTCCAGAGCCTTCTATTCTCACTCATACCACAATCGTTGTTTTTCTTGTCTTTTACTCGTTACAATGGTCTATTTCAGAAGCTTGCACAAGCCATCGATACTAGCCGTTGTCTAGATTATTCTACACGCCTCGAGTAAGCCTCGTTTATGGCAAGATAACCGAAATGCGGGGTATGGACACGTGAACGTCGTTATGACCTTTTTTGTTGTGCGTATGTTGATCGATGATCGCCACCTTACCCAGTTTGGTTCCATACTATCATCTCATACGTCGTCTGAACTCAGAAGACGCTCTGGCCTGTGAAGTCGACGTTCTCCATGGAATTGGCCATTCAATCACTTCTACGGTCTACAGAGCAAGTAAGACTAACTCTCAACACAAATCTAGTACGGGATGTCGATATTTCTGGGGACGGCAATGTTCCAGAAGCCATGGCATCTAGGTCTGCGGACGAGGCTCGACTTATAGCCATTATCTCGCACAAGGACAATTGGAGTGGTGCAGACGAAGGAGGGTGTGTCCACTTCGCCGACGATCATTCTTCTTTAGTTCTTCGGATTCTTCTTCCGAGATCCGAATCCTTGCTGGGCAGGTGAACTGACTTTAGTCTGCAGCGTCTTTGTATACAAGCAACAAAACTCCTCGGATAACAATGGCCTTGATCTAGAAAGAGTATACGAAATAGATGATACGTTTACCTTAAACATAGCTCAGAGTCAGCGAGCTCCTGGGGACGTCGCAAGAATGTCCATGCATGAAGCTGCACCGACTGGTCAGTTCTATCAAGGGTGCTACAAAATCTAACCGATCTGAATCACTAGTGCAGGGTTTATGTTCTCCTTGTCCTCTGGTAACTCCGGAGAGATGCATGTATCGAAACCTCCGATGTACTTTACAAGCGACATTGCAAGTCTTCGTAACTTCTCGAAGGCATGCAATGAGATTCGGAACACTTATGGTAAGCAGAGCTAACAAACCTCTGAAATCGCTTATGAGAGTAATAACTCACCTGAGTCGACAGTGACAAAGCAGGCCGTGCAGGTCGCAGCCCAGATTACAGAGAAATTTAAATGGTTAGAACCATACGTCGCACAAAGCGAGGCGTTCAACGCCTGTAAGTTTCATCAACTCCTTCTCAACTTTTGGTAACAATTTATACTTTATAGTCAATACAGAGCCTCAAGACCTCCGCATCCTCAACCAACCACTTCACACCCGCCTCTCACCAGCAAGTGCAGGTCTACCAGGCGATGACCTAGCCGATCTACGACTAGTCCGGGACGACTGGATCAGAACAACATCGCACAAGCTCTCGACAACTGGGCACCAAACGTTGAAAATTCGCCTCGGGACCTTCAATGTTAACGATCAAATGCCGTCGCAGGACCTGTCTAGCTGGCTGCAGGGGAAAGTGCCGAACGAGTATGGGAAGGTGATGCCTCCCGTGAATAAGCTTTCCCCGTTACCCCTTGAAAGTATTCTCAGTGGCATGTCTCTGGAGAGCTCTGCTAGTAGCGACTCCGCCACGAAATCAGCATCGACCGAAGAAG
Organism: Clitopilus passeckerianus; assembly: GCA_944990035.1. Classification (NCBI taxonomy): domain Eukaryota; kingdom Fungi; phylum Basidiomycota; class Agaricomycetes; order Agaricales; family Entolomataceae; genus Clitopilus; species Clitopilus passeckerianus. Next base: position 320,376 of record CALYLX010000071.1, read on the forward strand.
AGGAGGACACGGATCCTGACCTTATTGTTCTTGGATTTCAAGAACTAGACTTATCGACCGAGGCCTTGATATACTCATCGACTACAGTAAGAGAGGACGCGTGGACGGCCGCTGCGATTGCATCCCTCGGCGAGAAAGGTGGCGACTACAAGAAGGTAGGATGGTCGCTTCCAATATTTTGGCCTGTAGTGACTTTATGCATCCAGATTGCTTCTCGACAACTCGTAGGAACTCTAATGATTATCCTCGTAAAGGCATCTCTTTCCTCTTGTTTCTCCTGTATTCGTACGGCGGCGGCCGGTGTAGGAGTGCTAGGCGTCATGGTAAAGGATTCCTTCCTTCCTCTGGCTTACTCGTCTCAGGCTCAGTTCGTAGGGAAATAAAGGTGGTATCGCCGTACAGCTTACATATACACCTCCTGCTACAGAAGAACACACTTCACCCGGGCCAACCACCATTGCTTTCGTCAATACCCACTTGGCTGCATTCGACGAGCAATACGAGAAACGAAACTCCGATTTCAGAGAGCTGGCGAAGCGATTGGTTCTTGTTGGACAACATGGAGACGCAGAAGCGAGGCACCCAAGCGTATTTGACGCTGACGTTCTGTTTTGGATGGTGGGTAGACGTTTTCCTACTCTCCTTCTCACTTCGTTGATTTGGTTTCCGGCCTCCAGGGAGGTACACTCCAAGTGACTTATATCGGAGACTCGCAGCCTCACAAGCATCAATGCAGATTTGAACTATCGTCTCGAAGTACCGGACGCAGACATACATGCAATATTGAGTGCCGACTATCTGGCTGGAAGGTTTGAGGTCTTACTGAAATACGATCAGGTACTAGTCGTCGGCTTCAAAATCTCCTTGTTCTCGTGGCTCATTCCGACTTTAGCTGAGACTCGCCAAGGTTCAAAAGAAAGCCTTTGAGAGTTTCCAAGAGCCTGCTATCAACTTTCTACCGTGGGTGTATGCGCTAGTAAATCCCGTTCTCGCACGTAATCAGCCGTTGCTTTAGAACATATCGCTTTTCCCCTGGGGTCGCCAGAGACGCTTTGGATTATGACATCAAGTAAGTGTCAGAGGTAGACCTGCTGAGAGGCGTCATTTACCTAAAGATTGAAAAGGCGGAAACCGGCTTGGACAGATCGCATTTTATACATGACCTCCCCTTCTGGACATGTTGAATCTACTTCGTATATCGGCCACCCGCACATCAGAATGAGCGACCATAAACCCGTTTCTGCTGATTATCGCATTGGGGTGTGCTCTTACGTTCTCGAAACCCAATATGGAATTTGCTAACAATGACCAGGTCGACTTGTATGATGTAGAATCTCAGAAAGAAGACGCCAAGCAACTTTATAAGAGTGTATATTCCCTGGATGACCCATCGGCCAAGAGAGAGCTTAAAATTCTTGGTAACACCATGTTCGATTTTGGGGACATCTAGTAAGGTTTCTCAGTTACCACCGACTGTTCAGTGGCTGAGCGTCAATGGCTTGTAGTTACCAGCGTCAATCCGAACGAACAATAGATGTCAAGAACACGGGAAAGGTCAGTTTTCTTGTCTGGTTCCGACTTGCTCTAGGCTCAACCAGATCCAGTCTCCTTGCGTTTATCGCTTCGTGGCTGCAGATGAGGACTCACGTATATGTGAGTTTGGTTTGCACTTATTTCAAAGGTGATACCTTGACACGTCAAGAAGTCCCGGATTGGCTACGCGCAGAACCTGTGCACGCTTTCCTCCTCCCAGACGAAACTATACGAGTCAAGATCACCGTCCTGGTGGACAACGCCTGTGCACAGCGGATGAACCTCGCAGAGAAAGATCTTCGAGCTACTCTCATTCTGCATACACTTCTAGGAAAAGATCATTTCTTGTCGGTAACAGGAACATATCGTGCGCGATTCCCGGCCCTACTCACTAAATGCGCTAAATTCGATTCTTGGTTTTGTTTAGAGTATACCTGCTTCGCCAATAACCTCTCCACTCTGACAAGGCTTCCTGAACCGATACGTAAAGTATCATCGGTGGACGAGCTATACCCCGAGAGGGAGCAGATCAATGCACCAAAGGAGATCATGAGGCTCATAAACCAGCTGATGTCCGACCATGCTGATGTCGAGGGCCTGTTCGTGACACCTGGTGACGAGGACAGAGTTCAAAAGATACGAGAGGTATACAGGGCTCCATCGTCACCGCGATATCGAGGAGACTGATGAATTGTCGAATTTTACAGTGTCTTGATACCGGTGATGAATTCCCATACAATAAGGATGAGGTAGATCCTTCTGTCTACCTGGCCTTTGCAACGACCTTGCTCGAGTTCTTGGATTCACTTACTGAGCCAGTGGTTCCCAGCTCGCTGCATTTGCGATGCGGAGATATGACTAGCCGGGATGAAGCTTTTGAGGTGCGAGCCTTCCTTTTGATACTTGTGATTGCGACTGATCCAGTTCACGATGCAGCTCCTTGACGCATTTCCACCAGCTTCTGTGAATGTACGTGTTCCCAGTTTAGAAAGCGTAAACATTCTAACCATTGCAATGTTAGGTATGGATATCTCTAACAGCCTACCTCCATTACATCTGCCAGTGTGCACCAACTCAAGAGAAGCAAGTCGAGAAAGCAAAGCAAATAGGTATGTAGAACGCATACATCCACACTGCTGCCGCGATTTAACTTACACTCATACTAGCGATACTTTTTGCTCCAATTCTTTTGCGCGACGACCCAAAGATCGCCTCACCGCCGATTTCTATTCTCACCAAGATCGGGTTCTTACTGTATTTCATCTCTTAGGGTCTCATCACCTCGGATTCAAGTTATTGTACAACCCATGTATGATTATATGCGCATTATTGATAATACATCGGTCCTATATGTGCCCTTGCATCCCTCCCTCCCTGGTGATTGGTTCAACGATCAAGAAAACATCTTCTTGAAAGCCTTTTTTTCCTTATCCCTCTTCTCCTTCCTTCTTTGCCTGACTTTGGTCAGCTCGGCGGCGATAGCGGCATCATCTGGAACGAGTTTGCTGGCCTTGATGAGGTCCTCCTCGGCGTCGTCTTCTTCCTTGAGAATGGATTCTGCGAGGGAGCGGCGATAGAGTGCTTTTGCTGAACAAACGTCTCATGAGTTCGGGCTCAAATCAGGTCAAGTGGCAAATAACTTACCCTTGTCAGCATCACTAAGTTGCAGGGTGTCAAAAGCGCGTGTTGCACTCTTTTTCGCAATCCTGGCAGACTCCGCCGTCGAAGGCTGGACTCGGATTGCTGCCAGCGCAGAATTAAGAAGCAAAGGTGCCAGGAGGGCGTCATAGGACTTCTGCAGGTCTGGTGAATCAAGGCCCTTGTGGAAGTCGAGATATCGAATCGATTCTAAGTCAACAAGTCAGATCTGAGCACTGATGCAGCTTGAGGAGAATCTTACTCTGATACTTTTCAAGCGCATCTTCTGCCTTCCCGTCCTTGAACAACTTGTTGCCTACTTCCCTGACAGCTTGGGCAATTTCGAGTGCCTTTTCAGGCTTATCTGCACCACGCTCCTCATCTTCTGGGTAGTCCTCATATATATCTCCATCAAGAGTTTGTCCGTCCGCCTCCAGAGAAGGGTCTCCGGTCCCTAAAATACCAGAATCCGCAATGATAATTGGCGCTGTCGGCACGTCTCCAGTTCCAGTGGGATAGTTCTCAATTTGACGGACGACGGATTTGCCTTTGAAGACTTCACCGAATACGACGTGTTTGTCATCTAGATGTGGTGTTGCCGATACAGTGATGAAGAACTGAGAACCGTTGGTATTGGGACCAGCGTTGGCCATAGAGAGGAGAAAGGGGCGAGAGTGCTTCGCCAGAAATGCTTCATCCTCGAATTTTTCGCCGTAGATGGATTCACCGCCTGTGCCGTTGCCTGCAGTGAAGTCGCCACCTTGGCACATGAACCTAATCTCACGTCAGAATTATGAGTTTACCTTTTACCAGAGTCGAACTCACCCTTTGATCACACGATGGAATCCGGATCCTTTGTAGTGTAGTGGTTTTCCGGACCTGCCTGCTCCCTTTTCGCCCGTACATAGTGCACCTGCAAAGTCCCTATAAGTTACTGCACTCCTAAAAGTGCCTATGATACTTACGGAAGTTTTCAGCAGTCTTTGGTACAAGATCGCTGTAAAGCGAGAAGATGATCCTCCCTGCCTTTTTGTCGCCGATCGTGATATCAAAAAACACGAACGGGCGCTCAGCAGCGGCGCTCGATGATGCTTCAGCCATTCTGCAGTTGGTGTCAAAGATTGAAGGAGATCTGCACGATAGACGTGGTCGACAACGATTAGCACTGGGCCTTCGGTATTTTTATTTGAGCGCGATTTTTACTCAACTGGAATCAACATGGAATGTGCTGGAACGTGCTGGAAAACCGCATGGGGCTGGGCCGCACTGCCACTCCTTGGCTCGCCGCCACCGTCTTTAGCACCGTCAACACCGTTTTTTATGGTGCGCGTCGCTTCATCCAGGTCGCAAGGTCAGAAACACGCGTCTCCCAGGATTTTAGCGCCTTGAAACGGTGCCGTAAGGCAGGAAAATGGCATTGGACCTTTCATGCCGACTTTTCACACGACGTCTGTTCGTGCTTCAGAATCGGACCGCTGTGCCGTTACGGACAACCACCGTAAACACACAGGAAAAGGAGCCTTCAAAGCCCAGCTCTGAACATCTCTGGAAATAGCGTCAAACTCCTAAAAACTCAGGAGACGCCGTTTCTTAGAATCCCCGAGACTTCCCCGCGTGGAATTCGGGAACTCGACGGTAGATCTTTTGACCTCCCTGCTCTGTCATCCGGTGGCATCATCCAGCTTCGTGATCATGGCTACAATTTATATCTAACTCGATATCTCATCTTGATCGTTCCCCATCTATTCCTCTTTTCACAACTATGTCTTCTGCCGGAATTGCTATCCTCGGTGCTGGGCTTTTCGCCAAACAAGGTTGGTGGCACCTCTTGAATCCCCATGAAATGGCCAAGAACTGATGTCATCCTTCTAACAGCTCATCTTCCTGCCCTCGCACAACTCGGCAGCTCTGTCCCTCCTCTCAAAGCCGTTTACTCGCGTTCAGAGAAGAGTGCTCAAGATCTGGCCTCAGCAGCCACCGAATCCCTCAAAACTACTCCAGACGTCTACCACGACAGCGACAGCTCCAAAAATCTCGATGTCCTCTTGGCCCGATCTGACATCTCCGCCGTCATCCTCGTCCTCCCCATCACGCTTCAGCCAAGCGTCATCCTCAAGGCTCTCGCTGTAGGTAAACATGTTCTGAGCGAGAAGCCTGTGGCTCCTACGGTCAAGGAGGGGCTTGAGCTGATCAAGACCTACACCGAGCAGTATAAGAGCAAGGGCTTGATCTGGAGAGTTGCAGAGAACTTCGAGGCTGAACCTGCGTTCATAAAAGCTGCGAAGGCTATCAAGGATGGCAGGATTGGGAAGGTTAACTTCTTCAGGAGTGTGGTGTTCAACCACATCGATGAGGAGAACAACCAGTGGTACAAGACTCCCTGGAGGACTGTTCCTGATGTAAGTGGTTTCGTAAACATGATGCTGGATTTTATCTGATAGCTATTCTGCTTCATAGTACCAAGGCGGTTTCTTGCTTGACGGTGGTGTGGTACGTCTATATATTTTGCAATGATACTACCCTATAATAACTATTCGTCTCCCAGCACACAGTCGCCGCCCTCCGCGTCATGCTCCCATCTCGCATAAACGAGCTCTCATCCTTCGCCTCCCTTAACAAAAAGACCCTCCCACCCCACGACACAATCCACGTTATCGCCCGCTCCGGCTCCCAATTCCACGGAACACTCGAAATGACCTTCGCATCTCCCACCAGCGCGCGTCCCGCCTCCGAAGGCTTCCTTATCACTGGCTCCGACGGCTGGCTCAGCGTCAACTTCGCTGAGGGGGGAAAATTGAAGGTGAAGATCGTTTCGAAGAAGGACGCGAATGGAGAGGAGAAGGAGGAGGAGTTTGAGGAGGCGGGGTCGGGTGTTAAGGATGAGCTGGCTGCGTTCTTTGGGAAGTTGGGGAGGGATGCGGGTGCTCTGGATATTGGAGAACCAATTGAGGCGTTGAGGGATGTTGCTTTCATTGAGGCTGCGTTGAACAGTGACGGAAAGTTGATTGATTTAGATGTATTGTAACCTTCTGCCTAAATTACTTATGGCCAAGTAACCTTATTGGTATCTAAATTGAATACTTTGCACATTCAACAAAAACTTGCCCAAGAGCATCTTTTCGCCTAATCAGGCAGTCGGCGGCCTCTGAAGCAAACAAGGCACGCCGGCGTCGATGTTACCGGATACCCGGTTACTGCACCCCTCCCCAGCTTAACCTTGTGATACGGGGTCCAACGTATAACTGACTGCTGCCTCAGCTTTTGCTCCTTCTTACGCCTTGGTTTTCCCTGAAATTTCTTGAAAATATGTCTGCAGACCTAGCTTCAGTCGTTGGATATGCCCTCCCTGATCGCCCAGTATGTCTCTGCGCTTGCAAGGCGGAACGGAACATGGATACTAACGTGGTCGTCTGGCATGCTAGGTTGCGTGGAATAAGAGGGACCTGTTGACCTATGCTGTTGGTATCGGTGCCAAAGCTGATGATTTCTCATCTGTCTACGGTATGTCTATCTGTTCTTCAAGCAGATGAAGGTTGTGCTGAAGCGCTTGTTTGAACAGAACTTGGTTAGTGCTCAGCAGTATGATTCTGCTTGACGATATGGGAACTCAACTCGAACTCGCTAGACAAGAGCTTTGCCGCTATTCCTACATATCCTGTTGTGCTACAGCTCAAGGGTGATGGTCAAGATGTCAACTTGTTCAAGGATCGGGTGAAGGGAAGGCCAGTCCCCGGACTTCCTCCCATGGATCCCAACCGTGTCGTAAGTATATCTCAGTTGTTTGTACTCTCTCCCTTCTAACTCAGACCTCTCTTCAGGTGCACGCTACCCAATCTATCGAAGTCCTCAAGGAACTTCCTCTGGTCAGCGGACCTGGCTGGAAATGGACCTCTCGCTATGTTGGCGTGAACGAGAACAGTAGGTGGTTCTCACTGTGCATCGTTTCCATAACATACCGACATCTCATGTCACCAGAGAGTGGACTTGTCACCACAGTGGAGAACCTCCTCGTCGACCCTAACGGAACACCCTATGCTAAGCTCTATGTGAGTAGCCCGTTCCTGGCACACCTCCACAGTACTCATGATTCCTCTTCCAGAGTGCCTCATTCCACCTCGGCGCTAAGGCTACCGGCCAGAAGTTCTCAAAAGCCATCGCTGGTCCTCCCCAAGCCAAGGCCATCCCCGAACGAAAAGCAGACTATGTTGTCCATGACCAGACAACGCCCGAGCAAGCTATCGTCTTCAGGCTAAGCGGAGACTACAACCCTCTTCATATTGGTATGAAATCTTTCTGAAGTCAGTATTCCCTTGCTGACATTGCCGGCCAACGCAGACCCCAAGATCGGACAAGCAGCAGGTTTCGGCGGCGTCATCCTCCATGGTCTTTCAACATTCGGCTTCGGTGCTCGCGCTATCATCAAAGCGGTTGGTAACAACGACCCCAACTCACTCAAATTCTTCGGCGTCAGGTTCACTGCTCCTGTCAAGCCTGGAGATGCACTGGAGACATCAGTCTGGGAGGTCGGCAATGGTCCTAATGGCACCACGGAAGTCACGTTCGTGACGAAGAACTTGAAGACCGGAAAGGTTCGTTGATTTGCGTCCGTGGTTTAGAGACGTGAACTAAATGCCTTCGATTTCTGATAGGTTGCATTGGGCGGTGGAGTTGCGTATGTGAAGAAGGCTTCTCAAGCCAAGCTTTGAGGTAGTGTTAGCGAAACAAAAGCAGGCTTAGCCATATGTATCGTGCTCGAGAGCGCCTCTATTTTGTAACAATAACAACGGTCTAATCCAATTTCGATTCCCAGTAGTCCCTATGCTTCGTTCTCCAGCTGTTTCCTCAGCACCCTTCCACGATCCAACATATCATCCGCTTCCAGGTAACAACCCTTCAACCATCTATTAGAATCTCCCTCCTTCGTCTCTCCTTCAATATCATTAAACGCCGTCCTTGCGTGCAAAACCCTCCTATTATCAAAGAAAACGGCATCTCCCTCCTTCAACGTATATTTATACGTATTATCTGGGTCATTCAACAGCTCCGAGAACTCGCGCAAAGCAGGGTAGAACTCCCTCGGTGTGTCCAGCGGCAATGGCGCTTGGAAAGGAGGTGAATAGTTGATGTGCCCGATGGACCCATCGGGTTGGTCTAGGGTTAGGTTGCCGAGTTCTATGGTGGGGTGCTCTCTGTGGAGGTGGTGGCCGTCGTTGACGTAGTGAAATGCTACGGGTGTCTTGGTTAAGGTGGAGAATTCGGATGGATGGAATGAGCGGAGAGTTGACGCTGCGTGGAATCCATCGACGAAGATTGAAGTCCCGCCCTCGACGCGGTTGCGGAGACAGTGAAGGATCTGGTATCGGGGTGGATGTTGGAAGTAGCTGTTCAAGGAGGAGATCAGTAAGAATCGAGAACAGCAGGGAAGCAACATACAGCAGATCCATGTGTAGTCCAAGATCGAGGTTGGTGTACGCAATGTTTTTGCTGTTTCGGATGTTCTTGACATCCCACATTGGGCCATAGAATGTCGGACGAATGTCTCCAAACAATGTTGCAAGGGAGGACAATTCGCAGGTCTCGTTTGAGGTCTCCTTGTTTGGTACTCCCGAGACGAAAAGCAGGCCATACTTTGTCGCCTGCGTGATTGCAGCAAGCAATCCAGATGGTGTGCGCAGAGATTCGTAGGTTACGAACAAATCTGGGGTACTTGATATGCTCAAGTTGTTCCAAGGTTCCGTGGGTACGTCCTTGTGAAATGCGAAGAGTTTACTCGGAGACGAGTGCCTTTCAAGGAACGAAGCGGGAAAGAAGGATTCATGACCATCCGCCCAGGTAACCCCAAGCCCTCCACCGGTGACCTTCACACCATTTTCTGCTGGCCTGATGTTTAGTGGTATATCCGAGGTACGATGGAGTTTCTGAGAGGTAGATGGATGTATACAATCCGACGATTGGCAGGAATCTCGTAGCCAAACCCAAGGGAACGAGGCGTTCAAGAAATGAAGAGTGAGCTTGGACTCATCAATCGTATAAGTTGACCAATGCCTTCTGCGGGCATAGAAGCCACGATTTAGCCCTTTGGAGGGTGTCAGTAAAGAACGGAGGAGGGCCATGAACAGAGTGCAATAAGTACCATGTTAAGAATGCTCGGAGGTGGTCATCAATACTCATTATCATGCGAGGATAGAGCGGCTATAACCGGCCCGACATGCATAAGATTTTCGAAATTGCTCTGGAAAAGTGCAAGAAAAGGACGAAGGGGGAAAAGGCCACAGCCGAGATACACAAGCTGGTTGGTTAATGGTCGTTTATATATGTACACGATTGTCGACTATACATTTGCATATTTACGCACACTAATTATCTCGCCCTCATCACACACTTTGATCTCATTGCTTGCGCGCGTCCCACTCTTTCTTGATCGCAATCTTGAACTCGTCGAAGCGCATGTCGCTGGCAAAATCATAGGTAAGTGAGCAATTGCCAATAACATCGCAAAACTCACCTGTTGGGTTCGAAACCTTTGACAATTTTCTTATCCTCGTCGATGTAATCGAAGTTCTCGTAGTGACGCGTATCGCTTGTGTCATATGAATAGCACTGGATCGTGCAGCACACTGAACCGTCCCCGCCTATCCAACAGTCAATGTTTCGTATTTCCGCAAATATAGAGAATGCAAGAGGAATTTAGAGACTCACTCTCGTTGGACAACTGGTGGACCTGGTAGTTCTCCGGGTTGAGCCAGGTGACGTCGCCCTTCTGGAGGTTGGCAGGCGGTCCAATGAGCTGGGCGTCGTGCAGGGATGTATAGTAGTACGCCTTGATTTTTCCATGAAGCACCTTGATGACAGCGTGTGCGTTGCTGTGGTTGTGGATGGGGGAGCTGAAGATCACATGTCAGGCGACCAAGTCAGACGGGGGATGACGGGGACAGAAACTCACGAGTGCATGTCCGGCCAGATCTCGAGGACGTATGGTGCGCCAGGTGAGTTGCCCAAGTCAGCACCAAGCGTGATGCGAAGGTAAGTGGTCTTGTAGTTTACCTTGCCGAATTCGCCAGCCTTCTTCTTGAGCATCTTCTGGCAAAGTAGGCCCTCTGTATTCACACTGCGTTCGATTGCGCGGCTAAATTCCAGGAAATCAGGCATGTCGAGTGCGATGTTCCCCCCTGCAATGTTGCCGTAGAGCCGCTGGCACTCGGCGCTGAGGTTCGCGGGAACCATGACGCTGCCAATAGCCATTTGATCGAGAGTGATGGCGTCGCTCGACACGATAAGGGGGGTGGGCTTCACCACGACGGGAAGTGGCTGGTATACAAGCTGCAGCGGCGCGGGCTGTAATTGAGAGATATTCGTAACATTAATGTTCGCGTGCGTAAATTATGCCTGACGCTTACCTCCTTGAGGTTGCCTCCCCGCTGCTGGACACTCACAGAGGTGAGACTATCGATGAATGCATACTGCCCAACGACTAAGTCAGCTCTCTTCAACTCTTTTGAACAAAATATAGATACTTTATCGTCACTCCATTTCCATACGCCCGGATCCACCCATTTCTTCAGTCTAGCTTCATACAGAGCCTGAGAAAGGTTGGTGTAGTCCCTTCCAAAGCGCAAAAGGCCGTTCTTGTGGTCGACAGAGAGCCAGTAGCGTGCAGGGAAGTCATGTGCATGCAGGTAGGTCGGTGTTACACTGGCGGCCGGAGAGAGATTGATCACATTGCCCTCGATCACAACACGATCGGCCGGGAGGAAGCCAGTGCTGTCCTTAGGTGGTGTAGGACCGTACCAGAAGTTAATCGTGTTTTGGGTGACCTCGATGTACAGTGACAATTTGGAACTATCATCAGTCGAAAAGGTGAAGAGAAGGCGGGCTGGTGAGACACAGTTGGCGACGACGGTGCCTTGACCATGAATGTTAAGTTTGGTGGTAGCGTGGTAGGTGATAGAACCATCATCCCCTGAATCGTTTGGCGAAGGCGTCTTGGCCGAGATGACTTTGAGCACTGCCTTTGCGGCGCTGTACGGAGGAGGGGCATCGACGTGCAAAGACGCGAGGTGTTTAGCGTCAGGAAAGACATCGGAGGGTCCGACGACGTTGCCCTCAGCAAAGGGGTCGTAGAAAGAGGCGTAGCGTTGTAGGAAGTCTGCCATTGTAGAACTGCTAACACGGTGCTTGATGATTGGGCTCGTCGCTACCACACTGAATTTATATGAAAACGGCGTTGAGCGTACCCTACTATTTCAATCTAGATCAGTCACCAGGTTTAATATAGAATAATGGAAGGAACTTTCAAGGTGGCGTCACCATCTAGCCTAGTACCTTAGTACCTCCACTTTGAAGGGTGGAATTTAGTCTGGGTATCCATTCCAGGTCCAAGACGTACGCCAACTTGAATTTTGAACGTCAACTTCGAAGGAGCCTTCCATCTGACTCCATCGCGTACCTGGTAGAGAAGATCCGACGAAAAGAGGGTCTAAAACCCTCTGCATGGCTTCAAACAAGCTTGGGCGAATGCTTGAAATCATTCCAATGGTGAGTTGAATCCATACCCTGACCAGTTAGCCATGAGGACATAGTGCAGTCCACTAAGTGTATGTGCTTTCCTCTGAAAAGAATTGCGAGCATGGAGACCTAACGGAGACTTAATGGAGACGTTTTGTTTGTATGAAGGATCATGGGATCGGGTGACCAGCTGTTGACTTGAATATGTTCGATAACATTGGCTACTTCCAGGATTATATCACTCATGTGAGCAGATACGGAGATCATACGGCACCAGATGACAAGTTTAGGGTGTAGGTGGACAGGTTGAATGTGGGATGCAGGGAACGTGCTCGCTCACGAGTTCAAGAAGGATGGAGCCAAGGAAGGCCGCAGGTTGGGCTCGGAGATCGGCTTGGCCGACAGCAGTATAAGTGCCCGGCACCAAAATAAGGATCGAGCATGCTGTCAGTAATTCAGTGTCAAGGGCATGGTGGCAAGCATCTACAGTGGGTTGATGTTACATAAGCGCGTCACGAATTCGAATGTTTGAACTCGTCACCAACTTTTGTCGTATTTGGGGTACGGATTAAGCTCCTCGCAAGAAAGAGAGTACAGTTGGATTGCTAAAGGCTACAATGGTCTACTAATGGTACAGTGTTCAAAATAAATAGTTCATCAGACATCCGCGTATACTCGCATGTCTGATCTCCGATTATAATGGCCCGATTCTGAGCTGGCTATCGCGGTAATTGAAGAAGAAAGCCTGCCACTTTCTTTGGTAGACTGGAACCGATCACTGAATTGCATTCGGCTTAGGACAACCTCAGAAGGTTGCTTCCAGGCATCTTCCCTAACGACACGGGACATGAGAAGGAAAGTGGATAGGGCCTATGGTCGCGTTGAGTCAACACCCATCGCTGTGGCGGATGTGCGTTCAAACGTACCTGGACTTGAGCCACTATCGGGACACCGAAGAACTGGGCGCCATGGAACGCAAATGGGAATACGACTGCGGGTATCTGAATCACAATGTTGATTGCGGCGGATTCGAGTACCATGGTAGCGATCGATATGTAATGCTTGCCGTATCCAGAGCCGAAAATCTTACGGGCGTTGTTTCGATGGAAGAATAGGCGTGCTGCTATGAGGATGCTGAATATGCAGTTCACGGCCAAGGTTCCGATGAAGATGAACGAGAGTGTCAGCCCCGTGAAAGCTCGCAGCTCCAGAGCCAGATGCGTGATTCCAACACCTACGAACCGAAGAAAGTGTTCTTAGAATCGAGTAGAAGCCCAGTAGGTTCGAGGATCTCGCACCTAAGATGCCAGCAAATGCGAAAACAAGCAATGAACGCACAGCCATTCGGAGCGGGTTAGTGCAGCTGTTGTAGAGAATCCAACACCTCCATAGCTAGGATAGAAGTGATTTACTTCGTCAGCTCTTTCAGGAAATCATCAGAGGAAGTCGAACCCACCAGGAGGCCATCCGTCATGAAAAGATTTATCACGAAGAAGACATTTGCTGCACCTTTGATCCCAGGACACCGAAGGTTTTCGAATTCGATATCGGCAAAGGCAGCCATAGATGGATTGGGCTGTTCCGATTTTGCACCGATAGTAGCCGCCAGCTGGACCGTGCAAAGCAAGAACAGGAAGCCAATGTATACCCTTAGTAGGATTAGCTTGGTGTTTCTCCTTCGTAACGTGGCTGCCTTGCGGTTCAGTGCCTTCAATGCCCTCACGATCAGCGTCAGGCTGATACCCCATGCTATACTCGGGAGTATCAGGTCACCCAACAGCACTATGGGAGCCAGCCGATTGTGTTCTGACATTGGGGAAAGAAGGCAGAGAAGGGTACACCTCTAATCTGCACATCAGGGAGTTTATACCATGACTTTGTGGGAAGAAAATCTTCTTAGGCGTGTTCTATTCCGGAATGGGATGAGTGTCTTGGCCACAGAGAAAGCTTGTGCAGGAGCCGCGTTAGATCTGCTTCGATCTTTGATGAGGACTGTCAAAAGGGCCACAAGGCAACCAAGATCAGCAAGGCATTGCGTGAAGAGGATCCTTTTTGCGTCCACGGGGTCGACTGAAGTCGATCTTGATAAGTGTCAGCCGGTAAGCTTTATCAAGCGAGCAAAGTCCGAGATGACGACAGCGCGAGAGACTCGGAATGACCCGACGTTGGGGAAACCAGGAAACAATCCTAGGCAGCAAATCCGTGTATTATTTTACAAAATCGGTAGTTTCACGGGTAGGTAACCGGGATACGCCCAAGTTCTCGATGAAAAAAAGCCTGTCGTAGCTTTCCGCAAGGTGCCCAAAGGCAGTGCGTGTAAAGAAGCAGAAGGAACGCAAGGTCTTTCCGTTGCCCCAGAGTAACGCTACAATTGTAGGAGTTTAGCGACTGGTGGGGGATCAGCAACCCTGGTTCTCAGTCTGTCTACCCGCCGATTCGGGGGTATGTAAAGTGACCTAATGGGGTTGGCTGCGCGGTTGTCGAGTTTGCTGGGTGGACCCTTTCGAAAGTGCTTCCGCTCAGCACAGGCACCCTCCACAAATGTCAGGCATCGGACCGAAGGTACGGATTTATGGACAAGAGTTTAGGGCGCTGCCAGTGTGTATGGCGAGTAGGACGCACGACTTTTGAGGGAGAGTAGTCAAAGAGTCTGGAATGCCTTGGCCGTGCACATCAGAAGGATGGCAGGCGCTGGCTTTCTGATTGCGACTGGGTTGACCATACTAGCGGTCGTCGAGGGCATTCCAGTACTTTGGACGATTGCTATAGTGGAGACCACTTCTCGAACTTGCGGTGCGTGCTGTAGCTCGCGTCTTTATGCTCCCCGCGGCTCGAGTAACAAATACGACCACGAACTTGTTTGAGGCGAAAATGTGATGTCGATTATGTTCAAATTCTTCGCTTTAACGTATTCTCGAATTTATACAGATGTGTGTAAGAGGATCTCGTAAACGATGGACGGAAGAATGATGATATACTCCTAACGAGGTTCAAAAGCTATTACTAGGGAAGCATCATTTCGGGGTTCACTGACTGGTCCTGCACTCTCTTCGAGGCCATGCCTGTGTACAACAGGGTCATCCCTAGAAGCTATAGCTTGACTTTCGTTGTAGTCGGGAGGGGCGTCCAAAAGGTCGTTCTGCGTCCCAGAAGACGGGGCTGCAGAAGGAGCGTACCCATACGGCCTTAGGCCAGCGTAGGGGCGGTTGCACTGAGCGTCCATGATTTGGTTTAGGTATGCGAATGCAATGGCCGAGGAGGCGGCGCCGAGGACTAGAAGAGTGATACAAGACATCAATGAAAGGAGAGAAGGTTTCAAGGAGAAAGCAGGCTTGCCTAGGCTAGTCACGAGAACGAGGATGGCATCCCAGGAGTCGCTGCGCCAGGATCGGTTGCACCCTGAATGATACATTAGCGTGGAGAATAGGAGAAAGGAGAAGTTGCCAACAGTCAAGGGTATTCTTTGCAGCATCATTCTCGGCAGGAAGGTGACTGCTGGGCCCGAAGATCGAATACTACTCGGAGGACTAGCAGATGCTTTCATAAAGACTTGACTTGTGTAGCTCACATAAGTGACTTTAGAGTCAACCGCCACCGTACATGCAGTAATTAAGGTGTGCCGTGGGATTCGTTAGCAATATAATTATGGCAGCCTTTCGTCCGAAGAAACTCGCCTTCCAGGCAAAATGAGTTATAGTTTGAGCAATACTCGCTCCTCCAACGGTCAAGGTTGCGAGAATACTAAGTTAGGCATACACCCCAACAAGGGGTTCCCGACGCTGAAGTTCCGGGCATCAGGATTACAAGAGAGGAGTTTAAGTGCTGCAAACGTTCTGAGGAGCTGGAGTCAAGGTGAGGAGGGATTCAAAATTATCAACGGTCAGAACTTACACTGATGAATGTGCCTACAGCGTAGGCGAAACCTATTGCCAAAAAGAGGCTGGAAATACCACTGGAGCGTTCTGTGGAGAGTATTAGGCTAATGCAACAAAGGTTAGCAAGGGAGTAAGAACCGTTTAGGTCAGCAGCGAAGTTCCAGAAGTAGCCAGCCTGGATAGACAGGAGCAAAGTCAGAAGCGATCGTAACACGGAGGTACGGAAGTTATAACAGCTCTGTGGGCATATGATTAGGTGCGGGAAGCAGTAGCAGTGCTAGTAGAAAGTAAGCTTACAAGACTCCCGCCAACCATCCACCAGCAAAAGCCACTGGATACTACAGTTCCAAATTTACCTTCGGAGGAACAGCATGTTCGAACTCACTGATAAAAACGCCATGTCGGAGGCTCTCTCTATACGAGTAGGAATTAGTAATAAAAGCATAAATACTTCGAGCTGATTACAGGAGAATCAGCACTGAATGTTCTCAGGTCCAGCTTCAACCGATGCTAACCTAGGAAAGAGGCGAGTCATCAGCAGGAACCACAGGGCCTCATCTCACAAAACGTGCCTTTGGTCTGGGGCCCCCTATTCGCCTGCATTCCGAGGATTACCACTGGTCAATGGCCGAAGGTTCAGAGTCGGTATAGAGGCTGTTAGTGACAGCGAGCTGGTTGCACCCAAATGTATGAAGGGCCAAGGGAAGACATAATTATGATTGCTAAATATGGATTAGTTTGACGCGACGTGAAAGTCACGTGTACAGATCCCTGGCCTGATTAAATGTCACCAAAATCGAACTGAAGGAACTGAGTTACGTAGAGGCGTTCAAGGTGGTATATACAGTGGCGATCAAAAGTATTGCACAGCCACTGCCATAAATTCGCAACTTTGCGGCACGATATTTCATGAACAGTCGCATATCTTGACTTCAAATAAAGTGTAGTAGATAGCTAGCATCTAAAAAAATATGCTAAATATTTTTGAGAGCAAAAACGTGTGATTGAGAACCACCAGAATGGATATAAGAAATGGATGATCTCAGGTAGATTGGACCCCATACCAGTCAGGATTGGCTCGACAGAATTTCTTAAGGGCTAGATATATTGTAGCCAGACATCGAAAGTAGCCGCAGCAGCTAAAATCTCGCAAAGTGTCTCGTGAAAAGTTTCGAAATCGAGGATGTACAATCGCAATATTCGGCGAAATTGAACGGCTAAATCTCGCTAAAGTCCCCCTCGCGCATCCTCGATTGCGAAACTTTTCACGAGACACTTTGCGAGATTTTAGCTGCTGCGGCTACTTTCGATGTCTGGCTACAATATATCTAGCCCTTAAGAAATTCTGTCGAGCCAATCCTGACTGGTATGGGGTCCAATCTACCTGAAATCACCCACTTCTTTTACTGCCCACACTGATAGTAGATAAAATCCATTAAATTCTCAAAAAAATCATTATAAGGTAGATCGGGTTCTAAATAATGGAACTACATTTTATTTCAAGTAGTTACGGGTCGTCGATGTCAAGATATCGTCCTCGCGATTTTGTGAGTCGGCTTTGTGGCTGTGCAATACTTTCGATCGCCACTGTATGACGAGTACGGCACAATTCAAGGGAGTAAAGTCAAAGAGCCTCTGATGCCCCGAGCAGCATATAGCGCCGTGAACTTATCCGACGCTGAAGAGTAACGCCGAGGATGCTCTTATCATGCGCTCTATTATATTCCCAGAGTTCTACGGGTGCGTGTAAGAAACGTTCTACATGGTACAAGCAAGAATAAGATATTCTGCGTGCCAGATACGGCCAAAGAATCGGTTGTCGTCCTCCTAACGAGGTTCAACAGTGATCAGGGAGGTGGCTTGACGAGGATCGACAGGACTCGCTCTCTCGGCGGGACCATGTGTGTGTACACTTGGCCCATCTTCGAACGGATTAAGAGCGTCCCTGGAAGCCATGGCTTGACCTTGATGATAGTGGGTGGGAGCGACGAAGGGCTCATCTCTTTCTGCCCCTTGCATTCCAGGAAGTGGACCTGCAGGGGAAGCATAACCTCCATACGGGCTTGGGGCACCCTGGGGAATGTAGGGTGGGTTGTAATGGGCAGGAAAGGTCCCCGGTATGTCGCTTTGGCTGAAGGGTGTGTTCAAAGTGTTGGCAGGACTGGTTGGGTCCAAGATTTGGAAGAGGTAGCCGAACGCAATTGCTGAGAAGAGGGCAGCGATCACTGGAAGAGTGGCATCAGCTGTTAAGGAATGGCGCGAAGGTGTGAAGGAAAAAGAAGACTTGCCTGTGATAATCACGAGAACGACGATCCCATACCAGGAGTCATGACGCCACGTATGACTGCACCCTATATTATAGATTGTTAGTAGAAAGAATAAAAATAGGTAAAGCCACGAACACTCGAGATTGCCAGCCGCAGTGCCGAGTCCAAGAGAAAGATGATAGTTGGGGCCGTAGAATCCATACTAATCGCCTGATCAGCATATGGAGCACATCAGGTACGCTTTTAAGGCTCACGTAGGTGACTTTGGAGTCAACAACAACAATACATTCATTGATGAGGGTGTCCTGTAGCAGTCTATCATCAATATAACTTCAGCAAACCAAGTCTTAAGGAACCATACCTTCCAGGCATAGTGGGTGATAGTACGAGTAACACCAGTCCCAACAACAATTAAGATTGCCAGAGTACTCAGGTAAGCATAAGCCCTAATAAGAGGTGTCTGTTGCTGAAGCCCGGCGTCAGTTTCGCAAGAGAGCAACTCATAGAGCTTGCACTCACCAGACCGGCCGCAATCATTCCGAGAATCTGGAGCCAAGATGAGAAGAACTTCGAGATTGTCATGGTCAAAACTTACGCCAATGAGCATGCCTACAGCGTAGACGACACCTATCGCCAGAAAGAAATTGGAAATAGTGCTGGATCGTCCTGTTAAAGATGTTAAATTAATTCAGAAGGGTAACAAGGTATTAGATACCGTCTCTGTCAACAGCAAAATTCCTGAAGCAGCCAACCTGGAATCATAGGAGCCGAGTCAGAAGGTGTCTCGACACGGAGGTACGGATGATATTACAGCTCTTTAAACATGAGATAAGCAGCGAACGGAGAGCCGAGTCAAAGGTAAGCTTACGAGTACGCCGCCCATAATCCACCAACGCAAGCCGCTGGAGAGAAGGTTAGATTTACTTTTGGAGGAATGGCTTGATTCAACTCACTAGCTAACACGACATATCGAAGGCTCCCTCGATAAAACCTCGTAATTAAGGCATAGAAGCTTCGATCTGAGGGCAGAGAATCAGCCTTGGACTCTGACAAGTTAAGCCTCAACTGGTGCTAACCTGTCAAAGAGGCAACTCATCAGCAAGAAGCAGAGTAGTCTCAGTAAACAAAACGTGCCTTTCGTCGGAGGTGCTCTGGTCGTCTGCATTCTATAGGTGGCCAGTCAATGGCAGAAGGTCGTCTAGGTCGTCAGAGTCGGTATAGACGCCGTTAACGACCGCGAGCTTGTTTTTTTCATCACCAAGTTGATGGACCTGAAGGCAGAGCATACCGTGATTGCCAAATAAGGAAGCTGAACGCGACGCGAAGGTCACGTGTATCTAATCTTAACCCTACGTTGAGGTTTGGCTTTGCCACAGCCAAGTTGGCTTCATGAACGCTGTGGCCAACGACCCGTAGGAGTCAAACGGCAACGAGCACGAGAAAAACCGGGGGGATGCAGAAATGTAAAGAACTGAGCAGGCTACCCAAAGCCTCCCAGTACAAATCAGTCATTGTGCGTGGCCACTCATCCTTAACCAAATAGCTGTTTGTGACGACTGTATTGCAGTTTCGACGGCAGACGCCTGGCAGCGTCGAAACAGCCATAATATCGAAGGAGAACAGTTACTTGGACCAATCACACCCAGCCGCGGCATCTAGGCACAAGCTCCCGACTTTTAATAGTCTTCCTTTCCGGCTGAATGCCTACCCCATGGCCCTTCTAAGCAAGCCCGACCAATACAATCCGGTGAAGCCACCTTTCGACACCTGGCAGGCTCGAATGGAACGATTTTCAGACGGCCCAAGGGGTTCAATGACTCTCGATGAGCCCATGAATCTACCATTAATGAAGCTTCAAAACCAGAAAGCGCATCGATTCCCTATGTCGTTTGCTTGCGTTACGAGCATCAAGGCCACCAGTTCAAAGAAGAGCGTCCGAGTCAAACTCAATCACAAATTACGAACAGCCATTAACCTGATTGTTGTTCGTAACGCGCAAGCTGGACAATCAGAAGATGGAACTCCTCAACTTATCCTGAGAGACGCTGAAGCAGGAGACGCTCCTCGTATTCTACGTGGTAAGCAAAGCGCGCCAAAATATCATATTCATCAATCTCACTTCTCTTCAGGATGGACATATGTCTTTTGGCCTCGTCTGGATATATACCGAATGCCATACCACCAGCTTATACCAGCGCTTCGCAAGGGTCTGGAACATATCTGGGAGCAGGGATCAGAACTGGAGGCTAAGTGGGAACAAGATGCGATAGAGGCAATTCAGTCAACTTCTAAAACCGCGGAGAATGACACCCTCACAAAGAAGGCCAACAAAACTGCAACGTCTGCAAAACCCAAACGTTCTTTCGAAAGTTACCTGGAACAGCCCAAAGATAAACCTAAGGACGAGGAGTGGTTGGGATGGTTCAGGTCAATGGCCGATTCCTCTCAGTCCGAAGACGTAAGTTCAAGTCCTTTCAGGTGCTTTCAATTGCTAACGCGTATATTTTTATTAGCCCAACGCTCTTGAATTTGAAGACCTCATGGAGAAGTACGCTCCTGGTTCGAAAACGGCACCTCAGCAATCACCGTTACCTCCATCCAAGCCCGAGGCCGAGCCTGAGCGAAAGCATCTGGGAGTTTTGTTCAAACCCAAGCGCCTGGTACTCGAGCGCCCCACCCCGAAGAAGAAC
Organism: Clitopilus passeckerianus; assembly: GCA_944990035.1. NCBI lineage: Eukaryota > Fungi > Basidiomycota > Agaricomycetes > Agaricales > Entolomataceae > Clitopilus > Clitopilus passeckerianus. The sequence continues at coordinate 340,884 of CALYLX010000071.1, forward strand.
AATAGACGATAGTCTATGGGTAGTTTCTCTAAGTGTCGCCGAGGATATGGCAGATTGCGGATCTCCTGACTTGGTGCCTAATGGATCATCAATGGACGGACGCAAATCCCTCCCAAATCGTGGGATTGGGCAGATTACGCTCGGGGATCTACTTATCGCGCCAGTGATTGGGCTCTCCCGGGTCCTCGAGATTGGACGTGTCGCATAGGGTGGAAACGATCAGCATATCAAGAGACTTTTGGCTTTCCACATGGTATGCAATTCTCTTCCTCGAGAAAATAGCCTCAGGTCTATGATAGTTTTCGGTTGTACCTTGGGCAGCTCGGGGCTTTTTATTCCCGCTTGTACGGGAATCACTTAGATCTTCATTATCCTATTATCATGTATAATTGTACAATGCTACCATCTTTCATACACAGCATGATATTGTTACAGTCCTTGGCACAGCGGCGAACGACGGAAAGCAAAACAGAGTGATAGTACCAATCAAGGTAGAGAAATTCCAGAATCTAAATCGTAGTTGTAGTTATCCGTCCGACTTTTGTCAGCGTTTGAACGCATGGTGTCGTGCAGAGTAGATGTTGTGGCTTGAGAGAACTGGACAGCATGAGAGACTGGACACTCATCGTCATGGTTCCAAGCTTTATCTTGCGCTACCCGATGGATAACCAGGAAAGTTGCCAATGCCTGCAGAACTACAATTAGAAATGGCTATGGTGTGTTGAAGAATCACGACACACCTGTGTCTGTGCAAGAAGAGGAATTCCAAAGAACAAAGCACCGAGCGTGAATGGAAATACTACCGCAGGGATCATGAAGACGATACTGATTGAAGCCGATTCAAGAATCATGGCCACAATTGAGATGTATCGCCCGCCGAAGCCTGGCCCGATGAGCTTCCTCACTCGTTGGCGGTGGAATAGTAAGCGGGCTACCAGGAAGATGTTTAAAACGGCGTTCAAAGTAAGGCTAGATATGAGGAAGTAGGATATCGTTCGAGCTGCGGGAGAGCTTAGTTCTTGAACGAGGTGGGCAATGCCGGTTCCTGAAGGTGAGGCTCTTAGTATTGGATAGAAATAGTTTGGTAAGACACTTACCGATCACGGCCATATAGACCAGCACAAGAAGGGATCGGACTCCCCATCTCAGCGCTCTTGAACTACGAATACTGTATAGAACCCAGCAGCGCCAGAGCTTCCGGGAACCGTCGATGTTAATGCGAGGGAAAGCCTTCGTGTTATGGGACTCTCACCAGTAACCCATCCGTCAATAATGTCGTCACAAAATAAGCCAGGTTGACTCCAATCTTAACTCCAACACATTTGCTCCTTTCCCAATCGATGTTTGCGAAGACTGCAATTGATGGATTGGGCTGCTCCGCCTTGGCTATTGTAATGGCCACGAGCTGGGCCAGGCAGAGAACATAGAGCACAGAGATGAACGCCAGCATGATCTTTGGCTGCCTCTGTGATGGCCTTCGCTTGAGTTTCTTTCCCAGCGTGCTCGCGCACTGAACGAAGAGAAGCGTGTTCATCCCCCAAGCGATACTAGGCAGACTCATATCGCCCAGCAGGACCAGTGCCGGCCTCCATCTTGAAGTCTGGTACTCTGCCATGAAAGATAGGCTGGAGGAGGGGGGAGGAATTGTGTTCCTAGTCGATGTTAGGTGTTATAAGTCATGTTTTGCAAGACAGCCAAGGAGACTCGAGCCAGATCTTCGAATACCGAGACACGCACGATGGTGGATGGGATCATATCCTGTGTAGCCCTTAGTATGCTTCCATCAGAGCCTCGGATCTGAGTGAGAGATAGCGATTTGATGAGTATCATCGGTTGGGAAGCGTGATGATTGCATTCCAAGATGTGTCCAATGGTGCATGAGGTTTTCAGGTTTGAACCAAGGTATATTTTGAGAATGACTTCGCCGGCAGTGATTTTCATGAGAATTTGGAGTGATCTTCAGACCCCGGGCCTTAGAGCCAATCCGATTCGCATTGGGGTGGTTCCGAGAAATTGAGTCCACAGTTGATCAGCCGGTTGTCAGAGCCTAGTAAGCCGCAATAGAAATGGTACAGTTGTCCAGAGCTTGGGTCATTCTGTAAGTGCCGTCGGTGCCCGAGTTTTGTATTTGTTGGATGTCTTCTAATGAATATTTCAGGTTTATTTCCGGCGCTGAACAGAACATTAGTTTATTGAGCCATCTTTAATTCCTTTGGTTAGCTGCAAGGCAAATGTTTACGATACTTGCGAGGAAGAGGTCAAGGCAGTCGGAGAGGTCGAAAACCGAAGCGGAGGAGGCACGTCGGAGTCTCGGAGATTCAGAGGAGGGATAGTGACCGAAAAGGCAAAGGTCTCCCACGCTTTTACATCGTCAACGCAGCCCCCGCCACGCTGCCAATCGCAGCTCACAAGCATTAAGGGACTCGAGAACTCCTGCGACAATGTCGTATGTTCAAGTCGAGGCAGATGACGTGCGTAGACTTCCGACGATTTACATGTAGCTTGAGCCCTGATTATTTGCATCTAGCGATTAGAGGAGGGGCCGGAAGGCTTGCAGTTCAAATGTAATTTCTTTCAACAGTTTGGTCGAAAATAACGACGTTGACGGCGCCATAACAGCCTTCTTAGGTGCCGAGACCGGTGGAGGAAATGGGCCAGCTGGAGCTCGTTCGCCTGGTGTGGGCAGAGCCGACCGTGGTATGCGATAACCTTTCGGTGACCCTACATCGAGCACCCAAACTGACATCGCAACACCAGGCTATCTAGCAGATGAGACTACACGGAAAGGCTCGTCTGCATTTTGGAACTTGGAATATTACCAACCATACTTTGACGTTGATACCCAGACGGTTCGTGATAACTACCATTACCTGCCAAGAAGGGTACAACTGGACAACCCATAATAGGTTCTACAACGCTGCTATGGAACTCTGCTGCCTACTTCAACGAATTATCTTTCAACCCACCTCAACCCAGCAGACCTCTACGGCCCCTTCTGGACATTAACAACTCTCATTTTTGCGTTGTTCCTATCTTCAAGTTTGGGTGCTTCAATAGCTGCCTACCTATCCGCACCGGGCGAAGCATACGACTACGACTTCCAACTGCTTTCCATAGCAGTTTCTCTCGTATATGCCTATGGTCTTGGCCTTCCCGTTCTCTTATGGCTAGCACTCAGATATTTGGGTGTGGGAGAATGGAGTGTCGTAGAAGCCATAGCAATTTGGGGTTATGCACAATTTGTGTGGATACCGGTTTCGGTAAGGATTTTCTCTAGCCCAGGTATATGGCAGATAGCTTAATGTGATAATAGGTTTTATGCGTTGCTCCAGTGCCAATGCTGCGATGGGGCCTCGTCTTCTTGGCCTTTGGTTCTTCTGGCTACTTCCTCGTCAGAAACGTTTACCCTATTCTTGCAACCGTAGGTTCTGGTTACATGGCATTTTGGTCTCCCGCTCATTGGAAGGTTTCTAGGCTGAAGCCAAAGCAACGCGTCTCCTGATTATCGCAGTCGCAATGCTGCATGCCGCACTTGCACTGACCTTCAAGGTCCTCTTTTTCAGCTATTACGTTGTCGACAAGATCGGTGCGGATTTGCCACTTCCCGGCGGTGATAGCCCAGCAACAAATACTACCGCTGCTGCGGTCGTAAGAGGTTTATTCTGAGTGTTCGACTACAGAAAGCTCCGTTGTAATAGTAGCATTTGCAAAAATGGAGGACAACCTTAACATTTCCTGTACTACTGCTACCCCACCCTTATGAGTCTCCGTCAATTTCCGGCCAGCTGAACTGCCCAACATGCGTCCTCGTAGCAATGGACGCAGCCTTGAGGGTAGACCAGGTTGGTTCGTCGGTCCAGACCTATCCATCCATGTGAGTCGGAACGAACGGGGGGATGTGATTAAACAAACCTCATAATCGCTCGAACCCTTTCCAGGCTTGACAATCTCCCAGTACATCCAGGGTACTCCAGTCTTGATCAAGAGGTCGGTGACAGCCTTGATCTGGCTCTGCTTGCTGCTGCCAGTTGCGCCGAACTCCTCGTAGATCATCCGTTTACCGGACTGGGCGGCCAGAGGTTTGGCTGCGTCGATGTGGGAGCCAACGTATGAGGGGTCGACATTGTAATCGTGGAGGGCAATGATTTGGAGGGAAGGGCAGCTGTTATTGGGGCATGAGCATTGATTGACCGGGTAGTGGAGTAGTTACGGTGTAGCTCACCTCCAGAACTGGGATTGAAGAGAAGTAGGGAGGTCAGTGCCTCCACCAGTAGAAATCTGTATACCGGTGTTTCCAAGAACGGACCGAATGACGGCAGCTCGCCCACACCTAACAAAGACGTCAAGGTGTGCATTTTTGTCCCTTCAGTTCGGAAGGTGGACTTACCACCAGTCGGGCGCCACCTGGTTCATATGTCCCATTCCTTCGTTCTGAATCTCAAAGGAGAAGATAGCGTCTACAGCCAGCAATTAGCGAAACATAAAGGGCTTGTAAGTAGAGAAAGTCGTACCGGAAAGCTGATGCCAGGGGATACCGAAGTTTGGAGACTTGAAGTTAAGAATGTGGCGGAGGCGGTTGTCGTACTGTAGAACGTGATTCCGATGAGAGTTGGGCAACGCTTCAGTCGGATTTTCAACATACGTCGGCGATGGCATTGGTGTTGGTGTAGAAAGTAGACGAATCTGGGACTCCGTTGGTACAGCCAGTCACGGGGAGCTTGTATTTGGCAACGTATGCATCGGTATCCCAGCAGCCAAGAGCGTATCGGTCGTGCATGGCAATGACGAGCTTGATATCTGGGAACCATCATGTCAATGGAGAGCCGCTGCATGGATGGAGACCTAGTTGCCTCGAGCATGAGCTTCGACCGCAAGCTGATCGATTGCCTTGAGGACTGTATCATCATATGAACCGACTGCAGCAGGGAAATGTTCCGTAAGTGGCCCTATTGTAGGGAAGAGAGTTCAGGTTCTCATACCTGTGACGGTTTCTAGATCATTTATTGCGCTAGCACTGGAGCCTTTGTCACCAGCTGCTATTCTTGCGATGAAAATACGGAGAACTAAAGACAGCTGGTCAGTTTATCCTAAGGCAAATCAAGTCCGAACGTACGTTTCATGTCCGCACCAGCCATTGCATCTAGCACTGCGATACGATCTGGTTGCTGTAGATGAGTTAGATTCTTCTACTAATGGTAGAAATGCTAATACGCTTACAGAAAGGGCCCATAAGAAGTATGAGTTGGCCCCGGCAAAGTCGTTGGCAGCTACCAGGAAAGGCGAGAGGGCGAGGGTGAGTGCAAGCAACAGAAACGTTTTCACAGATGGCGACATGTTGACGGTCGCGCTCTTGGATACGGTTTGAAACTGGGCCATTTTATACGTCGACACGTCAACAGCTGAGAATAGCAGCCGGCTGGAGAGCAGTAATCAAGCGATTCGTCGCTCCCGCTCGCCATGAGGAACACTGCAGCTTTGCGACGTTGATAGGAGTCGACGAACGCAGGTTTGATGCTAATTTTCCTCGAAGCATATGAACTGACGGTACAAGCTGAGCCGGAGGCACCGTTGTTGCATGTCATGAAGTCAGAAGATCCATATTTATCGCGCGAGGAGATCACAGGACTCGAACAAATGGATCACAAGATAGCCACCAGGTGCGACTCCAAATTGACGAATCTAAGCGGGGGCTCACTTGACAACTTGACTGGAGCTCTGATCGGCCTGAGGGAACGACAGGTATTCTGATCTCTTTACACAAGGGCTTGTAGTCTTCGTCGAGAAAGCCTATTGGGGGTTCAAGAAAACAACAAGAAATTTTGAGTTTCAGGATGGTATCGTGGTTAAGGCCAACGGGCTTCGGCAATTTCCGTTTAAGATCCCCCTATGGGTCATAAATTCAGAAATTCATTCATGTGCATAATGCAACAGGGCTGGTGTAATATAAACCCAAAGATGGCGTTCCTTTAGGACTTGGCGTTTGTTGTGGTCACTGTCAAAGTGGCACTGAGCAGTGGCCAGCCCAACTACTGGAGACCAACGAAGCCGGCAACTCCCGTACCGCACTCCCTGGACCCGACCACCATGTCCTTCCTTGTGGGCCCAGTTTCAGGCGCATTGGTCGCCGGAGGCGTAAGAGATGTTCACCTTCATGTCAACAACGGAATACTTATCATATTTTGTCAGGTATACTATGGGTTTTCGAATTTAATATCAACAAGGTCAGCATTCTTCCGACCACTTCCAAGGTCAACTGGGTTGACATCATGAAATGGCAGAACTGAACAGCACCGTCGAGAGTCAGTACTTTCTTGTATCCAGTCGTGTTGATCTCTTCCTGACGAAACCTTGCAGCCTGCACGTTCTAAGCGTTCGCCTCACAGAGAATCCCTCCCATGTGCAAGCACCGCCCTCCGCCGCCTCTCGAGTCACTCAGGCTCCTTTCGCTACGATCATGCAAGGCAAATGGAATGAGGAACTCGCCAATCTGTTCGCCGGCTTTGGAAATATGGATAGACGAGTAATAGACTGGGGTCGAAAGGTGTTGTATGGCGAGGATAAATAATCATGGATCATGACACCCGTTCTTTAACGCCCACTCTCTGAAATTTTATTGCAAGACGCAGGCCAGCTTTAGCGGCTCCCCGTAATGTTCCTGTAGATTGGAGATATCCATGTGTTGGAGGAATTGGGGGCCCCCAGGGGACATGAAGTGAAGAAAGAAAGTCCGATTCACACAGGGCTCTGCAAGGATGACAACTTGGGGGTTGGATTTCCTTGTGACTAGTACTCCTTTAGCAGATGTGGCAAATGACAATAGGGTCTTTCAAAGTTGAAAAGTTTTGTCTCATTAATGGGTATTCCGCTTACCTCCCTTATTCGTCCCTTACTTTAAACAGAGTTTGGCATGTATACTTTTCACCATTCTCAGTTTCAGACCGAAAAAGGGTCGGGAATGGTGAATAATGGAACCAAACTTTTCAACTTTTCAACCCCCTAATGTTAGAGGAAGTCGCAATGAAGGATTTGTCTATTACTTGAACTTGAAGTACTCGGGCCCAATAACATTACAATTGAATTTGATGAGTTCACCTAGTTTGGTCCACGAACATGATGCAACTTCCATAGACGCCATGACTGACTCGCCAGGCCTTTTTGCATATGCAAATGGCGTATCCATGAATCGCCCTGTATTCACGGAGAATCACTATAACTTCCTTGACCGCGATTCCGGTAAGGCCCTAGCCAGCATCCCGTGAATCACCACGCTGACCATGTTTTCAGAGGAGGTCAGGGAGGCCAGAAAGGCAGAGGAGGTCAATGAGGCAATGAAGGTGCTGAAGAAACACGTCGCTTTCGGCGCACTATTCAACTCTTCAGAGCGTTATGACGCTCCGAAATGTCATCCGGACACTCGTGTAGCACTCTTGAATAGCATTGAACAGTGGTCCAAGGATTCTACATCCGCGACCCCGCTGATATGGCTTCGAGGTGCTGCGGGAGCAGGGAAATCCGCCATTGCGCAATCAATTGCTGAACGGTTGAACGAACAGAAGGGACTTGCAGCCAGCTTCTTCTTCTGGAGAACAGCCATCCAGCGCAACGAGAGCAAGTATCTTATCCCCACGCTTGCTTATCAACTCTCTCGCTCAGTTAAAGCGACCCAAAAGCACATAGCAGCTGCTCTCCAAGATGACATAGGCATTTTTGAGAAGGATCTGTGGACCCAGACTGCAGAACTGATCATTCGTCCCCTCGTGGCCGTGTTCTCAGGGAAGAGGACAGTAACGCCCCTCGTCATTGTAATCGACGGACTAGACGAGTGTTCCGTTGACTACGAGCACCAAAACCACGAGGATCAACAAAAGGAAATACTTGAGGTCATCACTCGGGCATTGCAGCTAGAGAATCTCCCCATACGCTTTCTGATAGCTAGTCGTCCAGAGAGACAGATCCGGGAGTGCTTTGGAAGCCCCCCGCTGAGCATCCTGACGAACCTCGTTGCATTGGGTCAGAGCCCCGAGTCTGATGCCGATATACAGCTGTATATCGAATGCAAATTCGACGAGATACGACGTCGACATCCATCCCTCGGCCCAGCCTGGCCGCCCCCCGATGTGATTCCTGAGCTTGTTCGCAAGTCTTCGGGACACTTTGTGTACGCTGCAGTCGTCATGCGCCACCTCGAATCTCCTCGCACAGATCCAACGGCAGGACTTCAATGGATTATGGGCCTCAAATCCCTACCAGACGACAGTGACCGGCCCTTTGCGGTTCTCGATGCACTCTACATCCACATCCTTAAGGGAATAATCCCGCGGTCTCTTCCCGTGGTCGTCAGCATCTTCGAACTTATGCTATTTCATCAATTCGATCGCTGGCTATTCACTGATATCCACGCGGGGCCTTCACCCGCCTTCATTGCAAGATATCTGTTTCACACTATCCAGCAGGTTTACATGCACCTAATCGATCTCCACTCAATCCTAGAGATCCCTCCGGAGGTTGCGGGCAGCCTGGAGGGCGTCCCAATATCATTTATCCATGCGTCGTTCAGTGACTTCCTCACAGATCCAGCTCGCTCCGGCTCTTTCTTCCTGGACAAACCCCAAGCCTTGCTTCATCTTCAGCTAGTTCGGTTAAAGCATCTGTTTATTCAGACCCTCTCAAAAGACGGCGGCAAATCCTCTCGTTACAATGAAAAGGGTTTTGCTAGAGAGCTACGTCTAGGGCTAGTGCCTAACCCTTGGCCCCTTCCACCCAGCCAAGAGTTGGCGAATGGAATTCAAGCTTTGATAAGTACAGACAAAAAAGTGCTCGTTCGGTACCTTAAGGACAACCAGCTGGATCACTTGGGCGTTCAACGGAACAGCGACATCTTGACACAGTTCATCCCGGACCAAAATTGCCGAAACGTTGTTAGGAAGTATCTAAAGGTATCGTTCTTTTGGCTTTCGTCTATCTATCGGGACCTGACTTAGATGCACGTAGACCTGTGGGATCACCCAAAATCAGGTTCTGAGGGAGCTATGGTGGCTGAAGAAAGGGCATGACCCGAATATAGAGGAAACAGACAACCCCATACGGAGGACCTCTAGTCTGCTAGGCAAATTATTTCACTTCTAAACCGCCCTTTGAGATTGTCATTCAACAAAGCTCCTTACTATATACACTATGGTGATTAAATTTGACTTGAACTACAGTAAGAGATGTACAATTGGCCCTGTGAACGTTGTAGATTGTGGGAATTGGTGTCTCGCACGAGCATATTAGATATCGCCGACCGCATGGTGGCATATAGAGCGAACCACCAACGACGATGAAGAGGGTGGGTAAGGCTCAGAAGACCCTGTCAGCTCGGTTCCGTGTACACTTCGTCTTCATAGGCATGCTTTGCGTTCTGATCTCCAGCTGCAATATTTTCCGAATATCCACCCCCATGTTGGCTTGGGCTAAGCCAGATGGAGATGACACTTCCAATAGCTAGAAGGGGAAGTGTGGTGAGGATTCACATCGGCTTTGAGAGCGGCAAATGAACTGACAAAGGGCAATCAGAACGGCAGATAATGCGATCTGAACCTTCCCAAGCAAGCAGAACCCATCAGCTAACCCGTCAGAATCACCCTTGAAGTTGCACTCCTTGGGCGTTTCAACTGCGAACATGATGAGGAATACTTTGGTGGGTTAGGTTAGGCTATAGATCGAGCTCTCTTTGCATTAGAACTTTGAACACGAACCTAGCCAAACAACAGCTAACCCTAAAAAGACGGCGAGATGCGATGAGATCCTCGCGACTAAGTGAGTTGCTCGTGGCCGGCCATTGAAATACAACCTTGAATGAGGTTGCGTTTGAACGTGAGCTCCTTTGGATATATCTAAGCCAAGAGATATCCTTACATGACGCTTGTTCCGGCTGAAGTCCCGATTGCAAATGGCAGACACACTGCTGAGAAGTACTCTGCGTTCCGATGATAAGAGACTATATCGTTGTGGTATTAGGGAGATCACTTGCTTATATATGATGCAATGACTGGCCATATAGCTGAAATGAAGCTCACGCCAAATTGAGCTAAACCGGCAACCAGTATCAGACCTAAAGCACAGTTTCAATTAGCGCATCTTATCGAGAACACCCGGCCAGAACTGACTGTAAAATGTTGTCCGAAGTGCAAACGGATTGGCGGGCATGTTGAAAACTTCACTGGCAAGTTGGGAGCAAGCATGGTAAGATCACCGTTCCCTGGTCTTTATAGTCCCGGTTTGATATTGATCTAGACGATGTAGTAGATCCGTTTCCGTTGCATAGCTGGTGACGCCAAGACTCCGATATTACTATCAGAGAGCGTTAAATGTTCCTTGCCAAGGTATTATTTGGCTGTAGCGTCCGATACTTCTGCACTTCGTTGATAGTGGACCAAGCCCCTGGATCCAGAGGACTGGCTTGACCTGGCTCCAAGCTATTGCTGTTATATTCGGCCCGATATCTGGTTGGGTTGCCGCCTGGGTTGAATGCGGCATCAAAGTCTGCGCTCATGGCCCAGGGACCGCTACGAAGCCTGAGTCAAGTAACAACTCGAAGGCGTACTCCCAGGCATCCTCAGTCTTCCTGGAGTTGGCGCTGGGTAGGTGCAGCGCCTATTAACCATATCGATTAACAACTGTGTTTGAGTGCAAGGCAGTCCGTACATGGAACGTCGTCGTGGGTCTAAATTGAAGGGCGCTAATAGCCGAACATCATCAGCAGCAAATATCCTGATTAATATTTGTGAAGGTCCGTTAGCGCCCAGGAAGCAATGTGTATAGTATAATTTAACTGGTCCTCAGAAATGAGAATTTTTCAAAGTCCATTCACATCTGATCTATGAATACAGCCCAGAGTCCCATCAGCTCGGAGTCAGTCCCGCGTATTGGAGGCAGATTCCAAGTTCTTGACGTTTTCCGAAAGTTCGCCACCACGCCGCCTTGCGCTGAGCCAAATCAAGACAACGCTTCCGGCCGCTAGAAGAAAAGGTTCAATGTAATTCTCGAACAGGAAGGCAGAGAAGGGTCGGACTGACAGAGGGTAACAAGAACAGCGCACAAAGCAATTTGGATCTTTCCAAAGTAGCAAAATGCCTCGGCCATCCCGTCAGAATGGCCTGTATAGTTACATTCTTTGGATGTTTCAGCGGCAAACATGACGACAAATACTAGCGCGTGTTAGATTGAACCCGAGCTCTAATTTGCACTTGAACACGAACCAAACCAAATGACGGCGAATCCTGAGAAGAGTGCTACACGCAATGTTTGGTTTGCGCACGCCCTGGATTGAAGTTGTGTGTGAGTTCTTGGAACACAGCAGGGCTACGAGAGATACTTACATGACGCTTGCCAGCAGAGAAGTCACGAGTGCAAAGGGGACGCAGACGGCCGTAAAGTACTCTGAGCTGGGATAAGAAACTGGATCGTTGAGGGCACTAAGGGTCACACTTGCTCATATAGGATGCAGTGACAGGCCACAATGCAGAAATGAAGCACAATCCAATCTGGGCTAGGCCGGTAAGAAATATCAGAGCTTAGAACACACCTCAGTACTCGCATTAGGCTATCAAATGTGGCTAGTAACTGACAGCAAAATATTGTCCGGAGTGTAGACAGATGGGACGACATGTTTGAGAGATTACGGGCAGCCAAAGACAAGGAACGAAGAAGCGAAGATTATCGTTCCTTGTATTGGCTCTTTAGCGTCCTCGTTTTATCTTAGTCTCGACGGTGGGGACCCATCCCCGCTGCGCAGCTATTGTAGGCCAAGACTCCGATGTCTGAGTGTGCGTGGTACTGCAGTGTCAACGAATATGTTCCTTGCCAAGATTTCCTATGATGGCTGTGGCTGATATTTTCCCGAGCGACCTCGACGACGTCACTCCCTCGGATAGCTCTGTGCAGTACGGATAGTTAGATTCCCAGGTTTAGCTCCAAAAGAACTAGTATTCATTAATGGCTGACAGAATTATACAAAAATGTTGTAGATCGCTGTCGATTAGAATGAGGGTCATGCCGGAGGCTGCATTCATGTCTATGAACTGCTACCAAGTCGGGTAGCAACTTGAAGATACGGTCCCAAGCTTCCACAAGCGCTTCTGAAGAGACTGCCCGCATTGTAAAAACGGTCGGAAATAATCTTTGATCAGGGTAGAGGTTTGGGAACATGAAGGAAAGCGTGACGGCGACTTTTGGCGGATCGCTGAGGGGCGAATTGAGTGGATAAAGCTGATGTAATTTTTATGTGGTTGAACCCCAGGTGATGGGATGGTTGGATAATACGGATCGAACTCAAGGGCGAGCCTCTCAAGATCTGGGCAGGAAGATGCATACACAGCAAGATCTTGAAGGCATAATTTGGGAGTGGAAGGCAGGTCGGGTAATCTGCAATGATATAACAGCAGGCTCTTGAGCTGGGGCCAGGTTTTTGCGAATTCGTGTACAAATGGTCTGTCGAGGTCGAAGCCAGATGCGCTGCTGAGCTCTAAATGGACAAAATTCGAGAACCGAAATAGTTCACGAAGCGGCTGCTGGGACACCCCCTCGCCACGTATCGATCGATCTTTGATGCGAAGGGCTGTAAGAGAGTTGGAGCAACATGCAGCTGAAATGCGTGTCAGCAGTGGTCCCACTCGAAGGCTTTGCAGAGGTGAAACTGCAAATAGACTTCCCGAAGACGCATGTGCTGGGCAGCTTGGAGAAGAGTCGATGCATACGTTGATACCGGACGACTGAAGACGAAGGATTTCCAGTGGAGGAAATGTAGGACCCTGGTTCTTCGGCAGTTCCAAGTCGAATCGTTCTTCGACGTACCTCAGCCCCTTCTGCAGGCTCAAGTCTACATCAAGGTTCCTGAGATTTGGAAGCGTTGCCAGGTGTTGAATGGCTTTAGCAGACATTCGCCCAACAGTCACCTTGGTAAGATAATTTGAACTGCAGATGAGTTCGGACACTGCTAAGCTATCGAGATCTGTCAGTCCGGGATTGAGCGATACATCGTCAATGACGATCCTCTTGAGCTGGGGGCAGCATGAACTGAGGGATACAATGAATTGAGCTCGCTTCAAAGGTGTATCATCCAAGGGGGAAATAGATTCGTAATGTAGCCTGATATAATGCACGTTTGGACCCAAAACGAGGTGGATAAGTTGTAGTCGTTCCTGGGTGATGCTGTGACGAGGGAAAAGAACATCCCCGAAGGTTGGGGAACAAACAACGACCCCCGTTGGCAGAGCTGAGAGCTTGACATAACACCGGTCCTTCCTCTGTCTCAACCTCAGCTCGACCGTCATGCTTGTAATGGATGTAGTCGAGTTCGGGCAGGCTGTAGTATGTTCTGACACGTCGAGCCAGTTCCGTGAATTTTCCCGTATCTGAAGAGATAATAGGGCGACGTAGGTTCTGGGCGATTGATCAGATTCATTGTTCGCACTTAAAAGAAGGGATACTGACCAGTCGACATTGGGTGGGTTAGCCCTCTAGTCCTCACCAATTCCGTCCAACGTCTCCTCCCATATATCCAGTGACATGCACTTGACAAGTGGTCGCAACGTAATGATGAGAGACCAAATATAGTCCATGCTTGTCCCGTGAAACAAACGGCATGTCAACGACATAGCCTGTAAGGTTGAATTTCTCGAACGTACTATGTCCGCTTCATGTTCGATAACCTCTGGATCTAGAGTCGCATTGAAACATATGTTCGCGATAATCTCTGGTATCTTCAAGCAACGATGCATGAGGTAGGAATTCAAGAAAGGTGGGATCTTTCATAACGAACATTGAACATTGCAAGCAATTTTCGTGCGGAATGCAGAGGTCTCAGTGAGGAGCCAGCCACAACCGTTTCTGCATCCGAATAGGCCGACAACGGCCATCAGTAAAACGAGTTACCCGCCTCTTGCCGCAGACACACAACGCCAACAGGGAAGGAAGTTAATTCCATGGTTATTTCTACGGTAGGAGGGTGCTCTTTATCTGGATAAAATTTCCTGCCGTAGATAATCCCAAAAACGCGGGCTCATTGTATAAACTCGTTCTTGTTCGTACTGGGTGTGGGGAAACCGGCCAGCAATACAAATAAACGGCTCCGAGACTAAGGATCAAATAGAAATGCAAACACTTCCGTCCACGACGATCTGTTGATTCCTACAGACAGGTCTGGCAACTCCCTATTCCAGCGGCTGCGTACATGAATCGGTTTTCGGGTAGGGAATAGCGAAAACCGATTGAGAGCCGGGAAGATGTTCCGAAGGAGTGCAGCTGTTTTGGATGGGGAGCTAGGTGATGAGTTGCCCACATATAGCGTCCGCAAAGCGCCATTCTTCCGGTGGTCTGGGTGTAGGGGCTCTGCATCCCGTGTGTCAATTTCAATGGCAAGATTAACCAATCGGGGACACTCCACGGCGTAGGTGACGAGATCAACGAGCTTGATTGTTGGCTCATTCATGGGATCTGTCTGCCAGAGATTAGAATGAAAGAGGAGGCTTTTGATATTTCGCCAGCTCCGTGCCGAGTTCTCAACAAACCCTTTGTCTATGTGGACCCCGCCAGGATTTCCAACTTCGAGGTGATCCAGGTTGACGAATGGGAACAGCCATTGCAAGTGTTCTCCCCGGATCACGCGGCTTTGTTTCCTGGAATTGGCTATAATCCGAACGTGCTTGAGGAAGGAAGGGCTAGCCTTAGCTGCCAAGAGTTCGAGTAAGCTATCCCAACCATTCGCGAGCTCGCAGGCATTGAATTCGTACTCGAATGATCGGAGGCGAGAGTTTTCCTGTACGAGAAGGTTTAAAAAATCAATGCCGAACTTGATGCCTCCTGTCTGAAGGGCAAGCCTTTCCAAATTAGGGAAACCGAGGTGGGAACCGCCTTTTGTTGGAAGTGAGAGCCGAAATGGTTCGGCTGAGCAATCGGGCAAAAGCAAGTAGAGGTCAAGTTCGCAGAGGGTTGGGATGGAAGAGAGTTTTTCAATCAGCTCCATTGAAGGGTGTACGACACTTATAGTTGTAAGGTGGTGCAAGTTACAAATGAGATTGGAGATTGCGATTGCTTCCGGAGACTCCGTACGATCTTCCGCAAAATTCAAGCTGTCGTTAAGCAGTAGCTTGTCAAGGGCCGGACAGTACTGTTCAATGGCGCAGAAGAATATGCCGCGATCAAGCGGGGACAAGCGTAAGCCCGCCGTGTCCAGGTGTACGGACTTTAAGGTGTCGCTCATGTAGAGATGTACAAAGTTAAGCCATTCAGGGGATACTTCTCCGCACGAGAGTGTAATGGATTTTAGGTTTGGGAATAGGCATCGACCTCCGTTGGCCACGTTCAAGGCTCTCCATAGGCTAGGAAGCTCGTAATCGTTGCTTGCCTTGCGGCGGAATTCCGAAGAGAAGCAGGTCTGAGTCGTGCCATACAACCGCACTTGTCGCGCCTTGTTAGTAAACTCTTCCATGTCACTAGGTCGGATGGGTCGACGGAGACACTAGATAAGTAGTGTCAGTTCGGGCAGGGTTACACACAAGTATGTCTCCACTCACAACAATTGACTCCTCTATTGGCTCATCGTCCCAATCACCCTCATCCTCATCCCTAACCTCACGCCATTCCAGTTCCCAGAGATCCTGCGGCATGCATTTCACCAGAGGACGGATAGAAATAACAGCTGACCAGATATAGCTGCAACTTGGTTCGTAAAAAGCGCGGCAGGTGAGCGAAAGGGCTTGCAAAGAAGGGCTTCGAGCAGGAAGCTGCTCCCAATCATCATTATCATCTCTGTAACATTCTGCAACATAGGAGCAGACCAGGTCCAAAATCTCGGGCATTTGGAGGCATCGATGCATTTCCGAGCGTATGTTTGACGGCGGACGAGTCAAGAAGGAACAACCGAGAAAGACACCTTGAAGTGGGTTGTCACGCAACTGTAACGCGACGACGTGTTAGTTGGCCTGAACCATTTCGGAGCCGCAGGGTCTCCTACTCACTCGTTGGTAGGGAAGTTGCGTGCAAGGGTGATTGTTTGGCAATTTAATTGGCAATTTAATATGACCCTACCCTGAATCTCAATATTAGTATGGCGGTGGGTTACTTTTCTTTCAACGTAGTCTTAAAATAAAATCCAAACAAAATCCAAGGAACTGTACCCAGCTACAGGTGATCAAAAGTCTACGTAGCTGAACTCGATCCAACATCATCCCAACCCATCAGTAAGAAGATTAGAGCCCGAGCTGGCCGTTCCATATCTGGAATGAATCCCTTTTTCTCAGTGGTTGAGCACTTAGAGAGTCGAACTCGTTCCGCCACTACAAAATGATCAATCCTGAGTGGCTCTGGTTTGTGATAGTCCCAAGCGTGCCAAAGCAGCACGATATGAACCCAATTCCATCGCCCGTGCGAAGAAAAATTGAAGGTCAACGATGTGGCAGGTAATTGAAGGCCTCCATCCAGAGTGATCGGTATCCCAGGAATTGGACTGGTGACTCCATATTACTGAATTGGTGGGTCTTGGTACCGGGAGGGAACATGGAAGATGGTTGCTGTATTTCCGGGGATATATCTCGCAGCAGGGCGGCGGTCTTGGGCAGAGAGTCCGGTGACGGGTTGACCACATACAATGTGCGTACGGTGCCGTTTTTTCGGTCGTTTGGTTGGAGGGGCTCTGCGTCCTGGGCATCAAATCCAATGGCAAGTTCGACGAGGTGAGGGCACTCGACGGCGTATGTGGTGAGATCGATGAGTTTGATCCTAGGGATGTGTATGGGGCTTATCTCCCATGAATTGTAGAGGAGGAGGCCTTTGATATCTCGCCGGCTTCGGGCGGAATTTCCGATGAACGATCTGTCTATGGCGACTCCACATGGGCCGCAAAGCTCAAGATACTCTAGGTGGATGAATGGGAAGAGCAACTCCAATTTTTCGCCTCGAACCATACTGTTCCCATGGCTAGAATAGTCAACGATTTTGACGTGCCTGAGGCAGGAAGGGCTGGCCTTGGCAGCTAGTAGTTCGAGTAGCCTATCCCAGCTATTGAGAGGCTCGTAAAAATGGAATTCGTATTCAAATGATCGAAGGGGAGAGTTTTCGTGAACGAGGAGATCAAAGAAATCGATGCCGAATTGTGTTCCTCGCGTTCGAAGATTCAGGTTCTCTAAGCTGGGGAACCCAAGATAGGAGTTGTTCCGTGTCGGAGGTGAGAGCCGGTAAGGTGCGCCGCGTGGAGTTCCGAGGTCTTCCAGATATATGTCGAGGTCAAGTTCGCGCAGGTTTGGAAGGGAGGAAAGCTTCTCGACCAGTTCTCCTGAAACGTGGTTGAGACTTAATATTGTAAGGTGATGCAAGCCTAAGACGAGATTGGAGAGGGTTTTTGCTTCGAGGGAGCTGCTGCGATCCTCTGCAATTTTCAGGGTGTCTTGGATCACAAGCTCCTCAAGAAACGGGCAATAGGCTTCAAGGGCGGAGAAGAATATGCATCGGTTGAAAGGCGATAAATCTTCGTCTATGCCTGCTTCTTCTACGCTGACGAATTTCAAGGTAGTGCTCAGGAAGAGGTGCACGTAACTAAGCCAGTCAGTCGAAATGTCCTCGCACGTGAATACGATGTGCTTCAAGTTTGGGAATAAGCATCGACCTCCATTTGCCGCGTTTAACGCCCTCCATAACATGGGAAGTTCGTACTGGCTGCTAGCGTAGCGGCGGCCTCCCGAAGGGGAGTAAGGGCTGCCATACGTTCTGACCCGTTGCGCATTATGGTTAAACTTGACCATATCGTCCGGCCGGATGATTCGGCAAAGTTCCTAGAACATGGGATGTCATTAGTGCCCATTTTTTTTAAAATACATACAAGTATTGGGACGTCGCGTGGGGAATCTTCCCCATCCACCACGATTATACGGTCCATTTTCCACACGTCTGGCGACCTGGATTGGATGAGCGGGCGAATGGTAATCAGGGAGGACCAAATATAGCTGCAGCTCGGTTCGTAGAAAGCGCGACACGTAAGCGAAAGAGCTTGTAGAGAAGCACTTCGAGCTGGAAGATCGGGCCAATAATGATCGGGCTGGAAAACTGCAGTGTAGGAGCAAATTGTGTCCAAGATTTCAGGTATCTGAAGGCAACGATGCATTTCAGAGGGGTTTGCCGTGAGATCGAGAGATGTAATAGAAGAGTGCCTGTTAAGAGGAGGAACTGGGTTTTGCAAGTTGCCCGAGGATTTTCAATGTAAGGATGTTGTTGTCCGAGTCAAAAGAGAGTGTAAAGTTGCGCGACGCGTTGTTTGGCAGGAGCAACAAATGCAAACAGTCCACATCTGGCAGTTGCTCTCGGCTCGGACTTCGGAACCAGCGTAGTCCTCCAAGTCGTCAGCCATTATGCGCTCAACGTTTCCGCGATCCAGCGTTCTCCTCCTTGGGTCCAACAATGTGCAGAGCTTGGTTCCTTCAACAATACTCTCACAGATTGAGGCTCTACTAGACAGCCATCGTATAACAGAAGCTATTGAGCTAGCAGACCAGCAACGGAGGAAGGTGCAAGCAAACCTGACTATCGACGAGGATGAGGTCCGTCACTGTTCTTAGCAAAGGGAATTAGAGGCTAAACTTGGCTTTTTGGACAGGCAGAAGAGCTGCGCTACGTCTATCAACGTATAGGTTTCAAGTCTTTTGGAGAAACACGCTTCGCCGAGGCCTTCGACCATTTCTTCAACGGGGAGTTAGACCCTCGCCTGGTCATCAGTTATT
This sequence comes from Clitopilus passeckerianus, assembly GCA_944990035.1. NCBI lineage: Eukaryota > Fungi > Basidiomycota > Agaricomycetes > Agaricales > Entolomataceae > Clitopilus > Clitopilus passeckerianus. The sequence goes on from CALYLX010000071.1 coordinate 359,633, forward strand.
TCCCAGAACTACGTGGCTCGCTCTTCAGCGCTGCTGATGAACTGGACATATTTGCTGGTGTAGCAGAACGTATGCCCACTGAGGCATCTGTTGAAGACATTGGTATGTCTTCTGCTTTCATTCTGGTCCTTCCCTTCCTCATTCCTCTTCCCCTTCCATCGACTTCTTTGTCCTTTGGAAACTGATATAGTCATACTCAATCTAGTCAGGAACTACTCTCCACATCTCTCGCCCAACACCCGGTCTGCGCCTACGACATCTGAATTACGAAAGTTGTTACTGGCGGAGGCCGTAGAGAAATTGGAGATATTCCTGAAAAGGTGGCGGACGAAGTGGAAAATTGACGCTGGCGATAGAACTGTTGCCAGTGGCTCTGCAGGTGGCCAGAAAACCGCGGAAGATCCTGCATTGGCGGTTAGTGTACGAAATTTGTTTTTCAAGAAAGCGACCTGACCCGGTACATAGGCTGTCGAAACAGTGCTCGCTAAATTATGGGCACAAACAGAGAAGACTCAGGACCTATATACCCTTATACGAGACCCAGAAAGCCAAGTTGTTTTGGATGAAGTCGAAACGGTTCTGCAACGCAACGGCCAATATAACGCTCTCTGCATGCTTTACAGAGACCAGGGCCAAACTCATAAACTATTAGACGCGTTGGCGAAGTGAGTCATTTACAGCCTCCTGTTCCTGCAAGGCTGACGTTTCTGACCCACAGGATCGCTGATGGTGAATGGACCGACGAAGATATTCCTGACCCGATATCCGACATTGTATCAGTTCTCAACAGCAAGAGAGACAGATCGCTGAAACAAAAGTGGGGAATTTGGTTGCTGAAACGTGACCCAGAACGTGGGCTTAAGGTACTTCTCTGCTTGACCTGAGTCGGCCATCGAGCTAAATGCCATAACAGCTCCTAATGCCGGAAACCTCGGGCAAACGACGCGAGAAGAAACCCGAAGAAGATGACCTTGCGCTGCTTGAACAAATTCAAGATACAAGCCCGGAAGCAGGTGTTCAATTCCTGGAGTATCTCGTCCTGCAAAAGAAGAGCTCGGTAAGCCAGGTCATCCATTCCATGAAACTAACTCTAATGCCTGTCTAGTCGCGCGATCTACACACTCAATTCGCAGTTTCTTGCCTCAATCATGTCGTATCCTACCTGGCCAACGACTCAGTTTCAAAACTCTGGAGAGCAAAAAGTAATTTGTTCAACACTGTTACCTATTTCAGCACTGACAATTCTCTTTTAGCTGCTTCTTACATTAACCGAAATGAGGCCTCCAGTAATGGCTCGTCATTCCTGTCATATTTTGCCTCAACAACGCCGGATTCTCCATCAAAAAGAGCCCGGCTAAAACTCGTTCTCCTCCTCGCTGGTTCATCGCTGTACGATGCACCTGCGATACGAGCTCGAATAGCCGAGCACGAAAAGTGGTTGAAGTTTGAAACTGCTATCGTTGATGCCAAGGTTAGTCGTCCGTTATTGCCTGCATTGATACACTTTATTCATCTTACTTGACATTGTTAGCTCAAGAACCACCGAGCGGTCCTGCACATCTTGATACACGATTTGAACGACCCAACACCAGCGGAAACCTACTGTGCGCTCGGAGGCAACATCATCCCTCCCAGGCTACTGCAGACATTAGTGGAGCAAGACCCTAGTTTGCAACTCGTGGCTGAAAGGCTGTTTGGCGTCTCTGTGACTAAAGATAAAGGCCAAATCGTATTACCTGCTTCGGCACCTGTGGATGAAGAGCTGAGGAAGGAACTGGTGCAAATCCTGCTAGAAGTGTACTTGAGCGAGGGGTAGCCCATTCTTGCTTCGTTCCTGCCTCTGAAACTGACGCTTTAACGCCTGCCAGGGAGAAAAGTCGGAACCATGCAGCAAACATCATCAACTCTCAAGGACTAAATATGGATGTCTTAGACGTATGTCCTGTGCTTTATCAGGCTAAGCTTGTACTTACATGATGGTGTTACAGATAATCCAAATGGTCCCTCCCACATGGACTGTCAACTCCATGTCATCCTTCCTCACAAGATCATTCAGGAGAACCTTGCACTACAGGCACGAAGGGCAAATTGTGAAAAACATAAGCGCCGGCCAAAACCTGGAGGTTCGTGATTCTGTCGCCACTCTGTGCCTTGGCTGAATATCCCACGACAGACGAAGGAACAGACATGGCTCATCCTTCAGAATGAGGATTACGTCGTTGAGGAGCCCCTTGACGATGATCAAGGTGATGCTGGCGAGGAGGGTCTGTTGCAAGAGAAAGGCGGAGTGGAGAAGGTAGCACTCGGCCTGCAGCTGGAAGGCGTGCCTGTGCATGGGCTCGGCTTCAGTGGATCAGAGAAGGCGGTCGTTGACGAGGACAGTGGTGAAAGTATTACATAACAGTAAAGGTTGTGTAACTTTTCTAAAGTGAGGTTACGACATCATTTTCGGCCCTCTGGATCGCTTTTTAAATGCTGTAGTGCTGGGAACCAGCTTGCATCGGAGGCTGTCTACTATCTCATAGGATATTCAACTGTCCCATCGTCACCTGCCAGATAAATGTGATTAGAGGCCTATCACAATCTAAGCGCTGTAATAGACGCTAAACATCGTACAGTCATGTCTGTTTTTCTGCTTACCTGTGCTCTGGGATGGGAGCAAAGCAAGCTGGTCCCTAAAATCAGGTTGTCGGAGCGATGTTGGTTGTACAGCCCTTCTGTGACTACCGCGCTTCTGATTATCCGCACTTCGTTTAACAGTCCGAGCCCGAAGCGGGGGTGTGACTTATAGGTCCAGCGACGGCATACTGTTCAAAATTCATTCGCTGTATGTGAATGCGCATACCGAAAATCTTGGTCCGCTGGAAGCCTTCTCCCTGGATGAGATTGTCGATCTTCCTGAGGACTCCCAAACCTTGGACTTGTCGTTTCAGTTCCGATGCCCCAGCCTGACTTGCGCTTTATCGAGTTCAACGCGTTGGAAAAATTGGCTGAGGCTGTCGAGAAATACGAGGTGTACCCTGCTATGAATCGATGCAACATGTTCATGGAGTAGGAAACAACTCACACGCCATCCATCCTCGGTCTTATTTTATGCCTACCGGCATGATTATGCAGACCTACGGGACCGAGCCGCCCTTCTTCACCTCAGTAAATCGATTGATTTAGCGATTAAAGGGATGCCAATGGGGCTTACCATCCCGTGGGTGAGGTCTTCCCAGTTTCCTCCAAAATTTCAAACTGTTTTGACATCCAGTTCCAAAGATTAGATACCACGCTGCCTGGGATGTTCTCCGCCGAGAGATCTTGAGAAAGCTCTGCCAGGACCATGCGGCCAGACGCATCTACGTGACGAAGGAGAGGCGTACTATACTCATGCAGATTCAGAGCGATCTAACTTGCCTCCGGCGCCTGGCCTCGCCATCTTCGTCATGGACATCGGAAACGGTCTCACTCTTTGGAGCCTTGCAGGCAACTTCCAACGACGAGGAAATATACAAGCCCGTATTCGCCAGATTCCTTCGTTTTCAGACTTCAGGCGTCAGACCGCCACGCAACCCCGCGGCCTGGCTGCTCCCACCCGTGATCCTGACCAGTCACCAGAAACTGTGCAGCAGTATTTAGACTCATTCGGGAGTGAAGGTGTGCATTCTATCAACAGCCTCTTGAGTATCTCGCCCAACCCTTCCTGCAGAAGTTCTTTTCCGTTCGTCTGATGGCAGACGATTTTCTATTTCCCGGACAGTGATTCGAGCTTGTGGGAGTGGCTTCCCTTTACCACGTTCAAGACAGGAACATGTTGACCTCCCAGAGGATAGTGCCACCCTAGACCTGCTCCTAAGATTCATGCATAAGATGGCACCACCTAAGGTGGCGAATTTTGAATGTGAACCTCTGGAATCCCTCGCGCTAGCTGCACACAGGTATCGGGTTCATGCCGCTGCAGGTGCCTGCAAAGATCATCTCAGGTGGATATACCTCTCGTTCTTAGCTTCCCCCATCTAAATTTCCCTCCAGGATGTTCTCAACAAGTCATCCCTTGCCGCTAATGATATACGGCATTAGAGTAATGGACTCCAAATTCATTGATCTCGCGACCCCGTTTGTGTTAGATCTTTGCCCCAGGGATGTCGCCACGCAACTCCCAGATGAGTCGGTGGTTCCGTGGGTAAGTACCTCGAACAGCTATGTCTACATGTCCTCCTAACGCGATATCAAGACGGCATACTATGCCCTTTGGCAGAAGACGCATTCCAAAGCATTCAAGATTTGGTTCAAACATTCTCCCACCTCGCCGAGTATCTGCACATGGTGCCCAGGGGGGGACCAGTATCTCTATGTCTTGTTCCAACTCGGGGAGGGTATCCAAGGCTTCAAGAAATTGCAAGAACTGAGATTACCCAGAATGGCTAAGAGCCGCCCTTCCAAGCTGTGCAACACATGTCAGCCATGGGTTTTCTCATTCGTCTCTGCATGCAAAACCAGATTCCGCCTTTTTCGTCCTTCCTCCGACGTTGGAAAGGTCAGATTGGCTTGTGATTGACTCTTTTCTCAGGTTTACAGATCATCACTTTATTTTGATTCATGTATGCTTTATCCTTCAATGCTATGCATTCACTACCGAGAGCTGTATCCTTTGTCTGAATGTACTTACCATCATAGCCAAAGAGATATATGTCTACCAGTATTTGGGGTGTGGCCTTTGACCCGCTGCCAAGCATTCACAGTTCTCTTACTGCCGTCCAATGACCCTATGGTGAGAGCTAGAGCATTCCACGATACCCAGCTGCTCCTGAGGGGGAGTCAACCCTCCATGACCATGGAATATCCATGTTCCTGACTAGAACTCTTCTTGTCAACACAAGAATGAATCGAGTACGAAGAGCCGAAGACAACGGACCTTTCTAGTCCTCCGGAAGTTCATCTTACGGTGTAAGCTTACTCTTGGAACTGTGTACGAAGCAAGATGTTTCCGCTGGCTCTTTGAAAATGTGGGTACACGGTGAGTTCGCTGCAGGACATTCTTGTCGGCAAGAGCAGCCGGATTGGCCAGAGATCAGGTATGAAATGCAGCTGAAATCCATAGCGGAGACCAACCAAGTAACACAGCAACTGAGGCTGGCACACTTTTAGGGTTATACCACCTACTTCTCCACTTTGGTATCATCTCGCGGGCACTATATGCGCAAATGCAATCAATCGTGTTTGACAAATCGTGATAACAAACCGAAAGCTATGACGTGAAACAAAAATCCTACAAATCTGCTCTACGCCTTCTGCGCCTTCCTCTTTCCAACTTGCGCCTGGTATCCACTCTTGATGGCGTTGACCGAACGCCTACTGCCGCACGATTCGCAAGCAATGAAGAAGATACGGTTCTCCTTCGTCAACAGGGTGTCGGGTGATTTGCACGTTTTGCAGGTCACGTATTCGACTGTGTCATAGAACGTCAGTGAACGTGCAGTGGGGGGAGGAGAAAACTTACCAATGTATCGTCGCAAGACATTCTCGACCTGTTTCTGTTGGAAACGGCCCTTGATGACCAGACGACCTGCACCATCGACGGATCCTGTTGTACCCATTTCGGAGAATAAGAATTGGATAACGTGTTCGGGCTACATTCAAGAGTCAGCTAGATGAAATATACGCGCGTTTAGAAGGAAAAGGACTCGCCTGGCGATGCATACGCTTGCAGATATCCGCAACGTTGGCGAAGATCGACTTTTTGTTTCCTTCCCTGTGGATTTGAGGGGGTGCAATGGTGTATCGTTTCTGCGATGTGCTTGATAGGAGGGCTGGATTTGCTGCGTGAAGGGAAGAGTAGAATCGAGTGAGGAGCTAGAAAAGTTTATCTTAGTACCATATTTAAGGACGAAGCCGAGAATGAATTACCTCTTGGTATGTGTAGTCACGGTCGCTCTTGAGCCATGCCTCAGTGCCCGCGTCAACACCGACAGGTGCCTCACTATGAGCAAAGACATCGTCACCGAGATCGGCTTCGTCCATGTTATCGAGGTGCGAGGTATCATGAGGACCAGCTTCGTCTTCGTCATCCTCGCCACCACCAGCCTTCTTCGACTCGTTGAGCTCCTTCTCGAAAGCATCGAGATCGAAGGCCGTCTTTTTCTTGCCAGATTTCTTTTTCTTCTTGAGATCAGAGAAGTCTAGGTCATCTCCTGCGGGTGCAGCAGCGGCATCTGCTGGAGTAGATGTACCAGAATCATCTCCCTGAGTTCTTTTATCAGTATCCTGCGCGATGAAGGAGAAAAAAGCCACCGATAGCGTACCAAGTCCATAGGAATCTCCTTCTTCTTTTTCTTCTTCTTCAAATCACCAAACATTGCCTTGAACTCATCGTCTTCCTTCGCTTCACCACCTGAGTCCTTCATCATCTCATGAGCTGTACTTGGTCCCAGATCGACTGCCACGCCGTTCAACGTCGTGTTGTCGATTGTTTCTGGTGCTGGGGTGGTCGGGTCTGCCTCGGCTCCCAAAGGATCCTCCCTGAAGGCAACCTTTGCCTTCTTCTTTTTCTTTAAAGATGGGTCAAATAACGGTTCTTCTGACATTTTGCCTGTGCTCGTCGTGGTCAAAGTCGTAGATGTGAAGTTATCGAGTCACCGAACTGCAAGCTTTCTGCTGATTACTTGATGAAAGTGACCTTTCAAAGGCCAATTCCAAATTGGGGTGGATTTGATACTCCGACTGATGGCTCACCGTGGGAATTACACACGGAAAAGCCGAGTGGCCCCGACGACGTTGAGCTGGTAAAATCCGTGCTGCTCCCTTCCTAGAATTCCTCCTTACATTCCCTTAATGTTCGCCCGTCCAATTGCTCGCGCAGCCGCCACTAGGTCTTTGCCATTGGGCGCTGCACCTCCCAATGCGCGAAACATGGCTACTCTTCGTGAAATTGAGCTTCGTCTCAAGTCCGTGAGGAACATTGAGAAAATCACGAAGGTACGTGCTGCTTGACTTGCACTGGTCAAAATAATGCTGAAAACGATACCATAGTCAATGAAAATGATTGCCTCGACCAAGCTCGCGAAGGCTCAGAGAGCCATGCAGGCCGGAAAGGAATACGGTATTGCCAACTCTGGTGGGTGAAGTGGGTCCAGTGTCGGTCAACACTCTGGCTGAATCTTCGCCCTTTCTCTTTTAGAGATCTTCCAGCACTCTACTTCGGACAAGGCTTCCCCCAACAAGCTCTTCCTCGTCATCTCCTCCGACAAGGGTCTGTGCGGTGGTATCCACTCCTCCGTGTCAAAGGCTACCCGTCGTGCCCTCTCCAACGACCCCGAGACCCCTCTCAAGTCGGAAACTGCTGAAACCACCGAGGTCGACCCCGCATCCCCCGTCATGGTCATCGGTGACAAGTCCAAGGCCCAGCTCTCCCGCGCCCTCGGCGGGAATTTGCGCCTCACTTTCAATCAAATTGGCAGGGACATCCCCACCTTCACTGATGCTGCCAGCGTTGCCGATATGATCACCAGGAGTGGCGTTAAATACGACTCCGTTGTTATCGTCTACAACAAGTTCGTCTCCGCCATCTCATACGAGGCTGCTGCTATCGAAGTCAAGGGCCCGGAGGGTTTGGCTGAGAGCAACGGATTCGCTTCGTATGAGAATGAAGATGATGCCACCAAGGACCTTGCTGAGTTCTCGCTCGCCAACGCCATCTACGCTGCTTTGGTCGAGAGCCATGCCTGCGAAATGAGTTCACGGTAATTACTCCCATTCACTGTCAGTTTTTACGGGTTACTAACAAGGTCTTTTTCATAGTCGCAATGCTATGGACAACGCCTCCAAGAATGCTTCTGACATGATCTCTCGTCTGCAGATGCAGTACAATCGTGGTCGTCAAGCCGCCATCACGAACGAGTTGGTCGATATCATTACTGGTTCGTATTCATATTTCTGGGTTAAGTTGGGCATGAGTGTTGACGCTGGCCATGAACAGGTGCTTCCGCTCTGTAATCTGCTATCAACCTACTTGTTTTTTTCAGATAAAATATGTCATTGTTAGAGGAATATATTCTTCCCATTTGCATGCTGTCTTTGATATTCCGGATCGGTATTGATAGCGTCAGCAAACGGGAACACCACGAAAGAAGGTGCGGCGTGCGGGGCTGGCGGAACGGATAGACGTTGGGTTTGGCAAACAGCATCTTGCCCTCAACCTCGACTGTACTTCAAGGCATTTGAAGCCCCTGAGCATGACCTCGAGCTCGGAAGAACACATTCCGAGCGCCTTTGAGTTTAACTGGGGGTGGTAGCTAATGTGAAGGCGGCCGTGGCAAATGTGCCATAAAGCCCCCGAATCGCACTCAATTGACGGCGGATGCCTTTCATCGTCCACCCCGAGTGAGGACTCCCAACAGATAAACAGAAGTTGATATGCGGCTCCGGGCTCTGAAATGGAGAGGAAATTACTCCAGCGCAGTCTGTTCAAACGTTCACCCCAAGAGTTCGTGAAAACCGGCAGCAGTCCATCTGGACAAACTTGACGTTTAGCTTACTGTGGTCTGCCAGGATCAGATCCTTGAGCAGGCCCTCAGTTACTTCCAACTTCCCTAAGAGTATGCCAAGGCGTTTGATCTCTCGGAAGCTAAGCATCTCTTTCAGCATCGTTCGCATCCAGACTTCATGAACAGCTCGTGCTGTTCTATCTTTGACCTTCCTTTACACGCCTTGGGTGCGTTGGTATGCTTCTCCAGCACCCTCTAAGAAGTTTTTATTTCCATCTCCGAAACAAGCCTCGATGGTTCCTTGCAGAACGAGTCATTTTTATCACCGTTGACGGTGCAAAGGCGATAGCCGCAGGCTGTCGCCGCCGGCAAAGGCAGGCAGGACCAATTATCCCCTTCAATCCGGTTGAGTGGTTGTGCCTTGTGACCGATGGGACTCCTGTCGAAACCACCCTTTGCCCCCATTTGCTTGTTGACGCCTGGAAATCAAGATCTCGGGCACCATATATGGGATCCTGGTGTGCCACGGAGAGAACGAAATTGATCTAATATGATGTTCTCAGGCTTTACATATGACAGTTCAGCTTCATCTTTCTACAGGCAGCCCTTGGAAGACGGTTATATAGGTGCGATGGGGATTTGCCGTCATCGAGAGGTACCAGCAGGGTGATATCCTTCCACGATCCTAACTCTTTCCCCCACATCACTCGGTAGGGTTCTTGTTGTAGGAGGCGATGGTCACAGAGAACGCACCGGATACTCAGGATAGTCGACGATCAAGAACTGGGTCGGAAAAAGGAGTGGATTTAGAGAAAACGGACGTGGAATCTCAGAAGACTATGGAAGTGGGAGATGAGAAGGGGAAAGGGAAGGGAACGACTGAGGAAGCGGTCACTGAAGTCGCTGAAGATGAGTTTCCCGAAGGTGGATGGAGGGCATGGTCCGTACTCGCCGGCGTGTAAGGATACATGTTATCCCATTTATGTTGTTCGCGGCGTTGACCATATACGTTCGCCTTAGGTGGATACACCAGTTCACGACTTTCGGGTTAGTTTGAGTGATCGAAGCCACCAAGGGAGGAACTAATAGTCAAATTGTTTCTAGATATACGAATGCTTATGGGGTCTATAATGGTTGGTTCTCTTGGAAAATACTCACTTTACGCTAGATCTGACCGACTTTCAGATTACTATGTCAGGGAGTATCTCGCTGACAAGTACACTTCATCACAAATCAGGTTGGCGAAGCGCTACCCACTGCTTCGAAAAGTCTAACCTTGCGCGTCTAGCTGGATCGGAAGCACCCAACTTTTGCTTGTCCTCTCCCTCGGGCTTTTCTCGGGCAGAGGGTTTGACACTGGTTACTTGTGAGGGCTCCTCGTTTTGTGAAGTCGTGCCAATATTGACCTCCTGGTCACGACAGCCGACACCTCATGATCGGAGGAAGTCTCCTCTTCGTGTTCTGCCTCTTCATGCTTTCTTTGACGCAGCCGGGTCAATTCTATCAGGTCTACCTCGCACAAGGCATAGGTCTTGGAGCTGCCACTGGAATAAGCTACATACCAGGGCTTGCTCTCGTCCCCCATTACTTCCGCAAGCATCGAGCTGTTGCCCTTGGAATAGCATCCACTGTACGTCCTTCACCCGCTCACCCAAAGGTTTCAGTATCCCTAATTCATTTTTAGGGATCTGCCCTCGGAGGCGCCATCCATCCAATCTATCTGAACAATTTGATCCATGGACCTGTAGGGTTCCATAACGCCTGCCGAATCAGTGCAGGAATTATTGGCGGGCTGTTGCTCATTGGTAACATCTTAATGAAGCCTCGACTCCCTCCGAGGAAGGCAAAAGGAAATACCTTCCACGACGCGAAAGTGTTCTTGAAAGAACCTCCGTATGTTTTTATGACCATGGGGTGAGTTGCTCAAAGATTCATTTCAGAGAAGAGGGCAGCACGCTCATTTGTGGCTGATCTAGCACGATTGTAATATATTTGGGGCTATATTTCCCAATTTTCTTCCTTCAGCTACTCGCCATCGAGAGGGGTCTGGACAGAACGTTGGCTTTCTACTCGGTCGGTTCTCCCTCGCACCACTCTATCCCGCACATACTCAAACCCTCCTCATAGCTTGTCATCCTTAACTTTGCGAGTGCCTTTGGACGAGTGATACCCAATCGACTCGTTCCAAAACTCGGCGTTTTCAATGTCATGATCTTCTGTGTTGCATCATGCACTGTTCTTATCTTCTGTTTCCTTGCCTTGGAGAACGTCGCTGGGGTAATCATTTTTGCTATCCTGTATGGCTTCTTTTCAGGAGGATGTAAGTTTAGCTACCTTTTACCTTGCTCGGTACATATTTTAACCCTTCGACAGATGCCAGCCTGTTAGCCCCAATGATCTCATCCGTCGCCCGGTCAGACTCTGAGATCGGGGCCCGAATGGGTATCTGCTTTGCTTTCACTGGTATGGATTTTCGTCGAACCTGCAAATCTTCTCTGACCTGGTTCCCCTCTCCAGGACTCGGCGGCCTCATAGGTTCGCCCATTTCAGGTGCCCTCCTTACAAGCCACTATGAGTGGTGGCGCCCCAGTCTGTTCTCAGCCGTCTCCGTCGGTATAGGTGCCACCTGCTTTACGATTACAAGGTTCTTGATCTCTAGAAGAAAAGGAAGTCAATGGATATGAGCCAAACATTACTCTGGGTTTTTTTGGGATTGATAAAAGATATACCGTAGTAGATGACCCTTAATCGCAATAATACATACTAGAGAATCAGCTTCTCCAATTATACGGGACCATGCCTTTGTAGGAGGAACCAGAGTATAAAAGCATGCATGGTCTACCCACGGTCAACGTTTGATTCATATCGACGAAGGGTGTGGCGCCTCAGGTTGACGGGTCGTAAATGCCAGTAGACTTCAGTCAGATGGGCATGTCAGATCATGAAATGCTTCCGACATTCCGGATTCCTGAGCTTCCTTGACCGTTCGGGCGACGGACATAGCGACCACTTGCTGTTGGCGGATTCCGATTCCGTACCTTACTTGTCTCATTCATCAGATTCAGGTTCAGTGTCCAGGGTTGCGATCAGCGAAGAGCACGAATGTGCCGCTAGGCTGGAAGACTTCCTTTCATTTAAGCCGGATCGCTAGTAGAGAAGAGGGGAGGTCTTTCTCCTCATACCGCCAACCTCGTCTGGCTTCAAGAGATCGATGAGCCTTCGACCAGCCGGTAATAGATCGGTCTCGCAAAGCACCGCAGTTTCGCTGGATCCCGGAAAGCAGGAGGCACAGGTAGATATAACTGAGAAAATTGAAGACGAAGCACGCGTTGAGTACCCAGAAGGGGGATGGAGAGCCTGGTCCGTCGTTCTTGGTGTGTAAGTCCTGCTGTCTGTCTTCTTTGAACACTTCCATCGTCTTGACGCCCTTAATATGATAGATGGTGCTCACAGTTCGCTGCCCTTGCGTAAGATGAGATGAGAATCATCAACCTCTCGAAACTGATTGGTTGCACAGGTACTCAAATGCCCATGGTGTCTTCAATGGTGAATATTTAAATCCCGGATGTTTCCTCAGTTGGAAGCGCATCATCATCGGAATAATTCTGACATCGCACGTTGTCCACAGACTACTACGTCCGCGAGTACCTCATCGAGTACACTTCTTCAGAAATATCGTGAGTGCTAGCCTGGGCCTTTAGACGGGAATCCATCGGTAACTGGACTCCTTGCATAGATGGATCGGCAGCGTCCAGCTGCTCCTGACACTCTCGACTGGCTTGTTAACTGGTAGAGCTTTTGACAGGGGCTACTTGTACGCGTTTTAATCTTTGGTGGCGGCCAGTACTTATGCTCATCGCGACTGAAGCTATCATCTGATAATTGGGGGCTCCCTACTTTTCGTGATCTGCATCTTCATGCTGTCGCTGTCGCATGCTGGACAGTATTATCAGGTGAGCACACTGCCAATTTGCCCCTGAAAGGTTTGCGATCCTATCAACTCCAGCATTTGACATAAAATCTCACAGGTGTTCCTGACTCAAGGAGTTGGGTTCGGCCTTGCAGCTGGCCTCACTTGGGTCCCCGGAATGGGTGTAATCGCTCAATATTTCCAGCGCCGGAGGGCTATCGCGATGGGAATCGCTGCCACCGTAAGGCTATTACCGATATCATCACGAACACCTTCTAAGAGGTCTATTTTAAGGGGTCAGGGATCGGTGCCGCCGTGCACCCTATCATTCTCAACCACTTCTTCTCCGGGTCCATAGGCTTTCATAATGGCTTGCGAATCAGTGGCGGAATTAGCGCTGTTCTACTCTCGCTATCGTTGTTCCTCATCAGACCTAGGCATATCCCCACTACAAAGAAACCCGTGGGCGCCTTCGCTTCATTCAAAGGCTTCTTGTCCGAGCCTGCCTACTTGGCTATGTCTGTAGCGTGAGTGGGCTCCTTCAATCCTTGTGACTCTGAAAAGAACGATAGTTTCAGGATGTTCCTCCTTCTGGCGAGCTTATACTTTCCCTTCTTCTTCCTTCAGCTCAAGGCGATCAAGAACGGCCTCTCCCCAGGATTTGCTTTCTATACGGTAATTGATTGACTGCAACTCATTCACGATACTCGATTTGATCACTGCCTAGCTTGTTATATTCAATTTCTCGAACACTGTCGCCAGAGTAGTGCCGAATCTGCTGGTTCCTCACCTCGGGGTCTTCAATTTGATGATATTCTCCATGGTCTCTATGGGTGTTCTAATATTCTGTATGGGTGCTATCGATACTGTTGCTGGGACTGTGGCCTTCTCTATCATCTTTGGTTTCTTTGCTGGCGCCTGTAACTGCCACTTCCCATTTCAAAAGTGTTCTGCCCATGCTGACTGCACCCAATAGACGGAGGACTTGTGACACCCATGATCGCGTCTCTAGCAGAATCCAACTCTGAAATTGGCTCGCGTATTGGCTTATGCTTCACTATTAACGGTGTGTACATCGATCGTGTCCGCCAGATAGCTTTCTGACCCACCGCCGTGCGATATAAGGCTTCGGCGCATTGATCGGTAGGAATCGCATACCTCGGGTTTTGGCCGGTTCACTGACAATACTCAGGAACTCCAATTGCTGGTGCTTTGCTTACATCCTCGTACATCTGGTGGAGGCCGCAACTTTTCTCAGGTCTGTGCATGTTGTGTGGTGCTGCCTCCCTCGTGATTTCGAGACACATTCTATCAAAAAGGAAGGGCAGTTTCTGGGTTTGACTCTTGCCTATACTTCGCTCTAGTGCCTCCTATGGTTTGTTCTGTTAGTATAATAAATGTTAAAATAGAGTTATCTCCGTCGCCGTTTCCCTTCTAAAATTCAAGTTCCAACCTGAAGTGGAAAGAACTCAGCTTTGGCCTGCTCACATGTGTTTTTTCTGTTCTTAGAATTTCTGTACCTCGATGCCTGGCCGTAGTCCGCTGTCCACCGTCCGACAATATTCTACGACGCCAATTTCCTAGCTATAGGGTTGTAGCAAGCAGCTTTCATTTGGGTGGTGCGAAGGTGAACGCCACATTCGATGGCAAGGCTTGCCCATCAGCATAAATATCATACTGCTGATCGAGCACGGGATATACGAACAGTGTTATGCACAGCTCACGGCGTCTAACGAGATGACAGATTGGACCAACAACGTTTCGACGCGGGCTTCCGCATCTTCTATTCTTCGATGTTTCTGGGAGAGCTTTCTCCGAACAGCCACATCAAGGTCACGCATGTTGTCGGATGCTCACATCATCCGGCAGAAATTTCCCATTCGACGTTGGACTCTCACAGATCTCTACAACACCTACTTGTTGCTGCACGGCGAACTTCGCCATCACCTCCATTTGCCCACCTCAAAGTCTAGGGAGCTTTGCGGCATCCAATCCTGGGCTTTGATGAAGAATAAAAGGGCTTGTAGGGCCACTGATTCCTACAACGCCTCGAATAGCCTTCCGAAGATTGAGAACAAGGCAAGATCTGATGACGACCGCCATCGAGATGGCTAGTCTCGTGTGTGCAGAGTACGGAACAAAAGAGATCACCCATTCCCATTATCCATATTGAGCCGGAAGCCGGCACGGCTAGCCAAGATCTTTCAGAGGCCTAAGGACCCACGAGCGCCCACGTTCTGAGAAGTTGATTATCTTCCTTGTTCCAGGTCAAACGCGTATCAGTCCATTCTTCACGCCCCTACCTTCACAGCGCGCGGTCTTGAGTCCTATAAGCGGTTTACCCTCTCCATGGGTTTTCATCATTTAAATAAGGGCCACTGGGCAGGTAGTAATTCTGTGCCTTTGCCCCCTTTCCTACGACGTTTTACGACTTTCACGAAGGCAGCTGTGCCGGTCCTGCATTCCCTTTGTGTACAATTCTGCTAGAACAGAACAGGCTTCTTGCTTATCGTCATGAGCACCGCGACTACTGCAGTCAACAGCAATGTCAACAGCCCAGAGGTCTCTACATTGTGCGCGACTTTTCTCCTTTCGGCCCCTTGATTTCTCTAACGCTACGTGAAGGGATCTCGAGAAGCTAGAGACCAAAGCCGACGACGGCTTCGACAAAGGCTCTAAAGCGTGGCTTACTCTCCTCGGCGGGTGAGTGGCTGGTGAACTGCACGTCCATCTCAGTTTAATCGAACTCATCCCCCTCCTGTAGATTTTTCGTGACACTTTGCACCTTCGGTTACGCTAATGCCTTTGGTGTCTACCAAGATATCTACACCCGCGCTGGTGCCGCATCTGCTCAGCGGATAAGCTGGGTCGGGTCGACCCAGTTGTTCCTTATGTTTGCCATTGGTCTTCCTGCGGGAAAGTTGCTCGATATGGGTTACTTCCGATACACAAATATAGTGGGCACACTTCTCCTAGTATTTTCGTAAGTCGCATCTCTACTCCATACACAATGAGCAAGGCAAATAACACCTACTAGTATGTTCATGGTCTCGATCGCGGACCAAGATAAATACTACCAGATCTACCTTTCACAAGGACTCGGGCTTGGAATCGGAGCGGGACTACTGTATGTTCCAGCCGTCGCAGTTCAAGCACATCACTGGCGTGAAAAACGTGCCTTCGCCATGGCTGTTGTCATCACTGGTACGTTAATTATTGCCCAAGATGCGTAGTGTAACATAGCTAACAGTCTCACAGGCAGCTCGATTGGTGGCATCATCTTTCCGATTATGCTTAATCAGCTCTTCAAGAGCTCTGTTGGTTTCGAATGGGGTGTCAGAGCCTCTGCATTCCTATGCCTTGGCCTCCTCATTGTCAGCAACCTGACGATGACAACGAACCCCGCTGTCTTGCACGAAGACAAGCCGAAGCCGGATATCAAGGCCATCCTGACCGATGTTCCCTATCTGGTAGCATCGTTTGGCGTACTCATCGTGTTTTTAGGTCTGTTTTACCCATGTACGTGATAAAATACTGAGTCGCTGTCATCATATTGATGCAGCTCTAGTCTTCTACCTTCAGCTATTCTCCGTGCTCCATGGAATCGAGCCCAGAACGGCCTTTTACGCTGTGAGTATACCCCCCGATACCCTAAGAGATCCTTCCGTTAACACATAATACAGATCGCAATTCTCAATGCGGGATCGTTCCCGGGCCGAATCATTCCAGGTCTCTTCGCAAACAAAGTAGGCGCAATAAACTCCTGCATCCTGTACTGCCTAATTTGCGCCGGACTCGTCTTCGCCATGTTTGGTGTTACTTCCGTCGCCTCCATGGTGGTATTCGCTCTGTTCTACGGATTCTTCTCAGGAGCGATGTTGTCACTCTGCTCCCCAGCGTTGGCTACATTCGCCAGGGATCCTAGTGAGATAGGGTATGTTATGCCCGGCCGTTTCGTCAATCCGAGCCTAATTCTAATTTTTGCGTTAGAGCGAGGTTCGGAATTGCCTTCTTCATCTGCTCGTTCGGCGTCCTCTTTGGTCCTCCCATTGATGGAGCCTTACTGGGACACGCCTTCCCTTGGTACAAAGCTGTCGTCTTCAGCGGTGTTACGCTCAGTGTTGGAACAGCGACTATCGCTGTTGCCCGATGCCTTGTTGCAAAAGCAAGGAACACCCATGCCGTCTAATCGGCTGAACGCATGAAAAATCGCTTTGAACACCGTTGGCACGACTTGCCTCATGAACCGTTTAATTTAACGCAAACATACGCACGCATAGCACACATAGATGACCTTCAAGTTGTTCATTTTCCCTTCCATCCAAGCCGTAATTTAAGCAGGCCCTACCACACGCTGTATTACTAGTAAAAACATCATCGCATAGAATCCAACTACCCTGTAGATCTCCAACTCTTTGACTGAAATTAATTGGCCAAGCATGGAGGACTCTCGGCTACTAGAAAGACCATGCGTACCTGAAACTTCACCTCAGCGCTCACCGTCAGACCCCGAGTCTACTGTACGCTCGCAGAGACGCTCGCCCCGTAAGTACGCACGTACTAGCCATTCTGACTCGAGTGCATGAGAGTGTATGACTTCATTTTAGGCCGAGGTTTCGCCTGAGGAGTGTCCCCCGACCCCGGGATGTGTGCTTCCGATATGTTGAATGACCTACCCAAAGTGAGGCGTCATACCTACCGTAGGGCCAGGCATACATTCTGCTCCACCACGACACCGCTTGAGCTTGAACCCCGGCGGTTGGTGGGTCGAACGTGTTCTTTGACCTGCCAACGGCCCGTCCGCACAACCGTCCGCGCACAGAATATAATCCGCGGAGTCACGAGGAGTGTCAGGAGCACAACCAACATATGGGTCCAAGCATCTGCACGATCATGTCAAAGGAAGCCATTATTTTGTGTCGATAGCAACGTATGATAAAGTAATCCAGAAAGCCAACAACAAGATCCAAAAGCAGAACGAAAACGATAACAAAAGTAGGTCCGAGATAAATGTCTGAGGCTTTTTCATTGTGTGTGTGGTACAGATTTAGATCCTTCGAGAAACATTACAACGTCTAGCGGAGCAGAGATATGTCTGTTTCGTAGCCATAGCCATGAATCAGAGCCTGCCCGGTAACCAACTCAGTCAATCAACAGGGTAGGACGGTAAGAAGGTAGGTAGTGACGCAACCACTGTACAAAAGCAAATCCAGGGGAGCCATTTGTGTCCGAAAAAAGGTGAATAATGAAGATAATAAAGAGATCCGAGGTTTGAAGACAATGTAATAAATACACAGAAATATGAAAGCAACAAGCACAGTCCAAAGTGATAGCAGTGGGGATATAGACCAACGAAGAAGTATTGAACAAGTTGAAAAAGTGCTATATCCCTGGCAATAATAATAGGCGCTATCGAGCCTGGCTCCTCGTGTCCGAAGAGGGAATAGATGCATCACCGCGTGCACCGGCAGAGATGCGTGGAAGCGTCGTTGTTTGTGTGCGTGACAGACATGAGAGGTAGGGGGCATCGCGAGGTGGTTCCATGACTTGATAACTAGTGGGTCGTGATATGGTAAGTCCAGGCATAGCGTTAGTGGAGTTTTGTGTTTCCAAAGTTTGCTTATTTATTTCATGTTGCATCTTCTTCAACGAAGTAGAAGATGGTGGTGGTAATAATGATATTAGGAGAAGCACGTTCACACCATCGAGGGATGGTCTGACGTTGATGGTGATGGTGTTTCTGATGGAGGCGGTGGTGATGGAGGGGATGAGACTGGTTTACGTGTATGTTGACATACAGCCGCACGAGCTGGTGGTCTGCTCGTTGGTCTTCGGTACGTCTAAAAGAAGGGGAGATAAGGTGAGTATGTTGTAGACCTGAGTAACGATAAGAGACGAACATGTCTTGACATAATTATCTTTGCCATTGATACGGGTTGTGACTGGTACAGAGCGGGGACTAGAGAATAGTTTTAAGATTTGTGTGGCAAAACCATAGAATGAAAAAAACTTACGAGGTGTCTCGAAGGCTGGGCCTCGACTATTGCTTCGAATTCTCGGTGGTGACCAAACCTCTCTTCGCCTTTCTTCCCTTTTCTGTGACTGTAGTCCAACGCCCTTTCCAAATGTATCTTTCTCCATAGCATTGAGGGATACGGGGAGGGAAAGTGTAACTGCTGGGAGGCGGTCCATTTTGGGCATGCTCCACGACCATAGCGAACGCCGTCTCTGGAGCATTTGCGAATGCTCTTCTGACTTGTTCTCGACCTGAGCAGGAGTCGGCTGCTGCTGTTGCGACCTCTTGAGTAGACCGTTGCCCACACTATTGGCAACTGCTCGTAGGAGAGACAACAATACGAGGGAAGCGAGCAGAGACAGAAGGATGGAGGTGTACGACGGGAAGGTTGCCGCATCAAACGATGGGAACCTAATGGACGATATCGACGACATTGAGCTCGCAGGTAGTTGCCGCAGGAGGAGCATTGTGGTCAACGGCGACGAGACTGTCAAAGGCAGCGGGGACGGGCTGGTCGCAGTCGGGGTCAACTGTCGACACCTGGCGGTAATATCAAGGATAGCCCCTCGGCATTTCCCGAAACCGTATGGTTACCAGTCTGGACCTCCGGCTAAACCATCTTCGCCGATTTTCTTCCCCTTCATCTCCACTTTGCTTCCGTTGTTTGTTCTCTGAAAAATGGATTTTCGGACTTGTTTTATCTCTCAGGCTTTCTCTCTGGATGGCTGCTGCTCTAGACGTCTGAATTTCTTGCAATTTCTTTGAATTTTTAGCCCATCATATTTTTTGCAAGCGTTATCAGACGGTTGCTGTTGAACCGATATTGTTCCTGATCCGGACTAGCCAGCCGTACGTGTCTGTTTCCAGAAAACTCGAGCAATGCTATCGGATGACGTGCTCTGCGGTGAAGAGAGGAGCTTTCGTTGCATGACTCCTGTCGTCACATCACAAGTGCACAATTACCATGGCAGATCGAATGGGTTGCAAGCCTCGTGCTCAGTAAATGAGCCACACATAGTCTAGTGGTCACGCAACGGCTGCCAGCATGGTTAAAAGGCCACGTATACATTAATGAATGAATGGAACGAATGCCTCACAAGTACTGATCACGAGGACTCAGCCCTCGGTACACCGACATTCCGTTCACCCTCTTTGCATGGGGATTGTCGTCCGCCTGATAACCTTCAAGCTGCGGATTCTCCGTGTGATTCATCCACTCATTGGTAGAGGTAGCAATGTTCTTCTGTCATATGTTCGTTCTCGCCATATGTGCAGGTTAGGCTTCCTTGACAGTTGCACGGCAGGCATGTTCGAGACACCCACCTCCGGGCCTTCATCCATTATATAGGCTCGGACTCGCGGCAATTCATTACATTACGGACACAGCACTGGAAATAAACTCCGTACCCCGCATTTTAATCGAGACGGATAATTGCTTGGTTTCATGACGTCGCTCTCTGTGCGATCTAGTATCTCCAAACCCTGGTTCATGAGATAATCCCACAACCGTTGTATGGATATAATATATGATTCTTGTATTTTCTCCGAATTACTAGTCAAAGGCTACCCTACGTGCATTAGCCATGAGCCTCACGGAGAACTGCCCTTGTGACCTGGCGTGAGGTCGTTCGATTCCTCCGTGATGCCTGACGGTCGACAGCGAGGATGTAAGCGACAAGCGCCAAAGCATAAGTATTGTCGCGCCGCAGGGCCTTGGGACTGCTGCATTTAATGGCCACCAACGATGCTTGAGCTGCCTTCCTTGAACGCGTGAGTTTCGGCCCCACCAGTAGTCATCCTGCGTGTGGATGCAAGGCAGCACAAGTCCGAGGGCAGGTGCAAAGAACGCCAGGAATAGAATCGATACAGTGCCGCCACAAGAAACCCCTGTCCTTTGGGCGGGGATACTGGGGCCGTTGGGTGCCTTCAACCTCGAGGAACTTCAGTGGAGGCCACAAGAAATCAGCTTAGAAGCGCCTATTTTCCTTTGTCGAGAGACGAACCCACAGATTCACGATTCGTGGGATTCGTTTGAAGCAGTTTTCTATCTTTCTGTGAACGAGCAACGACTGGATGCCTGCAGTGAGGCAGTCAAATGACCCCTTAGAGGCGGCCAAACCTCCATATATTTCAAGCTATTTCTAATGTAGTTGATTCTCCTTGAGTGAGCCCCTGCGTTCGGACTTCCAGTTGACGAGCAAGCATCAGGGTCAAAAGCTTTGCCAGCACTGCGTGATAGTTTCTCAAGACACCTAGAGAAGAATGACTGGTGTATCTGAAATAAGTATATTTCGCCGAAATTTTCAGCCTCCCGTGGTGACAAAAGTAGCAATCGAATTGCACTAGAATTCCAGGTCATGGACGTTGGAAAGAGAGGCTCGGACGATCGGCCCGCTATTTGTCGTTGCTCTGATAGCCAAACAACTCTGGCCATCGTCGCTGCCGTGAACGTTGACCAAGGCTCCCACAACGTCGACAAACCACCCATACTCTTGGTAACTGCGAAGGCGCTGTATCGCAAATGTCTTTTGAACAGATATTTGCCTCTTCTGTTCTGGATTTGGTGATTCCAGACACATCAGTGGAATACCCACCTACTGGCCCAGCTGATGAATGGCTGCAACGGCTGAACTCAAGTTCGGCAGACCGAAAGACTGCTTTCTTTGGTGAGTCAAGATACGAATAATACATGCGATGGCTTACAGAATGTCAGATGAACAGCTGCAGTCATTTCTAACAGTCCATGTTGAACATCCGCCTTCAACGCCTCCGCCAGACCCAGAAAACCCACCTCAGGTTCTTCTGACATTCCTCGCTCATCTTCAAGTATCACTTGAGGCAACATACATATCTTCCATGCCCGCCAATACCCAAGAGCCAATGAAGAGTTCACGGCTATCAGCTCCTCCGCGAACGACGTCCAAAGGCCCAGCTGGTGCACACCTGCAGGTGCAATCTCACCATCCATCCATATTGCCTCCAAAGACGCCGAATCCTACACCTGCGTCTGCAACACATGACCAAAAATATGTTAACTCGGAGGGAACGCTCCTGCTCGCAATGATCTGGGGTCAGGGCAACAACAAGGGTCCGGAAACTTCGAACGAAGCGTTCTCCTTGCTATGGTCGGAAGAAGAAGAGATGTGGGTAGCTGTGTATCGGCTTTCCCTGACAGTTTGTAAGGATCTTCTTGAAGCTGTAAAGGACGTTGCTAACGAGCCTGAATTTCTTAGCATTCTTACGTCTGGCAGTATCGGACCCACTCCTGTGCTTGACCGTTTCTGCGACGTTACGGGAGAAACCACTCGCTCTCACTCAGCCGAACCACCCTCTTGGCACGTTTCTGAAGTCTGTTGGGAGCCAGCTACTGGCTGCCCCTAACTCGCCTACAAGTCCTGGATATCAGGCCGAAGAACCAGAACAACAGACCTTTGATGGACTGGAAGAAGCCAATCTTCTTTCTGGGCTCTTTGCAGGTACATCTCTTCCGCTTTATGCCATTTTCCACCATTTACGCTTGGGTATCAGGAACAACGTTTGGAAAAGGAGATCAGGCCATGCATCTACTAACAACCCGACTTGGAACAGTTTCACGACAGAAACTCTTTTCGCTGCCTCCAGTCTCGCTCCCAATCCTCTCTGCACCAACCCCATCTCCGATGACCGCTGTACGAACGGCCCACCCCACGCTCAGAAAGTCTTACCGGAAAACAATGCACGCGGTATCTGGCTTCCGGGTTCGAATGCGTACGGTATTCGTACCCTATGTTCTTCTCCCTGCTGAGATGGAAAAACACCTTCACGCGGATGAGAGCAAGGATGAAAAGGAGGAACGGGAAGCTGGGAACGAGGAAAAGACTGTAGTGCTTTGTGTTGAAATTGAGAACTCTGGAGAGTCGGGTTATGGCGTCGGTTTCTTGCTCGAAAGGGTTCTCGTCAAGATTGGCGGAGAAGGCGCCACTGCGACACTCATTGGCTGGGGTGAAGGCTCCTTCAAGCCAAAGCCAGAAGACCAAACTTTCCCGCTTCACGTGGGTTCTATGGCACAGTATAACCTATTATATGCGGTCACCTTCCTGCATGCGCCAGACGAAATTGGCGGGTTCTCTCTAGCAAGAGATGCAAATAATCCGGAGAAGCTCAGTCAATCTTCTGCCGAACTTACCAGAGCTGTTTCGATCGACATTTTCGGCAAGCCTTATGTGCGTTCTCAAGGCTCTCCAGATGCAGAAACTTGTATTTTCCCGACAAATACCTTTTCATCCCGATGGAATTGTGTGCTAGATCTGTCTGCGCAGCAACGTCACCTGTCCGAGCTGGGTGCAGATGGATACCCGACAGAACACCAGGCGCTTCCCGAACCTGCCACCCCTTTCCCAAGCACTAACACACCTCGTACTCCCGGATTCCTTTCTCCCTATGGTGCCAGTCCCTCCTCCGCAGGCTCGACACCCCAAACCGCGCATACAGCTGGCAGTAAACGACACACAGTTCCAGGTGTTCGTTTCGCGAGGCCCACCACTCCAGTTCAAAATCGACCAATGTCCCTGCTGAACCCAGCAAGTGCCAACCGACCTGGATCTCCAGGGAATAGAATGTCTTACATCCCTCCCTCCATATCGGCACAACCACCGAGGTCGCCTACGACGTATGGCGCACCGTTACCTCCCGTTCCACCACCCCAATCTGAACCAGCTTATTTTGGCCATGGACATTCGGTTGTCCAGTCTGTGGAGAATATGCCACGGACACCAGCGTATCCAGCGCATCCTCCACTCTCAGCAGTTCCTCCTAGCCCCATGTCCTCGCAACCCATCACCTCCAGTAGCACAGGGAACGTAGGGCCTAGCGTTGAAATACGCCGGGAACGCGGAGTTGGTATGCAAGGGACGCCCATACCTCAGACACCAGGCCCTTGGGTTACGAGTGGTCCCAGTATGGGGCGGAAACCAGATGCTCAGCTCCAACCACCAAAGCCGGGAGAGTCCATCGTCGTCTCGGTTGGCCTCTTGCCCCTGCGAAATCCAGATAAGAGGAAGAAGGCAAATGAGGTGGTCCTTGGTCCTGGAAAGATATACCCATTGGACCTTTTCACGGTGGATATTTTCGTATATAACCAGTCGGATTGGACGAGGAGGTTTGAGGTGACGTGCCCTGATAGATATAGAGAGAGGGGACGGAAGGCGGGAGGTGGAAAGGATGGAAAGATGAGGTATCCTGGGATCTTACCCATGGATGCAAGAGTTCGGATTGGGTCAGTCTTGGCTCCTGATTTCTGCACGAGACGCTTGTTGACGAAACTGTCAGGCCTTTGCTTCCTTCAGCCTGCCAGTCCGTTCGCATGGACTTCTTGGCTATATCTCCCGGCGTGCATTCAGTCGACACATTGACGCTAACGGATATTGAAACTGGCTTCTCCATGAACCTAAGGTATGCATCGTCTATTATTCTCATTTGATGACTCGCTCACTCCCCACAGATCCGTTCTGGATATCGTTGTACATGATCCAACTGACTAGCATGGTTTCACATTCACGTTCAGCAATTACGATCCGCATTCAATGTAATCGTATGGAGAGAAAGCAACGGAATCAATATTGAACGAATAAGGATTAATCTCTAGCGTCTATATACCATTATATCAAAGTGTACTTTGTTCCACAAACCAATCCGACTTAAATATGTCCTCTTCTCACCACCGTCACCGTCTTCGGCTTAGAACCTTGACAAAAGCAGCCTTAACCACATTGACAGCCTTCTCAGTATCCTTCTTGCTCAATGCACTAGTCATGGCAAGCCTGATACTCGGCCTAGGCTCAACCATCTCCTGCCCCCTCAACCTCTTCGCCTTAGTAATCATGACACCCTGCACCAACGCCTCATCAACAACTTGCTGCAGAAGCTTCTCCTCCGCATCAACATCCCAATCCCACAACGTTGATTCCCTAGGCAGAACAGACTGAGGGTTCGAAGCACGCGTAGAAGTGCTAGGTGTAATCCCAGGGCTCAGCATGGAGAGGTATTTCGCAGAATCGGGATGTAAGCCGGGGTTTGCCTGACCGCTGGGGCCAGAACGGATGTAGATGTGGATGATGGCGGATGCGGGGTGGGAGGGGATGGTTATGCAGTCAACTTTGTCCAGTATAGCACGGGCGGCGCGGATGTTTTCTTGGAGGGAGGTGAGGATGGAGGGGGTGTTGCGGAGGATGTTGATTCCCTCGGATGCACTGACGGCGAGGCAGCCTGGCATGGCCGCGGAGTAGACGAAGGAAGGGCCATTGATACGCTATTTGAAACCAATATGAGGATTAACGGGGGGCGTGAGGGGAGACAAGGTCCACTGACCTGATGTTCAACCATGGTCGCTGAGCCTGCGCAGAAGCCACCAGCGGAGCAGAGACCATTAGCAACGGAGCCGACCAGTATGTCAATCTTTTCAGCCTGAAAGAGAAACGTGAGGAAACGTGAGGTTTAGTGAATAGAACGGAACTTACAGGGACATTATAAAGTTCAGTGAGGCCACGACCGGTTCTGCCGACAGTTCCGAATGAATAGCTCTCGTCCAGGATCAAGCGGTACTTGCGCTTGAACTTGATGTCAATCTGTTACAGCAGAATGAGCATCGTCCGGTGGATGTGGCTGAATTCAAATTCTTACCAATTTCGGCAAGTCAACCATAGCGCCATCCTTCTCAAAAATGCCCTCCGTAATGATGAACCTCCTGGTCAACGGCCATTTTTTCTTTCTCCTCTCCTTCTCGACGCTCTCAAGGACATCTTCCAAACTCTTCAAGTCGTTATGATCATACCACCGGACGGTAGACCTAGAAATCTGGATTCCCTTCTGGATTGCAAAGTTGACACCACGGTCGGCGACGATAATATCACCACGTTTGCAGAAGGCAGGAATGACTGAGGGTATGGTCGAAAAGCCTTGAGAGTAGAGGATAGCCGCTTCGGTCCCAAGGAAGTCGGCAATATCGCGTTCCAAGTCCATATGCACATCTTTACGTCCAAAATTAGTGAGTTTACACAATCCGCAGTCAGCAAGAGAACACACCCAGTGTTCCGTAGAAACCCGGTGGCCCGCAGGATCCAAGGCCGTACTTGCGAAGGGTCTCGATAGCGCGTCCTTTAATATGTTCGTTGCCTGCCAGTCCGGTGAAGTTGAGACTGGCGAGGTTGATGGCTGTCTTTCCGGTATTCACAAGTTTGGGTTTGGGTCCGACGGGTCCAGAAATAACAGCCACGGAGGAAAGCTGATCCCTCTCGTCTGCATCCAGTGGCCTTCCAAGTGCTTCTGGCGTCCATTCGTCAACTAATTCGTCAATTTCCTGTCAAATCCCAATCAACTTCCATCCTCCTACGCGCTCCAAATGATACACACCTTTTCAGAAAACTGGATAAAATGTTTCTCAGATCTATCTGCTCGCGTCCTAGACTGCAGCAGTGTTCTAATTGCAAAAGCAGCGAGAATCAACTCGAGTATCGTACGACCAGGGTCGTTCTGGTGAGAGCTTTTGATATAACGTAGGGCAACTGCAGAGCCTGGTATTCTGTCAAAACCATCTTGCAACGTGGTTAGAGTGTAAGCCAAGAATGCGAAGAGTGGTTCCAGCGTAGTCTTCGCGCTGTCTGCCATGGTCGTTGAGGTCGTCGTCGCGGTCGTGACAAAAAAGTGCGTTGAAACGAAATGCCAGCGATGGTTGTCAAGTTTTGGATTGCCTGAGCCGATTAGGCTTACGTTAGCGGAAATTGTAATGATTTGCTGCACATTGCCTGTTGACAAGTGCATCAAGATATCAAGAAATCTGTGCTTCGTATTCAATTACTTGGGGTATCGTTAGATGGTCATAAAAGTGGTCGTAACTGTAATAACTACTCCACAAGAAATGGGGGATCAAGAACGAAAGATCGGGGAATAATTAATGTCAAAACATGATAAGAGGCAATTAAATAACAAGTTAGCGCCAAGGTGCTTCAAAAGATGTACAGAAAAGTCCAAGAAGTTGGAGACAAATTAAGGTTTCTTATCCTGGTCGAAAAACGCAACCAGCTGCCCAACAGGAACCTTTGACGTTCCCGCTCTCCTGGTCAACGTCGCTGGCTTCCCACCTCCGTCCTTATCTTGCCTCCTCAACACGAGTGGGTCAACGAATCTTCCAGACTCGGACCCTCTCGAGCTTGCACTCCCACCACCACCAGGGCCATGACCATTTCTTCCAAAGTCGGCTGAATCAAAGTTCTCTATTGAACGAGACTTCACCCTCGGTCTGAGCGGTGGAACTAGACCAGTTGGCGCGGGCGTGGGTGTACCAGGTTGCTGGTGCTTCTTATGAAGCCCCATAACCTCGTTGAATCCATACGCTGACTGAGCCCGAATCCGACGCTTTGAAGCTGGTGAGGGCGAGGCGTCGAATCCGTCTTTGTAATCCCCTGCAGTCTGAGGAGCAAATAACTTGCGTGAGGAAGACTTCCCGACAGTATCGTCTTCAAATTCGTCCCTGAATTCCCTCTCTGTTCGTTCAGGTTCCCTCGAGTTGAATGGGTTTCCTGAGTCCAAGCCTAGAGTGCCAGGAGTCGACGAGAAAAACGCAGTGCTGGTGTTTGCAGGGACAGGTGCCCTGGGTGGACGTCCTTGCCTGGTCGTTGCTGGTGCACTGGGAGGCTGCTGCTGAGCATCACTCTCGCCGTCATCATCCGAGTCTTCATCAGGAGGGGCAACCAGAGGCTCGCCTAAAGCGACTGTATACCTCTTCCTCGGTGTAGGGCTGACGCTAGACTGGCGTCCTTGTGGAGAAGGTTTTGGCGGTGCGGTGAGGTTGGTCTGATGATGATTGGTAGAGGGGCTGTTCGTTATAGATGGTGCTTGAGGGGATATAGCACGCGCTGGTACATTAGAGGTGCTCGGAGGAGTCGAAGCTTGAGATCTCAAGGATCCATTCGAAGTTGTTTTCAAGAAACCAAGTCCTAGGCTCCTAGAAGGGGTGCTAGGATTGCCGGTGATTGAAAGTGGTCGAGTGCGTGCAATGGAGGAGAGGGATGAAACGGGAGATGTAGGAGGGGAAAAGGATGACCCTAAACTCTTTGCAGAATATGTTGGTGACATAGGGTCTGGAGGTGAGGCGTAATCGCCAGTGGGATAAGGCAGTCTGCCACCTGAAGATCTTCTTGAGGACGCTAGAGGCGGGCTAGTGGAGTCCCTGGCAGAAGAGGCAGATACCAGGCGTGAGTGTTGAGGGGTCGTGATGGGGGACGACTTCTGCACAGGTGAAACGGCCTTGATGGGTGCATCTGGCAGTCGTCTCTGTTCGGTATCGTCGTGCGTAGCAAACGAGGAACCAATATTAGGGCTGCTGGAGACCATAGGAGGTGACCTTGATGGCCCAGATGAGAGTTTGGACGGGGAAGTTGCAATCTTCGCAATCTCCCTTCCTAGTTCGCCCATCCTGCCTTGCAGCTCGGAGATGTTATCCTTCATCTCAGTAATATCTTGCTGCAGGAAGGTGGGTCCAGAAACCTTCGCGAGTTCCAAAAGTGAGTCCTGGTCTTCTCTACTGAGTTCTTTCTTCTCTTTCTTCTCCTTATCCACAAGCCATCGTTCGACGTCGCTCATCCGTTCTTCAAGGGCTCTTACATGGCCCACAGTCCATTTCTCTAGTTTTTCGAATCGCCTTGCGATGGTGAGGAGGGTGCCAGGGACATCGAGGGTTCCCTGACCGTTAAACTGCGCATACATGGGAGGCGCCTCTCTAGAAGGGGATGTTCCGCCCGTTGAGCGCATCGGAGATGGTGTAAGGTTCGGAGCCATGTTGGATATGCTGGGTCGCGAAGGCGTCGGTGACGACGGTGAAGGAGGCACAGGCTTGCGATGAACAGTCATTGGAGTTTGCGGGGTAGTCAACCTTAGCGTCGCGGGGTCCGGCGACTGTTGGGTTGGAGAGGGAGCCGCCCACTCGCGGTTCGGTTCTTTTTCCTTGCCTTTCCCTTTTTTGTCCTTGTCTTTCGCTTTGGCTTCTAGGGCGATTTGCTGGGCTGGAGTCAGGGGTTCTTTGTTCTTCTCCGGGGTAAGTTTGTTCTTAGCAGCTGCCCACCAGCTTTCCTTCTCCCTGGTGGGAGAACCAGTCGGTGTGGTTGGGTTGGGTAAAGTTTGGGAACGCGATGGAGGGGGAGGTAGGCTTTTGGTACTGCCCATCATGGCAAGTACACGTTCTTCCACCCGTCGTCGTTCTTCGGCCTCTCTTGTGAGTATTTGTTCGGCTTCACGCCTGCTTCTGTCCCGTTCGCGCTCAGCTTCAGCTTCCAGCTGAGCATCCGTAGGCAGAGAGGCCTGAGAGCGGGATCCCATGCCTCCCAGGAAGTTCCCGACGCGTGAGCTGAGATTTGCTGCCAGCTGAGATACAGAGGACGATGGAGAAGGTGATCTCTCCCTCCACTGGGCATCGTCTTCGTCGTCGTCGTCATCTAGATGATCGTCATAGTTTATTCCCGTTGATGTATCTGGTATAAATCCATTGCGAAGCGGGGATGGAGGTCGAGCCGCATGTCTTCTTTCTTCTACAGGCTATCGTTCCAATATCCATTATTAGCCTATGAACTTATGGACGAAAATAACGATGCAGACGCACTGGATTGAGCGATGAGCTTGATGCTGGCGAGGTCATTCTCCGGTGCTGCTTGATGCTTCCAGACTCCGGTGCTTGAAGGTTACC
Source organism: Clitopilus passeckerianus (assembly GCA_944990035.1). NCBI lineage: Eukaryota > Fungi > Basidiomycota > Agaricomycetes > Agaricales > Entolomataceae > Clitopilus > Clitopilus passeckerianus. The sequence continues at coordinate 388,738 of CALYLX010000071.1, forward strand.
TGGGCTTACTGACTGAGACGACCTGTGCGATAGCGAATATGCCATGGTCGCCGTCGACGATGCCCTTCTCAGTGGCTGCTTGCTGTTGCCGATGACTGCCTCAGGACTGTTGAGGCCATTCGATTTGGGAACTTGTTTGGCTTTGATTGGCACGAGCGCTTATTGCAATAGATGTCAACAAAGCCTTGGCCGCTGCCTTCAATCTCTCCCAAATTGGACTTTATCTCCAGCATCCAGGGTCATTGACTGGCATGGCTGTATGCGCCCTGAAAGGCATCCACATGCTTCCTTACTCCAAGGAGTCGACCACAAACTTGACCTTCCAGCCTCCCTATGCTCCCCCTCTTCCTTACTAGGAACATGTGCTCTGCCTGAGCGCAGGCCAATTGAATCTAATGAGTGCATATAGTGACTTGAATTCTGGAGGATCGATCAGCCAGGTCTAACATCCGGCAAAACAGTTCTGTCCCTCCACAGCTACTCGCATACCCCCTAGGAACTATGAACCCTGACCGTGACGCTACTAGGCAATGTGCATGATGACCTCAACCCGAAAATGCCACTGTCACAAGTATAAAATGACTACGGATGTTTCCTATCTGCAACCCACCCTTGCTCGCTTCAATGAGTACTCTTCAGCGTGGAGTTCCTCCAGCCGAACCGGTGCAATCAATGTCGTCTGAGTCAGCTCTGACTACAGTCGCTCCAGATTTGTCTATTGCGTAAGTATAGTGCACACACACTCAGTCCCAACATTAAGCTTTTGACAGACCAAGTGTATTCTCCCAGGCCTCCCCGTCGTGGTCGAGGGAGCCAACACCTTTTCCAACGCTGGCGGAAGTGTTTTTCACATAAACAGCCTCAGCTTACCTGTAACAATCGGTACCTCGAATAAAGTGTTGTTTGGCAGCGATACTAAAGACCTTTCGTCCCTAGATTCCCGTTTGTTTTACGAGCTGCTTATGCAGTGAGTTTTCGAATATCAACAGGAGAAGAAACGGGTTCTAATCTCGCTTTATCTCCCCAGTCTGAACAAGATGCTCAGACAGTTTCTTCGCCTCTCTCGCTTGCAAATCCATCGGTATGTGCCTTCTTGCTGACGTGAGGTCTTCTGTTAATCTTGATCCCCAAGAAGACCTCAACCTCTAGCTTTTTTCATGTCAAGCCCTCTCTGGTACCCTCAACCACGAAGTACCCTACCCCTGGAGTACCTGGAACGTGAAACAACTATTGGAGACGTCGGCCTCATCACTGCGGAAGGAGGATTTGACTTCCTGTTCAACATATGCCTTCCAGCTAACCATCCGGTCAATTGTGATCTCGTTCCGGAGGAGTTCAGTCCCATCCGAAGCTTCAATGAGTCAAGAGATCTGGACGTTAACCCGCTTGCTTGGAAGCCCGGAAGTCATGTCGCAATTCGGTCTGTAAGAAATGCGGTTCCGGTAAGTATTCTACTAAAGGTATGTGAATTCTGCTGACTCTCGCAGGTCCGCATCGGAGTTCAATGACAAATACTCTTTTGAGTGTTTTGCTGCTGACGGCGCTGTTCTGACTCTTCAGGAGGGCGCCCTTCGAGCAAATCTGCTTTCCCTAAACGATTGCTTCAAATACGCTGGGCAGAACGCCTACCACTGGTACAAGTTTGTGAACGGACCTCGAGGACGTCAGGCAGCCAGCGGTTCCCTATATCTTGTCACCGGATACGACAAAACTCGGTTTTGGGGAACCGCATCCTTCGCAAGTGTCGTCGGGCCGGGAACGTTCGACCTTACTTCCAACCCAGCTAATGCACGAAGTACTCCGGCGTCCAGACTTTGCCTACGTGTGGAGCCGGTCCGGACTGGCCACGACAATGGAAGGCCCTTTGCTTGAACAAAACGATGCACGGCAGGAACGTCCGCAGAATCAATGCACGTTCGTACGAGGATTTAGGGTCGCCCTTGGAGAAACGCTGTGGAGTTCGTTGGTTCATTCCGTGGGCGTGATACCGATTACCGAATAGAACCCAACTACGTTCTTTCAGAAGAGCAGTTTTGTCCCGTTAGCCTTAACAACGCTGAGTGGGCCAAGTTGTTGGGCCTCTCCTTAAACCTGATATCATCCACGGGCAGTTCGAAAGAGCAATCGAACGAAGTTCTCATCAAATCTGATATTCCAATCCCGAACACGGTAGGTCGGTTTCCGACTATGCTAAAACTCCTGCCTGGCTAGTCACGAACAGAACCTTCATCCTTCTACAGTGATTAACCGCCACATTCTAGGAAAGGTATGCCGTCTTTCAACTATCGATTGTGGTGACATTCCGCCTGACATTGGGATTGTTCTACAGTTTCCATGACGACATTTGGTGTTCGGTAATCTATGAGGTATACTCCCTTTATGACATTCATGCCCCCCCCCCCTGCAGTACTAATAAAATACCAGGGAGAGGCTACCCTACCCGATGGCAAACAACTCCTCCAGAGGGTTTACCACCGCTGTGATCTAGTGAGTTACCACGGTACGAGCCTCCCCGTTGATTCAAACAGGCCCAGCTAAGAGCATTCACTAGGAGTACACGCATTCCAAGGGACCGGCTCCACGTATTCCACCCACACCCGACCTACCCCAGCCAAAGACTTCGTGACCTTTGACTTGATGAATCACCTGAAGGCTCGAATAGCACAAGAACGGCTTCTTTTTTTGAGGGACAACATCCATAAACTAATCAAATCCGGAAACCTCGATTCAGTAGATGCGAAAGGGCGGACGGCCCTCTCGTTGGCTGCTGAGGGTGGCTTTGAGCTAATCGCCAAATCACTTCTTTGCATGCCTGGAATTGACATAGACCCGCCAACCGCGAATGGACGAACCCACTCTCTTTAGCTTCAGAGAAGGGGTACAGTAGCATCGTTCGACGACGCCTTGAAGAACCAGAAGTCAACCCGAATTCAAGGGATAATCGAGGATGGACACCCCTTGCGTTCGCGGCTTACAACGGCCACCGAGATGTTACCTGCTTGCTTCTCCTGCAAAATGAGGTCATCCACTGGCCGTCGAGCTCTCAAATCTGGAAAAATCGGGTCCAGATTTGGAGGACGTCGGCGGAGCGACCGCACTTTCTCTGGCTGCAACGTACGGTCATGTGGGCGTTGTTGAACTGTTGTTGGCTGCAGGATTTTGACGTAATCACGCCGCTGCTGCTGGCAGCGACGGATGGCCATACCAGTGTTGCAAGGGCTCTTCTCGGTACGCGACGGGTCGGCCCGGACGTCAAGAATGTGGCTCATCCGAGTCCTCTTTTACTCGCATCGAAGGGGGCATTCGGAAGCGTCGTCGACTATTGCTTCGATTCACCCGAAATGCAGATTCGAGGGAATACGACAACTGGACCCCGCTGTCTTACGCTGCAGAGCAGGGAAGAGTACACATTGTGATTTCGCTCCTCCGGACAGATGGGGTCAATCCAGACCTGGCAAACCGGTGGAATGGCTGGACACCAATGTTCTATGCCGTCAATGCAGGTCGCCATGCCGTCGTCGAGAGACTACTCAAGTCTGGGGTGGACCCTGGTTGACAAGATTTCTTGGACAGAACGCCTCTGACACTTGCGGTGGAGAAGGGATACAGGAAGATTGTTGAGATTCTTATGCACCAAAGAAATATCAGGATCCATTCAGCAGATAGATGGGGCCGAATGGCTCTTTCGTACGCAACCCAAGAAGGTCACGCTGCCGTAGTTGCAATGCTTCTCAACAAGCCGGCACGAAGCCAACCGCCGAGGATGCTTCCGGCCTAATCGCCTTCAAGTACGCTTTCCATTCTGGTACGGGGCCCATCGTTTCGCTGTAAATGGAACGGGAGAAGGAGAGATAGAGAGCCTTTAAGATCGAAATAGAACCTTGCCTCGACAGCGTATTTTCACGACAGTGTATTTTATATTACCCGCCAACGCTGACTGGTGCTAATATATTCAGTAGGATTACTCCTGACGCCAGCCTGCCGCTTAGACCAAGACTGAGCACCTAGGCTGTATTGCAATTCAGATTGGATATTTCTGTTAATGGCACTAGATTCGGGTCCAATACCAAGGCATCATTCATTCAGCGCCCACGTATGGGGCTACGGGAACTGTGGTCCGTGAGGTAGCGACGATTTTGTTTGCTCGGTCACCCTACTTCGTCAAGTGACCCAATCGATCAACGTCTTGCTTCTACCGGCCCATAGCCGCCCTCGAAGGAGTGGCGTTAGCATGATGGTCATTTTCCCGAGGCTGTCGGGGAACCAGCGTCTCGCTAGCCCACTTGGTTGAGGGTATGAACATCTCGCTCCAGACTTTACCTCGTACAGTGAGTGGGCTGCGAGCCGTCATTCAAGACTGATACCCAACGCACTGATGGAAGTCAAATAATAGTAGGCCAGTCGGAATTAACGCTTGACTTCTATGGCGTTTCTGTGGATTCCTGCAGCTCTCTCTAGCTAACATTTCCCGACAATGCGGGGAAAGAATTACTTGCCGCCTTCCTCATCAACGGCAGCTTGCGTTATTTACCTGATACGGGTGAACAAATACAGGTCTCAAGATAGCAATATGCTATGACGGTATATAATATCATGGCGACCCGGATTCCCATACCGTGAGGACGTTCTTGTTCCCGCCTCTGCTCACGACCAACCATGACGTTTGCCCTACGAACCACGTTTTACAGTTAAGATCTCTCTTCCACTCTGATTGCGCTCTAATGCAGATGCACGCCGCTCTTCCAGGCTGCTTGGTGACTCTCGGAATCTCTCATAATATCTTGATGATTGTATTCTCGATGTTCTCTGGGCCTACGAGTACGTCTTTTCAGAGATCAGAATGCATATGGGACCGAACTAATCCACAAATTAGGCCTAGTTGCAAGGGTGGGCATTCCATTTGCGTTCTTGAGTTGGATCGGAACAGGGGTCCTGTGAGCTGCCTAAACTTGCTAGGAATCTCGTCGCATTGTGTCATTTGCTCAACGAACCTCAGGTTATATTATAACGGAAGCCCCCACTCGTCTCACATGCTGACTCGGGCTTGGACACACTTGATATTTTTCATACTCACATTATTTACCTGGATCGGTGAGTGCTTGCTAAATTCGCTTCTAAAAGGATGTGTTGAGCTTAAAAGCAATCTATAGCATTCATCGTGGTTTTTACACTTTCAACGCGTTCAGCCTGCGAGATGGCTAAGACCCATAGCGGGCTTAAAACCACGGGCAGTCCTGCGGGCTGTAATTTTGGCTTCATCGTCGCTGGAGCGTCAGCTGGCGTGGCCGGTCTGGGTTAGTGATTCTCCAAACTAGCACTTCGGCCGCCGCTGATCCTCTGGCTCTCAGCTGTAGCATGTGCTATAACTGTTGGTATCACGGCAAGAAGGTTGGCGCATGGCCTGGCTTCAAATATCGCGACAAGAGACTTCCCACACCAGTCAGATACAGATTCGGTGCAACGTCTTACCTCACAGGTACAATGAGATATGGTGCGCACAACTGTAGAAAAATTTGTGTACGATAGAGTGAGGTGTTGAATGTTATCAATGATCAGCTTATCGAGAGGCTGTACGGTGATGAAATAAACAGGGATGACTGCTCCTTGTCGCCGTTCGCAATTCCTTCCTCCCCGGACCCCCGCCTCATATGGGTCGGATGGAATGGAGAAGAGTCGACTTGCATGGTTGCCCAGAAGGTATCGCCTCCTTGGCTCAGTTGGCTAGAGCGCAGGTCTCATAGCTCGCCTATGACGCATCTTTGAATGTGCAATCCTGAGGTCGCAAGTTCGAGCCTTGCAGGGGGCAAAACTGGTTGCGTGTTTTGTCCTTTCTTTGATACGGTACTACTTGGTGTTCGCGGTTTGAAATTATCATCGCCTTCACCAACTCCCCTCAACAAGAATTTTCGGACGATTCTGTTTCAAAGGCCTGCAACCGAATATTGAATTAATGAAGGAGACACAGCCACGATAGATCTTGGCAAAGACCATATGGATCTCGAGGTAATTGACATCGGACGGGCTTGGCTAGCCTCGACTGCCTTCGACTGCGCAGCAGGAGTGGGGCAAGGCATATCACGAGGAACTATAAGAACGACTCGACCTCAGGAGGACGAAGCTCGGCTCCCTATTGCTTTCGAGTGGAACTGATCCTCTACCATGCCGTTCAATTTTTTTGCACTACGGACAACGCTGTACAGTTCGTCATGGCTAATGCTCTACTATGGAACCTCGTCGACACTCATCCGATTAATCTCTCAGGCTTCGTACTCGTCACATCGTTAGCTCAGATAGTATCCAGTGTATGGGCAGTTGCGTACCCAGAATCCACATCATTCCTGAGTATGAATCATCCCTGAATCAAACGGCAGACACGTCTCTAATCTCACTTTCCTAGGACCCTTCTCTGCAGTCTATGTTGCCTTTTCGATTATCGCCACTTCGATGACGAGTGTCATGTACGGTTTTTTTCTGCCGTCAAGCCTGTGTAGAACTTGCACGACTAATTCCATAACTTCCCCACAAGGCTGTATTTCAATGGTAGGCCGCAATCGAATCATAAGCTTACACAAGCCTCCTCGCATCTGCTGGTCTTTTCCGCCTATTCAGTGATTTGGCTTGGTTCGTTGTTACTTCATTTATGGTTTCAGCCTTTCACTAACCTCTCTGAAGTGCTTGTCATAACGATGGCAACCCAAACGACGCAGTGCGACTTTACCCACGTAATCTCTGACGGGTTCTACGATGAATGGTGTTCCTCTGTGTTCGTTCTGACCATACTGTCATCCATTTTCATAGGTTTTTGTCAGTCAGATTCCTTGGCTTCTCATTCCATGGCTCATTCTTGTTTTCTCCTGCAGCGGCAGCAAGCGTACTGTCGATTTACCTCAGCGTAAAGTACCATGGAGGTGGATTCTCTGGAAACATCGCCGCTCGAGATAAGAAGTTCTTGAAGCCCGCATCTACTGAGGAGAACTATACAGAAATGACCTGAACCTGCTTTCTGGATAGGTGATATGGTATGGGTAGACAACAATGGACCTTTCTCTGTACTTCCTTAAGATTATTCACTAGACGTCTATACGATACTTACGACTTCGCTAATCATTACGATATTTTGCACATAAAACCCGACCTGGAGACATGGAAAGGTATGTCTAGGTGTCCGTTCCTCAACCCTTCCCTTTCCTCCGAAATCTTGTCGCACGATCCGCGTGCTACATTCCGGATAGGCGCTCATGAGCGCCCCACTCTATCAAATCCGCCGGGACTGGGAGAACTGGGTCATACCGCACTGTCTACCGTAGATCTTTAAATGATGGAAGGGTTTCGGATAAGCTGGAATCGATACCCGAGCTCTCCTTCCGGAAAAGTTGAGCGGCTGCATATTGAGAAGAGTTGTTGGATCGTGTATTTTTCTGCCGTTGACCTTGCTCTCCCCAAACAATCCTGGATCCGCGCTCGATCCGAACTCGTTGGCATTGAAATTGCCGCCGGATCTCAATAGCACCTCAATAGTAGATGCCTAAGGATTCAGATAGTTGGGCAATATTATTTGCACATTTCGTCCAGTTTAATTCGAGACTCGCTTGGTCTTCCTAAATGAAAAGCATTGGAGTTCCTTCACCGACGTTCCTTAGCGAGAGGTTTGGGGCGAATCTGTTTTAAAGGCCTGAAACCGAACTATGAAGGAGACACAGCCACAATAGATCTTGGCAAAGACCATATCCATCGGGGATTGACATCGAACGGGCTTGGCTAGCCTATAATGCGCAACGGGTGGGGCAAGGTGGAATGCATATCACGAGGGACTATAAAGAGCGACTTGAGCTCAGGAGGACGAAGCTCGGTTCCCTATCGCTCACATCGCTCACGACTGAAACTCGGCATCTACCATGTCGTTCAATTGGTTTGCACTACGGACAACGCTTTACAGTTCGTCATGCCCAATGCTATCCTATGGAACCTTGTCGGGATTTATCTGATTAATCTCTCAGGCTTGGCCCTTGCTACATCGTTAACTCAGGTAGCATTCAGTCTATGGGCAGTTTTGTGGCCAGTTATCGCATCACACATAAGCACGTATCTTCCCTGAACCAACAACAGACACGTCTCTAATTTCAGTTTAGAACCCTTCACGGCAATCTATGTTGGTTTCGCGATTATCACCGCTTCGGTGACGAGCGTCATGTACGGTTTTCTCTGCCGTCAAGCCTGCGTAGAACTTGCACGACTCATCCTACAACTCCCCCTAGGCTGTTTTTCAATGGTAGACCGCAATCGACTCATACGCTTACAAAAGCCTCCTCGCACCTTGTGGTCTTTTCTGCCTATTCATTAATTTGGGTTGGTCCGTGTGCTCCTCTTACTATGGTTCAGCCTTTCACTAACTCGCCGAAGTACTTATCATCATGATCGCAACCCAAACGGTTAAGGAGTGCAACTATACAGAACCCTCTGATGGAATCGCTGATACATGGTGTTTCTTTGGAACCCTTCTGAGCGCATTGGCAGCCTTCCTCGTTGCTCTTTGTCAGTCAAATTCCTTAGCTTCTCGATCCACATCTCATCTTTGTTTCCTCATATAGCGGTAGCAAGCATAGTGTCGATTTACCTCGGTGTAAAGCACCGCGGAGGTGATTTCTCTGAAAACATTGCGATTGCAGATAGGAAGTTCTTGAAGCCGGCATCTACCGTGGAGAGCTTCACTGAATTGACCTGAGTTTGCTTTTCGAGGCGACACAGGTGGACATTGACGGACCTTTGTACAACTATACACCGCTTACGACTCCTCTAATTATCACGATATTTTACACGGCCATGCATCAAACCCAGGCTACCCACCTGGAAGGCATGGAGAGGGCATACCGAAGTGTGCCTTCCGAATTCTCGTTCATGATTTGCGTATAACACTCCGAGTAGATAGGGACACTCATCACTTTATCAAAGCCGGATGAAATGAACCATATTGCACTGTTAGATCTTGATGGAAGCCTTTTGAATGAGCCAGAGGTGATATAAATCTATCATCCGAGCTCTGTCTCCGAGCTTGAGCGGATGCATATCGAGAAGCGTCGGACCATGCGTATTCTGCTACAGAATTTGCTCACCCAAATTTACAGTATCCTGGATCTTGGGTGCCGAAGTCGTTTACATCGAAGTTGGATTTCAACAGACGCCTAAGTAGTAAGAATGGTTCTGGTAGTTGATTTCCAATTTGTTTTATCAAAGATCAGTCGGTGCGTACGGGGGTAATCACAATGTGCCAACCTCAAAACCATCCGTAGATCTGCATGAACGCTCAATGATGCTGCTCGGAATCCCGTGCCTCGAGACGACTAATAAATCAGATTCACTTTGATGCGTTCACCTACTTTGGCTTATAGAATGAGCGGCATTCAGGGCAGTACGGTGGAGTGCACCAGTCGGCCGAGCGGCGATTGTTGGTCAATGGTCAGCCCCCCACATCCTGCGTGTTTTAACATCTCATATATCATTTCACGATTTTTATCATGAGTTGCCGGCCAATCCTGATCATCCTCTCCACATGCATTCCTATGCTCTAGGGATGCCAGAACCGTCCTCATCATGATATAGCACAGCCGACAGAGATCGACAGTTTGTATAAAAAAGCGACCAACATGGCCATGAAGCACCCAGGAAGCTCTTCCATCGAATTCTAGCACACCCACCTAGGTCCTCATATCTTCACCATGAAATTCTCTTCAGCCTTCATCGTTTCTTGCCTCGCTGCACTTGCTGTCGCGTCCCCCACCACCGTGGAAGAGGCTACTGGCCGCGAACTCAAGTTCGCAGAGAGAGCACCTACTGGCACCCTTACTGCACGCTCCACCACCGGTACAGTCCTTGCCGAGGCCTTGAAGTGCAGGACTTGCCCCAAGACGTCTTGCACAGCTGTCAGGCAATACTCGAAGAACCAGGTAAGCCTTCATATATGTCTGCAGGACCCAGAGCACCGTGATTAATGTTTCTCTCCAGAAAGTGACGGTTACTTGCGCTCAGTACACTGGAACGACCCCTGTGGAAGGAAACAAGTGAGTCGTATGGCAAATTTGGGATTGACGACCTGATTGAAAATACCTATTAGATATTGGGATAAGACCGCTGACGGATGCTGGGTTGCAGAATATTACATGTGGTTCAGTGAGTCCTTGATCTGATTGGTGACTTCTGCGCCTCTCATAGCTTTGTGAATTTAGCCATCAGCCCCAACAACTGCTAAGCACCAAGTTTCTGGAGCGAGGAGGATGGAAGAGTCGCCGTGTTATTCAGGTAGCCCCGAATATTCGCATAAGCCCTTCCTAGAATCCATTCGATTTACATCGAACAATGTCTTGATTGTGAGCAAGTCTAAGAAACGTCTGCATTTCACTACAAAGGTTCCACTCGTTTCTTTTCTCTTTGTGGGCTCCCTGGCCTCAAGCTAGCTCAGCAGCAAAAGAGCATACCTAACAGTGTTTCCGGTGGAAGCCGGTAAGGAAGAAGCCTGACGGTGAAAAGTCACGCTGATCGTAGATCAACGCTAGACTTGTATGGAGCGGCCACTTCCGTTCCGGCATGGCATAAACTCGGATGGAGGCTGCCGCTATCACCAGCGTTAGACCCTTTAGGGATCAGTTCATTGGCTGGATTTTGGGGGTTAGACACATAGATGCAGGTTCTGGTCTAGTAATCATCCTCGGCAATTCAATATTTGGCTAGGACATGTCACATTTCGTATGAAGACCGGCATGCCGCCAGCTGGATATCCAGCGTGACAAGCAGATCGGCATTCTTCTGTGGAGGTATATACCATCAGGGTTAACATCACCCTCCTGGCATTGTTTTGGCAACCTACAATTACAGGCAAGGTAGTAAACATATATCTATGAGCAGGCGAGCCCACTGCACGACAGGGTAATAAACCGCGTATCCCCAAAAAGCATACTTAACAGGATGCAGTTTATGCGACAACGAACGCCAACTGAAGTCAAGCACGTTGGTACGGGTTGACATGACGCCAATAGCTCGCGGATCCATCCACAGAGGTATAGTAAAACGAGCACTGGCCCATAATGAACCGTGGACACCCCATTCTGGATATCTGCCACGCAGATTGGGGCGGAGGTACTGCCTGAGCCTCTCAATAAACACCGGGTATCGAGAGGGTCGTGCTTGATCATCAGATGATGGAACAAACCAGTTTAAGTAGCGATCTGGGTCAGGGAAGAAGTCCCAAGACGCCAGATCGCAGGACTTCCAATGGAAATGGCCGTCTTCTGAAGGGGATGGGAAAGAACGACGTGAGGGCGAGTGTAGCGAGTACCAAATTACAATGCGTTGTACTCTGTCAGGAGGTAAGGCACAGGTTTAATCGAAGAGACAATACCCACCAAAGGGGAGTCTCGTATGGCTTGAATACGCTCCGAAACTTGGAAGTCATCCGTAGTTGACGAAAGGAATGGATTGAGGTGATGCAATGATTGATGATCACAGGAAAATTACTGTGTATAGATAAAAAATTAGCTAAGGATCAAGAAATCGACTTAACCTAGTGATGTATTCACACGAGACTTAAGCACCCATAAAAGGCAAATTATGAGTTTATGGACCAATCGAAATTAGAGAAATACCAATTACAAACAAGCAAAAATATTGTAAAGTTTTGGAACTTTGGACGCTGGAAAGAACTCAATGGAGTATCCACTCCATCCTCGTAATTTTGCGGGCGATCACTTTTCTTCCAAACCATCACGGCCAAAATATGGGCTTTCAATATGTTATCGGTACTTTGCAATCGCGACATACGGTGACGTTAAGAATGACCCAACTACGCCAGAGCACATGGAAGAAGACGAAGACACACCAAAATCTATACCACCATGGGTAGAACTCGAGTATGCGGTACGCGGTCCGTTCTCCAGAACCTGAGCCCATTCGATCGAGTTGGCGCCAATACTGACAGTGTATGCTCTTAGCACATGCGAACTCTAGCGGGTGCAGGTGCTCATGTTCACTTTACGCACCTCACAAAATCGTCGAGGGATGCACTTGCCAGTGCTTGGAGTGACACAGAAACCCTTTCATCTGATGATGCTGGCACACTGGCAGCAGCGACAGGCTACGAATGTTCCGTTATGGAACTCATGAAGCAGAAGGGTATATCGGTGGAGAAAGTTTGTCTCCTTGACCCTAAGGGAGAGAGGGATTTGTCGCCGGAGGACGGCGATGGTCGATTCGAGATGTTTCTTTTTGGTGTAAGTTTCTGCTCGAGTACTTGATGCTCTTATACTGACAAATGGTTAAAGGGCATTTTAGGTACGTGTTCCTTGCGGTCCCCGAAGCTGCCATGAAACCTAAACTACCTACAGGCGATGATCCCCCTCGGGATCGCACAGCCGAACTTCGCGGCTTGGGATTCCCTGGTCGTCGGCTGGGTCCCGTACAGATGACCACTGACACAGCGTTGGGGGCCACAAAACTGGTCGTCCAGGACGGGATTCCCTTGGATGAGATCCCATATATGGTGAGTCGTCCCGAAGGTCAAATCCGAGATCTGACCGGTCGTCGCGCTGGACAGGACTTCCCAACAATACAATTCAATGCCAAAGAATCAGTTGAAATGCCTTTCAGTAAGCACTACGCCCTCTCCTGTTTCATTTACTTGTTTGTTTATCTTATTCTCATAGGGTACATCAAGGATGGGGAAGAGCCAAAGTTGCCTCCAGGGATGCGACAGCTGTTACACGAAGATCTCAATAAATCCTTCGATTTCTGACAGCCTTTCTGGTAGACCACAATTACATTAGCATTGTCAAGGTGTAGAGCGGTAGCATTATATGTACATGAAACCTGCATGCACATGCTTCGCCAGCAGCTACCTATCGAATGATGCACGACTGATACACGACAAGTTATGAAGTCCGGTGAGGTGAGGTGTGAATGCGAAGAAATGAGGATTTTGGCACAGAAAATACGACGTAACATGATATGCAAATGAACATTGATGATCGTCTCCGATGATTAGTAGCACAGATAATGACAAATAGACAGACAAATGAACCTTGGTATAAGTACTAGTTGTAAATGAGGAATTGAGTAAACCATTCTAGAAGTACATGCAAGAAAATATTTGTCCGAAATTTGGAAGGGCCAAGAGGTTATGTCGTGCTCAATCTGGAAAGCCTCTGCAGAGTCTGATGACCGTCGACGGGAGGGCTTGCTTTGACGTCCCAAGGTGCAGGTATCCTTGCTACCTCGGCTAAGTTCTGGTCGGCCCTGGCATCATTCATCCTGTCACGATCATTCATTCCCATGCGAGCATGACACCGCACAAGGCGTAGCTTCGTCCGCTTAATCCCTACGGAAGGTAGGTCAGCATCGTCGGATACAAAGCAGAGAAGAACATACAAGTAGCAATAGTCTCCCTATCTTCCTCCATGAAGGGGTTGCCCGATTGCAGAAGGTCGTCCTGCAGCGCATACAGACACCACAAGCTCTCGTCGTACAGCTTCTCGCATTCGTCCGGACTGGCTTGTTGATCAAGAAGCTCCTTGCGGGCAGCAGTTCGACTCTGGACGAGAAATAATGAGAACATTGGGCATTAGGGAGATCAAAAGACCTTACAAGGACCAAAGCCCTATCATACACCAGCTGGTCCAGCCAGCTCTTAGGTCCGTCGTATTGCACGGGTAACCACGTCTTTACCAGGGCCGCTCGGTCGTTACATTTGATGAAATGCTCCTTGAACCATTGTAAAGCTGTATGACAACGATCGTTAGCACCTTGGGTTCCGGAAATTTCAACGAAAGAGCTACGAACCAACATCGAATCCCTCACTGACCACCCAGCCGCCATCGGGAAATCTCATCCTCATATGTTCTTGGAATACCCTGAGCCTGTCAATCCCCTTCTGGGCGAAGCTCATGAGAAGGATATACACCGCAACACAGGTGACAGCATTATATTCCGCTTCCATATGTTCCAGTTTCCGCCGACGGGCTACTCTTGGAGATTCTGACGGCAGTGGGGTGAACTTCGATGGATCGGGTAATGGTTCTGGATAGCCATGTTCTGTCAGCAAATATGGTCGGAAGAGAAGATTCGACTTACTCTGAGGAACAGCCTTGACATATTCATACATCTCATCTGCCCACCTAGTCAACACATCCGTCTTCTGCGCCAACTCCTCCAACCCAGCAAGCAGCTCTTCCTCCATCGGATCGGGCTCTGACTGTCCATCCTTTGTCGTACGACCATTTGTCCCATCGCCATCTGTAGGCGGGAGTAAAATTGGCTGCCTTCTTGGTGATCCAGGTAAACTGCCGGTCCCGGTACCAACCAATCCAGCGGTTGGGGACGATGATATAGAACCTGCTCTGGAATGAGTTCCTGAGCCTACAGCCGAAGGTGGAGCACTGGTGCCAAACAACTTCCTCGTTGCAAGGCTTATCGCTTTGTGTAGTGCGTTGCTTGCGGCTCTGCTGGCGATGCTTGATGGTGAGCTTGATAGCTGAGGAGGGGCGGGGAGTATGCCCGGCGCATGCGTTGGAATTACAGGAGAACTGATGGTGTGAGAGGGAGGTGGTGGTGGGAAGGTTATAGGCTGAGTAACAGCTGGCCTATCGCTCGACATGCGAGGATGGGAGGGGCCTTGAGAGGATGTAGGATTTCGAGTGCCTGGCACATAGTAATCTCGAGGAGAATCTTCAATTGTAGGCGTTGATGGCTCTTCTCTATCATTTAGTGGACCTCGTCGTCTCCGATTATCTGAAGTCAGTTCTGTAAATATTTGTGCGATTAGTTCCTTTGTATTGGCTGGTACGGATGAAGAAAACAAACCGTCGATGGCCCGATTGAACTCTACCGCCCTGGTGTCGCCAATAAAGACGTATTCTCGCCTTAACAAACCATCCTCCTCAGTTTCTCCAGGTATTATGGACCCCTCAGTCGAAAGTGGCTTCAGGTTGCGTGGTCGTGTAGATGTCAAGCCTTGGGTTCCGGATATAGGTGGCAACGCGGACGTAGGGTTTCGAGGGGACCCACGCGGCGAAGCGGAGGGGTGCTGTGTGGGCGGAGCAGTGGCGGCAGCATGAAGTCCTGGTCTTCTCGGCGAGGTCGGCGATGGTATCTCTGGGCTACAAAGAAAGGTGAGTATATGCGTCGTCTACGAGCAGTGCGTAGACTTACGGCAATGCAACAGGCGCCTGTCTGGGAGTTCGTTCCCTTTCCTTTCCTTTTGGAGACGTTTCATCCCCAGATGGCCGTCTGAACTGGATCTTGCTCGGAGGAATCATAGCTTTCATATCAAGCACCTCGGGTGGGATATGCTTGTGGTGCTCAGGCGTCGTAGGCCTCCCTTCTCTATACCCATCTTCTTCTGAGTAGCCAACCCCACTGCCTGCCTGTCCCTTCCCATCTTCTTCTCCAGGGCCGAGCCCAGCACTTGCCCCCGAATTTGCCAACGAGGCTGGAAGACTTGGTCCGGCTGTGGAGGACTGCCTCGACGTGACGCCAGATCCAGCTCCAGGTCTCGGGAACTTCGAGTTCGCCAATGCTTGAGAACCGAAGAACTCATCGAATGTCGCACGTTCAATCGGGTTCCTCTTGAGCAAAGTTCGGATGAGCTTCTTGATATCCTCTGGTACGACCTGGATCTCCTCCTTCTTCCCATCCTTGCCTATCCTCGTTATCGTCTTGCCACTGGCCCCTCCAGGTTTAGCGCCTGCAGCTATGGCATCCTCATCGGGGAACCTCACCCCTTTACTGTTCTCGATCCTCTTTAGCAGCTCAATATGGTTCATCGCCCGGAATGGTGGTTTCCCTGTACACATTTCGTACACCACAGCCCCAACGCTCCATAAATCTGCTTTGGCGTCGTACTTCTCATATCGTAGGATTTCGGGTGCCATGTACAGGGGTGATCCACAGAGTGTCTCGGCGAGCATCGCGTTTGGCAGGGAACGGGCGAAGCCGAAGTCAGCAATTTTGAGCAGTGGGACGCCGAGAGGGTGGCCTCTTGATAGATCGGATGAAGAGGCAGGGTTAAGGAGAAGATTCTAGGCGCATGTAGTCAATAACGGAACGAACTAGCGGCCATTCAAGGACATACCTGTGGTTTGATATCTCTGTGAATCAGATTCCTGTTCCTCAAGAACTTGAGCGCTCTGGCAAGCTGTCTCAAGAAGCTCCTAACAACCACCTCGTCGAGTCCACCAGTGCGCGGGTGCGGATAATACTGCGGCGCTGCTCCTGGTGAAGGGACATACTCCAAGCCTTCAACTCTGCCTCGTAGCTTGATGTAGTTTGTTAGATCGCCGCCCGAGCAGAATTCGATGATAAGATATATGTGTTTGCTGGCGCGCTGCGAAACAAAGAAAATGTCAGGACATAGATAAAGGAGAACAGGCTGTATGGGCACCATAACGTCGATAAGCTTGGTAATATGTCGGTGCGATAGTGACTTCAGTATCTGAATTTCGCTCTGCAGATTCTCAAAGAGCTTTGCCGTCAAGTTGTCCCTTTGTACCGTCTTGATAGCGACCTGTTGTCGTGTGCCCTATTTGAACAGCATCCCTGAGCTCAACTCTGCTGCTGCGATACAGAACACCGTGAAAGGAACAAACCTCATGATATCCTTTGTACACTGTGGCAAAGCTTCCCTTGCCTACCCTGCTCACAATCACGTAGGGCTTGATTTCCTCTTCCTCCTCCCACTTCTTCTTCTCTTTCTCCCCCTTCTCATTCTGGCGGCCGGGAGACATAGTGCCGCCTCAGACAGTCGATATTGAGGTCTTCTCTTGAAGAATCGTCTGGGATTATAATCCGATGAAGGTCTGGTATAAAGCCAGAGACTGCGCGGTCAAAGCCAATGGGGTTTGCGATATAGGCAATGGTGGATTCCTTGATGAGCGCTCGTCTCAGGGATCGGGTTCGTTAGGCTTCAAAGGAGCCTGTCCAGCGTCAAGACTGGTCTTTGCGTTCGTCGATGTAAAAGTACAAGAAAGAGTGACGAAAACTCTGAGTAAAGACCGATACGGCCTGGCCAGGTTGAAGTCACGGCTCAGAGCCCGTGCCAATGTTGCAATGAACGCGGGGGGCGGTACGGTTCAACCCAAATTAGGCTAGCTGGCCTCACGAAGGCTGACTAAGCCCCGGTTGATCGTTGGGAGAGGACAAATCCGGTTCCGGCGTCTCTGCCAGCTGGCGTGCCGTCAAGTCAGAATGACCAGGCTCAGGGCTGAAGTGTCTTTAGCTTCAAACCTATAAATTGTGCCACGGCGCGGCTGGCAGGATCTTTACTCGCACTCTTGAACGATATATTCCGATAACGACGTTTTTCAGTCAGATTAAGCTAAAATATGGGTTCAAAACGCACCAAAGGCAGGCGGACTGGAAGCCCCAGTTCCGCGTCTGCCACCAAGAAGAATGAAACACCTACCGACAGTCGGGGTCTGTCTCCAGTTTTCAGAACCCAGGAAGGAATACGAAAATCCTCCAGATCGAAACGCAGGCAGACTGAAGCTAGCAAATCCACTTCAGATAGTTCAAGCAATAGAGAAGGTATTGCGATGGCTGCGACCGCCGCTGGACTGGCAACCTTACCGGCAGAGCTTCTGGTGGAAATTATCTCATATCTTCCGGCGTTGAAGCTTCCTTCAAGACCAACCTATCTGAACCGATCCCTCAAAACAAACACGGACTGGAACGCATCAACTTTCTGCGTGCAATCTCACAAACCTGCCGTTCATTGCGAAGCTTCTGCTTACCTCTGTGCTGGGAGACTATTGAAGTTATTTCATGTCCCACAGATAAGTTGAAGAAGCCGGGCCAGTGGCAGAAGCATGTGGCGATTGAGTTGGTCAGTCAGCTTGAGATCGTAACAATTCGAGACCCTTCGCTCGCGCAGTATGTCAAGTAAGTGCTCAGTGCCATTTCAATTCTGTTCTTGTTCCTAACCAAAGCTGCCTCGCAGAGTCGTCAATGTTATGATTACTCCTTATTCAATTAGGGGTGTCGTAGAGGAGCTAGGTTGTTCCCTTCCTCTGTTTCCAAACCTCGCGACGGTACAAATCCTTGGAAACGCAATGTACCACCCGGGGTTAGAATTTCACTTCGGAAATGCATTCAAGAATATACTTCTTCCGAGCGTGCGCAGCCTAGCTGCCATTCCTGCTGCTGCTGCTCTTCTGAAATGCTGTCCTGGCGTTGTTCAGCTTATCCCGTACCACCTTTCATTGGGCATGAAGGAGAATCTGAAGTTTCTTCCAAACGCAGAAGAGCTTTATGGTGTTTCTTTCTCGGATCCTTTCCTCTTGGGTAAGTGGCTTGCAGAATATGACTGCCCGCAATATCGTCGCTAATATCCTCTTTCCTTAGAAAATGTCCTAGTAAAATGTCCCAAATTGAGGGTGGCCGACGTTTGGCAAGCCTATACGACCAATGTTCCAGCTTTCATTCCGGTAGGTCCTTTTTACAGCAGTTGTAAGGTTCCCCAGGCTAAAATTCTGTCAAACTCAGGATTGCCTTGAACAGATTATGCAGCTCGAAACCTCCACTGTATCCGCATCCACTGGGTTACCTTACCGCACCATAACTCGCTTGCAAGGGCAAGGTCCGCGATGCAGGACCACCGCAACCACTGCAGGGACGTCCCAAATGCGTAATCGAAGTAGCTACGTGGTTGAACGGTAGCGGCAAGGAGCATCATCTTATTTCTGGGACGATGAGCTCTGGGGAAGTCTGTCCGTATCTCTGAGCGTATGCATATACTCCGGCACGATTCGAATAACTATTCATACACAAAGGACTTCACCTCTCCCTTTAGCCTTACCATGACACATTTAACCTCTTTTCTCGTTGGAGTCTAAATCTGCCGATGGGTGTGCAAACTCAACGAAGAGATCTCGTGATCGAGCCATTTGGAATGAATATCCTCTTATCTAAAGGGAAGAGGTTTCCACACGGGCACAACCACATTATAAGCTTTGAGCCTTATAGCCAATGCTACCAAACTGTAGCTCTACATGGAAAAAAAATGCAACAGTCGCTCAGAGATACACGCAAGCTTCCCCCGAAGCTATATTTCCAGCAACCAAATGATGCACCTTCCACGTCGAGGTACCGTCCACATATTCCTCGATCACACATTTATGGGCGCCCGGTTGCCGAGACGCCGTCACCCGGAAGACGGCTTTCATGTTTTCCAACACAGCCTTGTTGTGATGAAAAGACGAGGTTTTACTGGTAGAGCAGTAGATACTCCGCCAATGGATACGAATGCAGCAGAGTTCCCGTAACATATACAGCGCTCTTGGGGTTTTCTGGTTTCCATGATACCGTCAGTTGTGTGATTTGTGACGGCGAAGAAGGATTACAAACAGGCAGCCTTCGGAAGTCGAGATCTTCAAGGTCCTGATAGAAGTTGATGAATTTTGTTTTGGGACACTTCCAAAGGATATAATCTGTGCGCATATAGATGTTAGTTGTTAGCTCAGTAGGGAAGGAAATGACGTCACCAAGACGCTCGCGTTTTGTAAGGTCGATGTTATGAAGTTCCTCAAGCAATGGCATGTTAAGGAACTCCAAGGCCGCAAGGTGTGGATTATGGAGAGGGGCAAACACCCGAATGCCTTCGCAGCAGCGAAGGACAGGAATAGCCGCAGGAACAGGGATAGCCAAAGTATGTACACCTGGGAGCCGCACATTCCCGAAGGCCCTACTGAAATAAGGGGTCCTACTTGCATCCCCTTCGCCTAGAACCTGGAGGGTATGAAGTTTCGGGAAAAAGGAAAGGCAACGTGCTAGCTCCGCGAATACCCCCCTCGTCGCAGAAGAAGTAATCATGACGTTCACCACCCTGGAAAAGAGCAATATTTGAGCAAAGATGGCAAATAAAATTTGACAGTATGGCTTACTTGACATGCTGAGCCAGAGAAGGATCTCTAATTGTGACGATTTCGAGCTGGCGGACCAGCTCCGTGGCCATATACTTTTGCCAATCTCCTTTCATAGTCTTTTCGTTGCATGAAACCACTTCAATTGCTTCCCAGCACAGAGGTTCGCAGTAATTTCGAAGGGAGCGGCAGGTGTGCGATAGAGCACGTAGGAAATTCAAACGTTCCAGGCCGTGTTCTTGTTGAGGGAGGGGTTTGACTAAGTTTTCTCTGAATGGCAGCCTCAGGGATGGAAGGTACGAGGTGATAAGTTCAAGAAGTTCCATTGGTAGAACTGCTAGCCCGGTTGTGTTCTCACCCTTCCCGACGTCTTCATTTTGAATCCAGTGACCTTTGGCACGCTTGTGAGTCCTTGAGGCTGAAGAGGCTGCAGCCACCCATGCAGTATTTTGGTGAGAGCCAGAGTCAGAGTTGAAGTCGCTGCCTTTCGCTCTAAATTTGTATGGTTCTGAATCAGAGCCCCGATTGAAGTTTGAGCCTTCATCTCGATAGCATTTGAGCCTCTTTGTCTTGCCCTTCGTTGGCATTGTATCGTTGACAAGGAGGAAAACGGATACTGTTAAGAACGTTAGTTGATCGCAAAAGCAGAGTTCGGTCCGTCTAGCCTTTACAGCGACCGTCAAAATGATCCAAATACAGTAGGCTCACATAAGCAGCCCTCGCTCGTTTAGGCCGTGCGCCAAGGAGGTGATCGGTTACCCGATCCGTCTTGCGACGAGACTATCAAATACAGTTCCCTTGACCTTGACTCATTCACTTTGACCGACGACTGTCATGAACAATGTCCTTTGTTCATTATTCACAAAGCAATTCTCAATTTGAAGGGCCCTTGGTTACGCCACATCGGCGGTCAATTTCTGAGAGGACAGGCGCACCAGCTTCAGCATTTCATAACTTCAAGGTTCAAGCTCAGGCGGAAACCACGATGGACAAGTCGACGGGGACTCTCCTTACCTGGATGCCAACAACCTTGCTGAAAACCTTGCATAAATCAGCTCATTCTCTGGAAGGATTCTCTGATGTTGTCGAAAAACTGGATGTCCTGGCTAAACGCGTGCAGAAGGCAGGAGACGAGCTCTCGGAATCGACATTCTGGAACCTTATGGAAATGGTGGACAAAGCCAACCAAGAACTCGACGATGTTGGGGTTGCGAAATATGACTCAGAATTGAAGAAGCCGGCACAAATCGCCGCGTCCTCCGTTGACCTCATTGATCACTCCGCACAATTTGTCCACACTGGGACGCAAACGGTTGAAGAGGGCATACCTAGGCTACAGCGGCAGAGGAAGCGACCGAATGAGCCTACAAATGGCTCTGCGAAGCGAGCGAAGAAGAAAAAGGCTCCCATCGTACCTACTATTCCTCAAGGAGATCCACCCATGCCTGCAAGTGTCGGGTCTCAAGCTCAAGTTTATCCAGGAACTCCTCGCCTCATCGAAAGCCCGCAGGCGAATATCTCTCACCAGGCAGGTGCTCAAGGCGCATATATGCTAGTTCCCGTTACCAACACGATACCTCAACAAACTCAAATGCAATACCCACCATTCATACCTTACTATTATACCCCTGGAGCGTACGGACATGCTATGCCCACCTATCAGACTGGTGGTTCAGAAAACGGCGCATACAAAGCTGGCCCATGACCTCATATACCCCTTCCCTCAAATACATGCGCCTCAAAAGCTCGTTATGATTCGTTATGATTGCCATTGTGGCCTCTACTATACAAATTACAAAGTATCATAAACCAGAATTGACTCTACAAGATGTCCTAGAACTAGTGTAGACTACAAAAGCCCAATATTGTACAACATTTCGAAGCCTGCGTGCAGCTCTACTCATTCCTCTTCAACTTCTTGATCGCCTTCCTCGCCCATTTAAAGCTAGATCTGTGGGCAGATGGCGACCGTTGACCGTCCTCAGCGATACGGCCTCCAAGCTCGGTGGCATCCGGCTCCATGGAACCCTCCACAGCTGCATTCCTCTCCTTCTTCCGTCGGCCACCTGTGCCCTGAACCAACTCAGGAAGGGTGTTTCTTCGCCTTTCTTCGCGTTCATCCTTGATGACATCCAGCTGCCGGTGGTGAGGTCCTGGCGTCTTATTCATTGTCTGGTCAATGCCCACTGCCGTTACACCAGACAACGGAGACGATGCTATGGTTCTGTCCTTCTCTCCAGCAGACGTATGAGGTCGGACGGTGGTAGCCCGGGACTTGATGGACCCCCTGGTGGAACATTGGTCCTCGGAAAGGAGACGCTTGGGAGCAGCGGGTGCCTTCAGCTGCGTCAAGCACTGTTGTATCCGGGATTTGTACTTCCTCTCGGCATGCATTTCGAGATCTTCCACGGTGTATCCGAAAGCTGTGGGGAAGTAGGAGCCTGGCCGAGATTCTTGTAGCTCAGGCCTTGCGGAGGTCGGGACGTGCGAGGTGACCCAATTGTGCTCCATCACACCTTCGATTGTGATACGTTCGGCTGGGTCGGGTGCAAGCATCTTCCTTAGCAGATCCTGAGCTGGTCGGCTGACATGGCTAGGGAACTTGACGGGTGTGGTGGTGATATATTTGTAGAGGAGGCGTGCGTTTTCGCCTTCGGGGTTGTCTGGATCATCATCGAATGGCAGGTAACCTGCCAACATGCCGTATAGGACAATGCCACAAGCCCAAACGTCAACTGGCCCTCCAAGGTAAAGCTTCTCGCCCATGACAACTTCTGGGGCTGCGTAGATGGGGGCACCGCATGATGTTTTCAGGAATTCGTCACCAAGGTTCTCGGCCAGGTGGGCGAAATCGAAATCGGTGATGAGCAGATTACGGTCTGCGTCCAAGACGAGGGTCTCCACTTTGATGTTGCGGTGGACAACTCGTTTCTGGTGCATGTACCATACACCAGAAATGAGCTGAGAGAAGAGTCGAGCGGCCTCTTGGTCCTTGAGATATGATTGGGATATGATGTAGTCGATGAGTTCTCCCCCGGAAGTGTATTCCAGCATGGCTGCAATGTACTTGTCGGTTTCCACAACATCCAGCAGTCTGACGATGTTTGGATGCTTGAGCGTCTGGGGTTGAGAGTCAGTAGCGGCCAGAAACTGCCTCGACGATGACTTACCTGGAGGGCGCGAAGTTCTCTCTCAACTGCACGAAGCTGGCTGCTTGGGTTCTCTTTCTCCCGCCTGATAAGCCTCACCGCAGACTCCATCCCTGTGATCCTGTGTACACCCAGCCTCGTCCTTCGCCCGTCCACCATCCCAAGCTTCTGGAGCAACAGCCACGGACCAAGCTTCGGAATCAAGCGACCAGGGTGTTTTCCTTGATAGGCCACCACCGCCGGGAGGGAATCGATGCCTCGAGTTTCTGGCAAAGCCGTTCTAATTGATGCTGAATCCGATGAGAATGTCTGGTCTGGGTCTTGTCCTTCTCGCTCTGCTGCAGCTGCAGCTGCTTTGGCCTTCTGCCTTCCGAAACCTAGCCCAGGTCTGGGTAAAGTTGACGAAGAACTGCGCCTGCCGTCCTCACTGAGCGCTGGACGTTCTAACAAAGCCGAGAGTTTGGACCCTGAAGATGTCCGGTCTTTGATCTCCTTCGGTGTGAGGAATACGATGCCTGAAACTTGGATCGGTGTCGGTTGAGGAGAGTATGCCTGTGGAGCTTACCCTCTTTCAAGCTACGTTCGTACTTCAGTTGCATCCGCTCTAGTAGGTCCTGCGAGTCGGGAAAGGTATCTGCATTCTACTCGAATAAGTGGTAGCTCGACTCGTTCAGAACGCTGACTCACATCGTCCAGAAGAGAACACCAGACGTTGTCATGAGTAATGGCCAATGTTGCGCCAGGCATCTGGATGGGAGATCAGGCGGGTCAACATGCAAGGGCTAAGAAGGGGACAAACCTCAGAGAGTAAGTGGAGGTTCAAGGTGTCGGAAGGGTGGAGCGTCTAAATGAAAGTGAATGAGGTTGAAGTGACGAACAACATGGCTGTGAAGGACGCACCGTGGTAGACTTCGAGGTTTTTAATATCACAGTGGCGCCGTTCGGGATATGTTTCCGGTGACCCGTTGAGGGTGAAGAACGGTGAATGGGTCTCGGTCTAACGGGGCCGTTTCTGTCAATCTGAACGACAGAGTTTCCTGAACGGCTTTCAGGGACTGATTGATTGGAAATCTCGTTGGATATCGAATTCCATGTCGCTGCAGACAGCATGACCTTGAATCCACGAATGAAAATCGTTTGATTCTGGGGCCTGTCCTTGTACCCAGGAAAGTATTCGATCGGTGGGCCTTGCTCTGTAGCAGCATGGTTCGACTGATTCCATGTATAGGCGTAGCTATCTGGCTCCCGATTGGAGTTGGTTCCGGTGAAGTTCAAGGAGAACGTATCCGATTCCTGAGCGCCCGTAAACGACGCAGTCCCCCATGACTTTGCCTTGTGATAACCAGTGACGAGGTATAGGGAACCATTCTGGCAGCCTCGGGTGGCAAGGGCATGCTTGTACCAGTCGATTGCGTTCTGTCCTGTATAATCGGAAAAGGAGTCGAGAGCCAACAGATCCTCCTGCAAAGCACCTTCGGGAAGGGCGAGGATGGCTCCCTCCGGGTATCGACATTCGAATCGATAACGTCCGTCGAAGAGTCCGGGCACCCTGTTCCTTCAGTGAGGTTGGGCTGCCAAAGCTAGAACGATGAAAACTTACGGAGCCAAAGTGGCCTTTACAGAGCCACTTAGAAAATAACTTCCTGCCGGTGATGCGACAAGCGCCCGCTTAATGTCCGAATGTCTTACTTCAGGCGCGATTGGGTTGAAATCCCCTGCAACTGAATCCCTGTTAGCGGGATCGTCGGCGGGGAGACAGATGTTGAAGAGGAAGTCGAAGTCTCCAAGGTCGGTTATGATGCCAACATCTCCAATCCTTACACCCGTCCGCCTGTATTCGACTGGGAGACTGCTTTCAGGACCAGGATGCCAGAGTGGAAATCCCTGTTTCTTGGGTAAAAGCAGGCGAGCGTAAACCTCACTGGAGTGAGTGGGGTCGGAAGGTCGTTGGAGGGGATGGGTAGATGGGCCGGCCGCGTGCCTGTCGTCATTGGGGCTTGTAGACATCGGGGGAACAGGAGGTTTCATGGTCGGTGCTGGAGGTATGACTAGTGGCCTCATAGCTAGAGAAAAGGGAGGTAAGGGAAGGCCCATCGTCAGAGTGTGACCATGATATAAACAATAAATAGACGAACCTTTCGCAGGGGACGCTTTGCCCTTGCTGCGATCGTTGTCAACGCGTCTACCTTTATTTGTGGAAGTGCTAGGCCCTCCTCTCGCAACATAGTCCCTGCCAGAGAATAGCGGTGATCTGGATGAAAATACACAATACTCAGATGGTGTTTGTAGACAATGATAACGAACTCACCCAGCTCCTGCGTCACCCGTTGGCCCAGGCCTTTGCCTTGCACTTGAACCATGATAAGGTGGTGCGAAGGGATACCTTGAGGCTTGAGCGCCTTGCTCATGGTATTGGATCATGAAGAAAGGAGGAAGTCCATAGATTTGCTCAACCCGTTTACCATGTGTGCGCGACTAGGTAGCGGTTGGGGCATAATTACAGCGCCGTGATGATAGCTGTGCGACTCAATGTGGTGATGCAGTGGCGTACTCGGTGTAGAGTGCGTGTTTTCTGCATGTTTCTTTCCATTTGGACACTAAATTTGAGCTGTCCTGGAGCATCAAAATTGTCATTGGGCACAAAATTTCACGGAAAAGACGGAAAACATACCGTATAAGGCTCTCCGAGCGAATGGAGAGATTTTTAGCAATGGAAGTCTATTGTACTTTGTTGTCCTCGTGGTCGTGGTCAGGCCCAAAAGTGACAGAACGTGTTGATCGTTGAGCGATATGGCAGTTGTGGCAGTGCCATTGTATCAACCTGGATTCCTGCAAGTCGGAGGCATCAGAACGAGAGTCCACCGACACGATGTGGGTTCTACTTTGTAATGGTACAAATATATTGTAGGTGTTTGCAAGTGTTCGGGTGGCACAAGATTTAATCGACCATAGACCGCGTCAATAGTGTCCAGATAAGCGTAGTTACCGATGAAGGTACGGTAACACCATTTAAATACAGCGTCAATAATATATCAGAGATAACCGGTGCCCCCATACAAATATTTTCCACTAGAAGCCCAGCATAGTGTGGAGCACTAGCAGGGCTCCCAGCAAGCCGACAGCAAAGTCAGCACGAAGAGAAACAGCTCCATTGTCCTTGTTCTTCCCATTGCTTCCGCCTTTTGTAGTGTTGGAACCGGCCTTGGTGTTAGTGTTGGAGGAAGCGATTGCCTGGCTCTCCTTCTCACCGCCTGCCAATGGCTGGTCCCATAGGAAGTAAGCTTCCTCGGCGTAGTTCGAGCCTGGGATACCGTTAGCGAGGAAAGTGGAGTATTTCTTGTCAGTGTCGCCGTAGATTGCGCCAACAGCAGCGACTGAAGGATATAGTTCAGCGGTGTACGTTGCTTCCTTGCTGGTCGCTGCGTTCAGAGTCATGGCGAAGTCGAGGGCGGTCTTGATGGTAGATCCCGCATTTGTGGTCTTGTTCCAGACGGTCTTGTCGCCGGCATAAGCCTGGATACGAGCATTGACCTAGAGAAATGATGAGTAGGTGGTTAGGTATAGAGTGCTGACAAGCTTACGATCATTGCAGCAAGGTTGTACGCATGGTAGTGATAAGGGCGGGTTCGGGCAGCTTCAAGGGGCTAGAGTCAAAATAGAGTCAACGACGACGCGTCTAAGTTTAGATTGAAGGGAGCGAACCTGTTCGCCATTAGCCTCAATTTGGGATTTGTATTGCGCATTGAAGTACGTGTTGGTCACATTCAGGGCACCAGCAGTGTCGTCAACAAGGAGCTTTAAAGCAGCGACCTGGTTGTACCAGAAACTTCCGTGGTTGCTACAACAGAAATTCAGTTCGATCCAATGCGTAGAGAACATGTGAGACGAACTTCGTAGCAGCGGCTTCCTCCAAGGAAATGTTCGCGGTCTCCAACCACTGAATGTATTCCCTCGTCCAGGCAGTCATCTGGCCATCGATGTCTGTGGTCCAGTCCGTGCATTCCTTCTTGCGGAAGATGAGAATACCGGTGGTAATCTTCGCCATCCCTTTCAGGTCACTGATCAGGAATGAATCAATGCTCTAGTTGCGGAAATTTCTACAGTAATCTACTCACAGAATGCCGGTATGTGTTCCGCTCTGACCAGTAGGACCTCGGTTCATCTGCGCGTAGTTGAGGTTCGGGTTCATCTTAGTATCTGCGTCAAGGAACCAGGCCTTGACGTATTTCACTATGGAAAACCTGGATCAGCAATGTCAAAGGTATGGTCAGAGAGACACGCTTACCTGCACTTTGGGAGTACCTGTTTGAAGAATTACCGGTGAGGGCAAACGCAAGCGAATTGTAGAAGACAGCGTCGGAGAGGGATTGGAAGTTTCCAACGTCGTTGACGGCTCGTCCATCTGGATTGAACTGACCATCCCGTGAAACGTAGTTGCATTCTTTCCAAACTGTTCTCAACGGAAATTGTTAAGGGAGGCTCCAAAGCGAAGTAATGGCAATCCAAACCTTGCTCAGGCGTGAGTTCGGTAGTGTTCTTCACGTTGGAACAATCGGGCCACCAGCTGAACAATGTGTTGAGTTGGGAGAGACATGGGTGGTCGAAAGGGGAGAAACGTACTATGGAGCCCAGCTCATATAATCATGCTGATCTCCAGAGGGTGCGACGTAGGGCTTCTGGGTAACGGCTGCGAGATAGTCAATCTTGCAAGCTCCTGGATAAGGCTCAAGAAGACAACTTACACCATGGTCCACCAACCAACGAAGAATCAGCCCACTCAAAGATCGTAGCCTGCGAGGCCAGTGTGTTATTGGGAAAGTTCCCCGCAACGATGTAGTCGGGATCAACGAATTCGTTGGCATAACTCGTGAGAGCGCGCGCCTGCAGAGCAGCAAGCAAAAAGGAGGTTAGGAGAGTAAAGATTGTAGACCGCATTGTAGCCCGGTGCTGGCTGGGGTGATAGTTGGGTTAGCTGGTGAGCTTGAAGGTGGCGACCACGGGGGGTCTTGTGGTTATTTTTGATGCACAACGTTTTCATGGCGGTCCTTTATGCCCGGTCTTCATGACCGAGTGAAGGGGTGTGCCTTAACCCTTGGCCAGGCCCACTTTGTCCGAGCCAACTGATTGCCTCGCTGCCGAATTCGGCAGGATGCTTCGAGGAATGACTTGGGCGCTAGATGCATACTGGGCACGGGCTGGGGAGGTCGACTTCGAGTCAAACTTTCTGTAGCGTGGCGCATTCCCTGAGACGAACCTTCTTCCTGTCTGGTCCCCCAGTAAAGGAGAAGAGGCTTCTAATGACGCGTCGTGATCACCCTTTGAATTTCAGAGGCGACGGCGGATCATTAATCATTGCTGACATAACCCGCCGAAGTTAGGGTTTGACGCTACTCGAGCGCTTGAGCCCCTGTTGTTGGTTTGGTTACAGTTGATATCGACAAGATACTTACGGTCTCGCGCATGAAGACATTACGCCATTATCACAGTGTATAACAAAGGTCTATCCACTAAACTCCGATGTCCTTTATGCACGTCGAAGCCACCAACTACCAATAATAATCCAACGTCCATTAGGTATCAAAGTAAATGGCTGACAAGAAAATCAGCAAAATGACAAGGTTAATGGCCAAGAAGACCAGTGCTGGTTTCTTGATATCCGTCCAAGAGTCATTGAGGTCGAATGTAGGCTCCAAGGGAGGGTACAAGGAAACTTGGATTCGATGTACCTTCCCAGGTGTGTTCTTCGTAACAACGAAGAGAGTTTGCCGACTTTCGTCGTAAACGGGCTCCTCGCCGTCTTCGAGACCGTCCACAATAACCTTTCTTCCCTTGGTGATCATCGAGGGCAAGAAAATCTCGGTCTCGCGCGCACGAAGAGGTGACGACGCTGAGCCGTCTGGGGTCTCTTGGCTTTCGCCTGGGCTTGCCCACTCGAATGTGAAAGCACCTGTGTTCATCTCGTAGTCGAAACGAAGAGGGATACCCGCAGTCTTGGCAGGGTATGGACGAACAACGGCGGGTAAGATTCTTCCGCCTTGATCTAGTGAAGGCGCATCTTGGTCATAGCAGGAGAGCGGGGAGGATGGGGCGCGAGATCGACCGAACCAGGAGAAATTCTCGCCGTTCCAGTCATCGCCGAACTGATCGCTGTTGTGGGGGTTGTAATTCCATAACCTGAATGGCACCATGAGGCTAAGATCTGGAGGGAGCAGAGAGTGCGTACGTGAAGCCAAGGAGCGACCTTTCCAATCCGGTGACCATGGCATCCATCATGCGGGCCTGCATGGTGAAGTCGCCATCCTTGAAAGCCACCCTTTCGCTAGAAACACTGTCGTTAGCCGAGATGTATGACGAAACCTAGACGTTCACCTACTTCATGTCCATTGGGATACCACATTCACCGATAATTACAGGCTTTTCACCAAGGGACGAATAGGCATGCTCAGCGAGGTTCTTGAGCTGAAGGCTAAAGTTTTCTCTGGCCCCCTTCTGACCCCAGTAGATGCATTTGAGTGGGAATGTGCCCTAGAGCAGAAAATATAAACCCCAGGACAACGGGAAGAATAAATGCGGCTAACTCTTGACAAAGATTGGACGTTCACAGTGAAGTTTCCGAAAGCTTTGCGGAATAGCGCGTTGAGGTCATACCAGTGAGGCGCATACACCATGTTCGGCACCTGATTCTCTGGCGTCCACGATTTAGGGCAGAACTGGAGCGATGATTAGTCTAAGAGGCATAGATGAGGTAACACCTAGCAGACGGACCTCGTTGGGTATAGCTTCCACAAAGATGATTTTGTCTGGTGATGACAGATTCCGCACTCGCTCCGTCCACTGCTTGAGGAATGGGTAGTAAAAGTCGGTATACCAGTCGATCTGCATACACGTTAGATTCTACCTCTCCGCAGATGAATTCTGAATTTACTTTCTTTCCAGTCGCAGGGTGGTTGATGAAGTAGTTCTCCCGAAGAACCACCCCTGTATCCTTGATCTTATCCCAGCCCCAGACATTATGCATCTCCCAGATGCATTTTCCATTGGACGGTCCGTCCTCGCGCCAAACTTTACGGCCACCAGGGTTGAGGAGGATGCTCCCAGTTTTGCGGGTGGGCATGGGGAAAGAACGAGAATAGAATGGCACTTCCGTTGGATGGCCTGCACCCAGAAGGAAAGACTGGAACGCGCTCGCTGTTATAAAAGGTGAGCTCCAGTGGTAACGTAAGTGGGTGTATGCTGCTCACGCATGTGCGATAAATGAAGGTCGGTGTTGTAATCAAATGAGTGAAGAGATTGGATGTCTACATAGCCTCTATGCGGTTCGTTCATCATCTGGCAATTCATTTAGTCGAAAGTCCAGCAAGTCAGGCCGCAACCAAAACACACCTCGAAGCCAATTACGCCGTCTAGGTCTCCAAGTGTCTTGATCAACACGTCGGTCATTCTAAGGTAGGTATTTTGCAAGAAATCTTGGATAGGAATATCGTTTCCATGCTGGTCTTTGACCTTGAGCAAAGGAGCATAAGCATTTCCGGCCCAAAACAAGGTTCTACATGGCGGTGAGCATGAGGGAAAGAAAGTGCAAAAGAAATATAAAGTACGCCATGGTAGCAGCAGCGAGCTTTTGGTAGCCACAAGGCCAGATTCCTCGTTCATCGTATGTATGTCCACCACCTTTGACCCCAACCAACCACGCTGCACCAGTTTCTTCCAGAGCGTAGAGGTCAAAGCCAGCTAATTCCAGAGTCCACGCCGGGGCTCCTGAACCGCCGGAATAGCGGGACCAGACATCCTGGTGAATGGAGACGAACGCAGAAAGCCCGTATTGGGGGACCATAGACAAGAGCTTCCGTAGGTATTCAAGGTATTCCTTGTCATATATGCCACTGTTAACTCGTTAGGACCTGCTATGGGAACATTTAGGATTAAACTCACGGCCCGGCGTGTTCCACGGCTTCCCACGTAACGAGAAAGCGCACTGAAAGAAGATGTAAGCAGGCAGGCTAGAAACAAAGCCGCGTATACTGTAGCTACATACCAAAAGTCAAACCCCATCGTCTCAACCGCGAGAAATGCTCATGGGCTTCTTCCAGAGGGAAGGGCCGACCAACAAAGGTCACAGCTTCGGGATTTGCGGGGAATTCACTATGGTCATCTTTCACTGGGCTTCGAGAGGCTATCGTAAGCTCCAATCCATGCTCACGAAAAAAGAGGTGAAACGTACGACTTGGTGCACCCAGAGAGATTGACACCCCTTAAGCTGCATACACGTCCATACTGGTCTACAAAGTAACGACCATTGAGACTTATCGAGCCTCCAGTTGCTTCTCGAGACCAGTCGTGTGCGAACGACTTCTTTGAGGCAGTTCCCGGCTTGTATGAGCTTAATATTGAAGGGTGGACCTTTGAAGCAGTGTCGGAGTGTTCCTCCTCTTTCGGTATCGACGGCTTAGCGTCGTCGTGGCTCATTTGCGCGGTTTCTGCTGCCTTTCCACCAACGAGAATGAACGAACCGTCAAGGTCGTTACCACCAGCCATGGAAGGGTATACTGAACGCTTTTGAGCGCGTCAAAGTCGTTTGGGCCTGGTTCGCGTTGAGCGACTAAAAAGGCAATACTTTCCCATCTGAATCACTAACAGCGACGATGATGCTCAGCCGCAGCGTACGTAGTGCCAGATGTAGCCTTGGACGCCACCGTCATACAGCAAATCGGATAGAACTCATTCATTGAGCGCCCGACACCAATCCCGGATGGGATGTTGATATTGCAGTATTTGTCACCGAGCCTCGAGGAACTTTGTATGACATCCCATGCCACCTCAGCGTGCTTGCAGCCGCACCTGACGGAA
This sequence comes from Clitopilus passeckerianus, assembly GCA_944990035.1. Taxonomy (NCBI): domain Eukaryota; kingdom Fungi; phylum Basidiomycota; class Agaricomycetes; order Agaricales; family Entolomataceae; genus Clitopilus; species Clitopilus passeckerianus. The sequence goes on from CALYLX010000071.1 coordinate 420,629, forward strand.
CGTTACATCCCCTGCCCTGCGGAGTAGTACTGGCAAGTGGATGGTACTCTCATGGAACTTTCTTCCTGCTCATTTGTGTCATTTCTCATGCAATGCTCTCCTATGAGCCTAGTCTGCGTCCAAGAAATTGTAAATCAATCTTACGACGCTAGCACCCCGTACAATCAATCTAAGTCCTGGTAAACGCATAGGATCTCTTGGCTGCGCTCCGGCTCCGGAGTCTCACACACAGTCCCTCTTGGTATCCATACCGAAGAGAAAGCCCAAAACGACACGACTATCGCTCAAACCCTAACAAAGACGTCGATCCTTGTGGACACTAATGTGTTATTGGTGGGGTTATCAATCTAATCGGTTATCGCGACCTTCTCCCTCACAGAATTGTTCGTTTTCGTTGGAAGGCTAATATTATCCGGCGGATACACGCGAGTTCCAGCTTCTTTTCTATGATCATCGTATCCCTGATCGACCTCAGTTCGACAGTCCCCGAGGTTGCGGCCTTTAATGAGTCAACCGAGGTCGTGGATCCTTACTTCCTTTATGACAGACACGGATCTAGCATAAGGGAGCCCCAGACAAGGTTCATCTAATAACGCTTGTAATCCACACCCCCTCGTGTGCTGCGCTCTTGAACCGTGTGACGCTGACACGCCAAGTAGTGGGACATTTTCATATGTACCGGTTTTTTGTTTCGCCGTTTCTCCATGATATTAATCGTTTCCTGATGGAAGACAAATACCAGAAGCCATGCAGTTCATGCACCTCACTGCTAGCAATCGTTGATGATCTTTCTGTTAAGCTACTTCATTCAATTCGACTCTAGGTATGACCACTGAATATCAGGCAGCTGATGATCTGATTCGATCATATTCGAGACTCTACATTGTTCAAATCATAAACTGATTGCTCTCGACAACTCTGGTATTCAGTAAACCCAAATCGGAGACGGCAAAGGTCCAAGAGAGCTCGATATTGACCCCGAGGGCAGTGTAAGCCTGTCTTATGCACACATAATTCTCTTGCATTATCGAACATGTTTTCAGAACACTGGGGATCTCATGGCTTTGCCCTCGCATACAAGACGCCCCCTTTTGCAGGAGCGAAATGTGCCCTGGGACCTTGGTGAAAAACTGGACGTCTTTATTATTTGAAATGGAGCCAGCAGCATACGTATCTTTCTCATGAAGGTCGTCTGCCTATTATCCTGCCTCTACATGGCCTGGCCTTTACATTCTTCCTTTGATGTCATGTTCCTGATAAATGATTCAACCGTTCACACCGCGGAAATGCTCAATCAGTGAACCTGCGTAGTCGAGATGACGATGGACTTGGTACAACATCCATTCCCACCTACGGAGGAACCAACTCCTTTAGATAGGCTCAAATGACCTGGATGCAGACTATCTTTCACTGGCCGTATGACGGAGGTTTTAAGGCAGGATCATCTGCTTGACAATAATCTCATACCCCACTACGCGGTTGGACATAGAGCTCTAGAATCAAGCAGGGGTCCGCTATATGCCAATGTCAAGTCAAAATTCCTACCGAACGGATCGCAATTTTTGCAGGCACCAAGTAGGCGTCAAAGAACTGAAATTTCCCGTAGATTCGGCCATCAAATCTGCATCTAACCCAAGGGGGTTATGAAAGTACGCAGCAGTATCGTGAACTTTCATGCTGTAAGAGTAGGACTCCATAATGACATTGACAGATAATGGCTCTGGCAGAGGTGTATGGAGTGCATTGTCGACAAATAAAGCAATCGGCCAATTCCGGGGAAACCCCGATTAGCCTCACGACCTCCTCACGACAAATAAGGCCAAATGGAAAGAACCAAATCCAGAGCACTTCAAGTTCATCGAAGGCAGGTTTACCTTGTGCGTACCTGCCGCGAGGTAGTATTGACAGGCCATCTCGTCACTGCAAACGGTTTACTTAGACAGCGTACAATGCGGCTATCATGTTTTCTAAGAACAATTCAGGTATTCCTCTTGATCATCTGTCCATTGAGCTGATCTTAGTCCGAGCACACTCTGAATAGGCACCTCAGGCGCGTGAACGGCAGTTTTCCAGAACATGTTATAACTGCGAGACAATAGAGCCCACTGTCTGCACGGGCATCATCAGACCATCGGACTCAATAATGATGCTTCCATAGCCGGTCATGGAGTTGCACGTTTTTGAAAGCCTACCTTTCTCCCGCTACCGATAATGGGACTTCGGGAGCCGCAAGAAATCTACAGATCTGAAAGGCTATAACGCCAGTATTGCTTAAAAAGGAACGTAATGCTATAACTTCAGAATCTTCTTCCACCCAGGCTCGCCCCATATGATCGAATGGTTCTCCATGATATCCAATGCAATTCTAGGGGCATTGCTTGCCGCCAGAGCTTCCACTGCGCCTGAGATCCGGCTAGGAAGAACCCTTGTCGTTGGTGCGGAGCTACCTCAGTTGGATGTCGAGTTCTTTGGAGGTAAACCCAACTTTTCGCTCGTGAAGTTTGGGCATCTGAGTGAATGTTCTTCAGGTATTCCATATGCTGAGCCACCACTGGGGAGCCTACGTCTGCGACCACCGGTTTTGATGACTAGACTTGCCTCGGAAACATTTGACGCAAGTAAATTTGGAAGCTCGTGTCTGCAGCCGTCGCACACGCCCCCTGACACAGTACGTCAAGGTGACCCTGCACGCACCTTTCACCCTCCTGATCATGTCTCTGTTTCTCTTTCGCCAGGGTGCCATAGTGCCAGAAAACATGTCTGAAGACTGCTTGTCGATCAATGTCTTCCGTCCAGCTGGTGTTACGCGGAATGCCTCGCTCCCAGTTCTGTTTTGGACGTGCGTCGGATCCTTGTGATAATCGTTCATCATGTTCAATTTTTACAGGTATGGTGGTGGGTTCTTTTGGGGTGGATCCGAAAAATATGACGGAAGCTCCATTGTTGCCCATAGTGTGGCCCGTGTATGTGGTTTCACGGTTTGCGTTGACCGATGCTGACGAGTTGGAGGCTTGTAGGGTACCCCTGTGATCTATGTCAGCTTCAACTATCGATTGGGCCCATTGGGGTTCCCGCAGGGCCAGGAAGGTACGCGACGTGAGCCCTTGCAAGTACTTCGGCTAAATTTGGAGTAGCATACGACAAAGGGCTGCTTAACCTGGGCATGAAGGATCAGCTAGCGGCTATACAGTGGGTCCACCAAAACATCGGATTCTTCGGTGGAGATAAACAAAAGGTGATTCATTCTGGAATTTTTCATCGGGATGCCTGCTGAAAATGAGCTAGGTTACGATGTTTGGACAGAGCGCGGGTGCTGTCATGACCGCCATCCACTTCTTGAACCCTGAGATCGAGAAGTATGCCAGGGCTGCAGTATGTTCTTCTGAGACCTGGACTCTGTTCTAGGGGTTGACCCCCCATGTAGATCTTCCAGTCTGGCTCAGCTGCAACTCCTCCACCTACGACAGCAGTAAGCCGGGAAGGGAGATGGCAGGATTTCGTTCAGGCTGTCCCGAGTTGCCGCACAGTGTCCAAGACCGGCAATACGTTTGACTGTCTTAGGAGAGCAAATTCTGGAGACGTTTCTGATGCCCTTCAAGCAGTTCTCAGCAATCAGCCAGAGTTCCATTCCTACCGAATAACTCTTGACGGTCCCGGCGGTTTCCTGCCAGAATCACCATCAAACTTCTATGCTCGGGGAGAATTTTCTCGCTTACCCTTCATTGCCGGCACGGTCCTCGATGAGGGTGAGTTCATTTCTATTGTCTTTCTTAAGGCGATATCTGATGGTCTCGATAGGCACAATTTTCTTTCCGCGGACAATTGCTTCTGAGGATTTGGTCCGTACCTGGCTGACTGCTAACTTCACTCCATCAACTGTCCAACCATCCGTACTCGAGGAGCGCGCCGAAGAACTTCTCAAGCTCTACCCCAATGAAACTAGCTTGGGATCACCCTTTGGCACTGGTAACGAGACTTACGGGATGAACCCTTCCTGGAAAAAAGCCTCGGCAATCTGTAAGTATAACGCTTTTCGTCTCGGGATTGGTGCTCATGCTTCTATAGATGGCGACATATTCTTCCAGTCTCTCAGGCGACAATGGATCCAGACAGCTTCGAACGCTGGTGTAAAGACTTTCGGCTACCTCTTCACAGAACCACAGCCCGAGACAGAGGCATTGGGCCTTGGAGGTGAGATCTCTTCGGTTAATCGCACTTGCACCTTCGCTAAGCTTGGCGGTGTCTAGTTCATCACTCATCCGAGCTCTCATATGTATATGGTTCGACCGCGAAGGGGGCCTCAGGGAAGCTTCTCAGCGAAACGATGATGGACTACTGGGTATCATTTGCAGTAAATCTGGATCCGAACGATAGCAACGGAGCGCCACGTACGTATCTTCATTGGAAGATCATGCAGGCGCTAACGCAGTTTTTATACTATAGGTCCCAAGTGGGATCAGTATACCACCCAAAATCCAGTAAGTCCCAAACAGGCACCTCGTAGGGGACTCATCCTCACGCTTTGTAGGTCTTGATGCAGCTGAATGGAGAGAATTTGACTTCCATCCCGGACACGTACCGAGCTGAACAGATTGACTTCATCAACGCGTCCCCACTGGTTTTCTCGCACTAGAAAAATGCTTTTCGCTTTATTATCACGACAATGACACGACTCTTTATGCACCCACTGATTAGAGGCCTCTACTTGCCACTATTTATTGCCTTCGTATGCATAGATAATTCTTTCGTTCTGTATTTCATCACTTGGGCATTTCGACGTTCCCGAGGCTTTAAGGATAGATGACACCTTGTGACTTGCTGGTGTTTGAATTTTAATCCCTTTCTCCGAATTGCAGGTTCCTTGAGATGACCAGCGGGTGTCGTTTCGACAGTTACAACTTTGGTATGAGTGACGTGCTGTGGTCACATTGGAGCTAGCCGGCTCAGATGCTTTTGCCTCGGCTACGATACTACTGCTACCCTAGTTAGCTGCTTTGTTCTCGGCCTTCACTGAATACCAAGGTGGTAAAATTAGATTAATCCATACTGATGTACTAACCGACCCCGGAATGCCGTCAAAGTCCAACCACCCAAGTGCTATAATCGCTCAAAGTCTGCTTCGTGTAAATACCATTTCCAAGCACTGACTCGGGCCCACAGAGAAGATTTGCACTTTAAATAACTCTCCAAAATTAGACATTCTGTAGGTGACCAGAACGCTCTATATTTAGCTCTCAAAGAGGACATCCGACTCACCGACTCACCGCACTCGAATGGGTACGCACAATACTTATCTGTCTATTCGCTGGTTATTGCCAGTGGTAGAAAAAGTCGCACAACCGTGCGGCCCTTATACTCCATTCTCGGTTCACTACCTCGCTGGGGAGATAGGCTTCAGTTCCCTGGGTCGGATCGAGTCTCCCAATTTTTGAGCGCAGGTTGCACCCGCAAGACCCACATTGGATTTGCAGATCCTATAATCGACACCGCTGCTACCCGGATCTTGTAGAACGCTCCTCGCAGGGCGATATCTGGCAGATCTCTTTGTGAGGTGTGCCGTTATGCACCTCGCTTGTTGGAAACGGGAATACCTTTGATTGCCTGGAAAGTCGGGAATTTCTGGCTTCGCTCACTCCTAATATGCCAAACGATATTACGGGTTAGTGCTCACAACTTTGTACCTATAACTAATGAGCTACACCCTGCTACGAACTTTGCTATTTTGAAGGCAGGATATTGGCGTAGTTCATGGTGTCTTCATTTCCGGAACAGTCTCGACGAAGGTCACAGTGGGGGCCACCTCAGTTTCGCGGCAATTTCTCGAAAACTCGTAATCAATGGTTTGTCCATGCAGAGATTGAATATTTGGAGGGAATCTTCTTTTCCGTTCTCCATGATCTCCGTACCGTAGATCCTCCCTGGAGGTTGGTTTCCGTTTGTGGCGCCGTCGATGGAGAGAACCCTCATGAGTTTATCCCGTCCTTTGCTCCTGACGCTCCGCAAAATGGCATAGCTTCGGCTGTAACGATGAATGCTTTGATTCCTGTCTACTGGGCATCTTTTGCTTGATCGAGGTGGCAAGGGATCTTCTTCAAGGTCTCGTCAGGACTCAGCTTGCTCGACAGCCGCCAGCTCCAAATGGGAGAAATACACAGCTGATCGTCAGGTACGCCAACAATGTTCAGCGTGGTGGTCAATGCTTGAAGTTATAATTATATACAGGTGCCTTGGCGGTTGGAATGTCAAATTTATTCCTAACACACTCGGCGGACGAAGTTCCTTTCATAAACTTAAATCCTGCTGCATTAATCGACCACATCGCTGAATCTTCGTCCCAGTTGCTCCTGGCCGTCTTCACCACTTTTGCCCCACATTGAGGACAATCAGATTGACCTCGCAGTTAGGGGCAAAGTTGGTCGTGGTAGGCATGGCGGGGAATCTTCCAATTCCCGAAACCAGCAACTGCAGCCGTGAGAGTCCGTGCGTGGGAACTTCGTAATCATTCCAAAGCTTCCTTTCGCCGTCGAGGGCGATGACAACAGTGTGAAGCGAAATGGTAATTGTGCGCGGCTTTACTCTCTTATGCTGTATTGCGACCTTGGCGTCATCATACCCGGAAAACCGCAGCTACGAAATGCTCTCGATTCTCGAAATCTTGATGGTCATGTGGAGTGCAGCGTGCCATGGTGTTTCGACGGTTTCGTCCTGACTCCCGAACATTTGTCAATTGACCTCACGGTCTCGGGTATCTGCCAGATCAAGTCACCGGGGACAACCAATGACGCCTCAGTCAATATATAATTCCTGCGGTCTCAGGAGTGCCCCGCCCCGCTGACCCCAATGTTGCTGTATACCGTGCTTTTGGCTGTTCTGGCCCCCATCTGTTGGGCTGCACCAGAGGTCAAGATCGGAAGATCCACGTTAGTAGGACGCGACGTGACTGGACTCAAGCAAGACTTCTTTGGAGGTACGGCCAATTACCAGTTTTTGGCAGCAGAAAGCTCACAATTCAACTTCATGGTCCCAGGCATCCCTTTTGCTGAATCTCCTGTTGGAGCCCTTCGATTGAGGCCGCCTGTATTGAAGACGCGGTTGAACGACTCAACGTTCGACGCGTCAAACTTTGGGCATACTTGCCTTCAAGTTCCGAGTTCGGTATGTGCAACGCATTTACCAAGGCACTGGGGGTATCCTAACATTATTATCATTCGCAGCAAACCCCACTTGAAAGTCTCTCTGAGGACTGCCTTTTCATCAACATCTTCCGACCATCAAATCTGCCACCCAAAGCATCACTGCCTGTTCTGTTCTGGACGTAAGAAACGCTGTTCATCATTTATTGAGGCTAGAGCTGATTGAAACCCGCTGTTGATAGTTACGGCGGAGGATTCGCAGGTGGCTCATCGACCATTTTCAATGCGAGCGCCATTGTGGCCCAAAGTGCGATCAGGGTCAGTGCTACACGCTGCAATCGCGAGGACACTTATTTATATATGACGCAGGGCACTCCTCTTATCTACGTCAGTTTTAATTACAGATTGGGACCTCTTGGATTCCCGCAAGGACACGAAGGTCCGATTTACCCGGCTCTCTAAGACTATATGCGCTAACATCATTACCTACTGCAGCCAACAAGAAAGGAGCTCTTAACCTTGCTTTGAAGGACCAGCTTGCAGCTCTTGAATGGGTCCACGAAAATATCGGGTTTTTTGGAGGCGACAAGCACAAGGTTGGTTTGAGCTCGTTTCTATTTGAGTATTGATACCCATTCCGAATAGGTCACAGTTTTCGGCGAAAGTGCTGGTGCAATCATGACTGCTGTTCTTTATTTGAACTCTCCCATTGCGAAGTACGCGAGAGGAGCAGTAAGTCAGGCCACATACAACCTTCTGACACTTAGCTAACCTCTGAGGGTACTAGATCTTCGAATCAGGCTCCGCAGCGACATCTCTCACCTACAAAGCTGAGCGTCGAGAGAACAGCTGGCAAGACTTCGTTGGGGGCGTTTCTAGCTGCGCTTCAGGCGCCAAGAGCGGAAGAACATTCGACTGCTTGAAGAAGGCCAACTCGACTGAGATCTTCCAAGGCTTGCTCAACTCTTTCGCAAAAGCTTCAGAACAATTCCCCTTCGACCCCACAATTGATGGGCCTGGTGGCCTTTATCCGGATTACCCGTCAAACTTGTTTGCTCGTGGACAATTCGCCAGGCTGCCATTCATTGCTGGAACTAATCTGGACGAGGGTAAGTATGATTATCTCACTGCATCTTAGAGGATGCTAATTCATACCTTCCAGGAACTGGCTTCATCCCTCCTACACTTACCACGGACGATCAGCTCCAGGGTTGGCTGGTTGCCAACTTCTCCCCGCCCATCATCAATCCTTGGTTCCTCGACAATGCCGTGGAAAAGATTCTCAAGCTCTATCCCAATGACCCTACGGTGGGATCACCGTTCGGCACCGGAAACGAGACTTTTGGACGCAGCCCGATCTACAAGCAAGCTTCTGCCATTCGTTGAGTTTACCTGTTGCATCATCCGATCGTCACATACTAACCGTGCCTGTAGAGGGTGACGTTGCCTTCGAATCTCAGCGTCGAGCTTTCCAACAAGCCGCCGCACGCTTTGGCGTCAAGACGTACGGCTACCTATTCACGGAACAAAATCCTCCTTTAGTCCAGCAAGGTCTTGGGGGTGCGTGTCTCAAAGCTATTGTTGTCATTTGCATTTTACTGACACTGTCCTTTCCTTCCAGTCCCTCATGCATCCGAAGTCCCATTTGTCTATGGCGCTCCGCCTAACACCACAACCGGGAGGACTATTAGTGCTCTGATGATCGATTACTGGATTTCCTTTGCAACCAGTTTAGACCCCAACGACGGCAAAGGCATCCCTCGTAAGTTGGCTTGTTTCCGTGTTCTGGACCATGCCACTGACTTCATTGTTAGGCCCTCACTGGGATCAGTATACGTCGAGGCACCAGGTCATCATGCAACTGAATGGTGCTAACACCACCTTGATACCAGATGACTACCGGAAGAAGCAGATTGACTACCTGAACTCAATCCCCGTGATTTTGCATCACAGAAGTCTTTAATCCACGTCGTCAATGTACACATGTCATTCATCATCGCTGACAATGAACGTTTTCGGAGGCTTCTTTTCCTTGGCCTTTCATTCCTGCTTCTTTACTATCGCGTTCAAACACTTCGGATTCGCGCCACCACGGCCTTTCCACGTGGGCACAGATGCGTGTCACAGGACGCATATTCGGCTAAATGTTTATTTCCGTCCACAGCCGTGTTTTTCTAATTTTGGCTCAGAATCGTGCTGAGCAGAGACCTGCACAGTCGTAAAACCCGGGCCACTGCGCTAATGTCCCGTTATCAGTGCCATGTGGGCATTCCTGAAGAACCACTATTTATGAGAGGGCGCAGGATGCTTGTCCAGTCCCGCTGTTCGCCATGCTCTTCCCTAGGCTCTGCGCTGCCTTCGGCGCGCTAATTGCAAGTGTCAGCTTGCTGGTTGATGCTAATCCTCTTGATTCTGGGTTGTCGCCTAGGATGAACACATTTGTTTCTAGGGAACAGGAGGATGTGAAGCTCAGATACGTCAAGAACTCTGGAGTCTGCGAGACTACGCCAGGGGTGAAGCAGATGTCGGGGTATGTGGATATTGGGAAGAATATGTCAATGGTGGGTGGTTCGCAATCTTCTCGGCTGTTTCGTTCATTGGGCTAAAGATGGCTTCTGTAGTGGTTCTGGTTCTTTGAGGCGAGGAATTCCCCTGAGAATGTGCCGTTCACACTTTGGATTAATGGAGGTCCTGGATGTTCGTCCATGATTGGATTGTTCCAAGGTGCGTTCTTTGATCTGGAGGGAACGCAGCTGGTGAACAACAACCGTATAGAGCATGGGCCATGCTTGGTTAACGATGACAAGAAGACGACTAGGCTCAACCCATACAGCTGGAACGAGGTCAGCAATAGTGCGTTCCACCGCAAACATTTCTCTATTCAAACTGGTTGCTGATACCCGCGATTCGCACCTAGTGATCTACATCGACCAACCAATTGGCACCGGATTTTCTTACGGAAACGACACCGTAAACAGCACAGACTCGGCTGCTCCTCAGATTTGGAAAGCTTTCCAGATTCTCTTTGAGAGCAAAGAGTTCAAGAAGTACCGGAAGCGCGAGTAGGTCTTGTTACTTCTGTTGCCTCAACCCACCCAGTTGTTGACCTCTTGTGTTTCATATAGGTTCATCTTTGCCACGGAGAGCTACGGCGGCCACTACGGGCCAAGCTTCGTCTCCTACTTCGACGAACAGAATGCGAAAATCAAAGCTGGGTCACTCAAGGGAGAGAAGGTCACGGTCTCCGCTCTCATGATCAACAAGTACGCTCTTACCACCGCTGGACTACAACCCTTATTCTTATCTGACGCCTATTATAGTGGCTGGTTCGACCCACTGCTGCAGAACAAAGCCTATATTGACTTCGCCGTCGACGCACCCGGCTATGGGCAACTCCAGAATGATACAGTCATCAAGGCGATAAACGGTTCGTACTATCGGGAGGGTGGATGTAGGGATCAAGAGTTGGCTTGCTATGCTGCTGGAACTGGTCCTAACTCGGATAAGATTTGCAGGAAGGCTGATAACTTCTGTGTAAGCCCTAGTTCACGGCTGTTTCAAACTACGCATATCCTGACATGCTTTCTCACATAGATTATCAACGTGTTCGTTCCGTCCATCGGAGATAGGGATTCCTACGACCTCCGACAGAACTCCTCCTCGCTGTTCCCCCCTGAATACTATGTACATTTCCTCCGACAAAAGAAGATACAGGCAGCGATTGGTGCAGAGGTGAGGTACACCGAGTGCCCTGATCCTCCGTATGAGTTGTTTGCCAGGACGGGCGATGTGAGTGCTAGTTGTGTCTTTGGATAGGGAGGAATGCTGACAGCGGCATGCCGCTACTCAGGATGCAAGAACTCAGCTGCCTAAGCTTGGAGCGCTTGCCGATTCGAAGCACAGGATCCTCATATGGGTACGACCTTTGTGCTTTAACAGGATGCTATTCTGACCCGTTGCTTCTTTAGGCTGGAGATGCAGATATGAAGTAGGCCTTTTCCACATAGGGCAGATCTATGTGATCCTCATTTCTTCTTCTAGCTGCAACTGGGTCGGTGGCCATGCCTCCGTCCAATCCATGGACTGGTACGGCAAGGATCGGTTTGCAAAGATTCCCTTCACAAACATGACTATCAACGGGAAGCCTGTTGCTGCCGTCCAGACAGTGGATAACTTCACATTCGCGTATGTTCTTCTCCAATACTTACGTTGATGATGTCCTGAACAATTCAATAGGAGGGTGTATGAAGCTGGTCATGAAGTGGTGAGTAATTCAAAGCCAAGGTGTTGATGGCCTGCCGCTGAGCAATCCTCGAACAGCCCGCCTTCCAACCGGAAGCATCCCTTGAGATTTTCAGACAAGTTATCGCTGGCAAACCTCTGCACTCGGTATAAGTATACATTCTGGTCCATTTGCTCTAAGTAGCCCCACCAATGTAAAGTAGCACTGAAACCATTGAATGTTCATGCACAACACTTCGTTCTGCTCCGTCCTTGTCAAGTCTGCTCTCGAGACCCACCGTTGGCTTAGAAAGGAAGTTTGATCCCACGCCTTCCCTGTCCAGACCCGGCTCCTCTGACCTTGACGGCGGTGTCTGCATTCTCCAATGCATCGCATACGCTCATGAGCCCCGAAATTCCACCAGAAACGATTGTAGAGCCCGCTTGCAAGGGCAAAGACAAAGGAAAAGGACGTGCAGTACCTTCACAGGAGCCAACAGAGCGCACACCATTACTTGCAACCGATGTCACCCCACCGTCCTCGTCATATGTCGAGCCATTGGGGCCAGAGCCAGCGGCATCAAGGGCTTCATTTAGGGCCAAACTTGCTTTTGTCTTCGTCTACACACTGCTTGTTTGCATCGGCATCTTCCTCATAGTGTTCCTCTGCGCCTGGTCTTACGCAGCAAAGATCTCCAATCTTTCACCGGACGACATTGTAAAGCATGCCCTGGTATTCGACGACATTCGGAGGATGGATGTGTTGAATATGGCAGAGGGTGGGGAGATACGAGTCAGGATTGAGGGACGGCTGGGTATCGACGCTGGTTCACTAGTGGGTGTGAACAGCAAGCCTGATGAGGATGGGCTCTTCCTGTCCCTTTGGAAGGACCTGGGACGCTGGGGTATCCACAAACTGGGAGAAGTTACAGTAACGCTATCCACGATAACTGTGGCTGCTGCAGACAACGCCTCTGTTATATTGGCCCATGTCGTGCCAGAACCGGTCACGCTGCCACTCACTACAAACCCACCATCTGATCTATCGTGGTTAACGGATATCTCGACCGAGGTTACGATTCGACCCAACAGCGACTCAGCAATCCTGCTAGATTATGTGCGGAACTCATGGAGAAGTGGCTCGGTTGGCAGCCAAGTCCATGTCGACTCGGTTACCGTCCGCGGTGGATCTCTAGGGAAGAAGAGTTGGCGAAACAAGCTGGATAAGGAATTGAAAGATGTTCGATTGCTCATACAGATACCCTGTAAGTCGTTTTTAAACTACCTTTCCATTGCACTATCGACACATATCTGACTAGCTATCATCCCCAGTATCACCAGTTCCTGGACTGCCTAAACCGGGGTCCGAGTTTCCCCCATTGGAAGAGCTAATTACGCTCAAATCCTTCTCTGTCTCCAGCGACCTTGCTGCAAGTGCACTCCGCATCAATGCCACTGCCTCCATCGTCGACCCAGCACCATACGACTTCAATCTAACGGCGCCCTCCATCCCCTTCATAGTCTCTCTCCCTTCCCCATCTAACACATCATCTGACTCAATCCCTATCGCCTCCGTTTCCACTGCTCCCTTCTCCCTTACACACCCGAACATAACTATGGTCATATCAGGAACAGTTCTACCCCTCGCGCCCGCCGCATCCCCGCTTTTATCCACCTTTGTCTCGCGATACATCTCCGCCAAGGCAAACGACATCATAATATCAACCCCACTACTACCCAACCTCGCAGTGAAGACAGTCTTCCCTGCACCTCCACACCCACCCAAGATCCTCCGAGATGTCACAATCAAGGACATGAAGATCAAACCCGGAACAAGCTTCCTCGCAAGTGGGACCGTCTTCGCAAGAATAGCGTTACCCGAAGGATTCAATGTTGAACTGAACGTCTCGAAAGTGCTTCCTGACGTCCTCGTATTCGACGGAGATGTTTCGGATACAGCAGCTTTTCCTTTTACTCTTGGTGCCTCCCGCTCACCATCTAATTCGGACTCCCACCCACCACCTCCACCCAACCCACTTCCGGATCCATTACCTGAACATGCTTTTGGACATATAAGACCTGAAGACTGGCTGAATGCAACAAGTAGAAGGGAGGTCTCAGGGCCTGAAGACGGAGCGACATATACAGTATCAGCGGATATTATAGATGTGCCACTTCAGGTGCTACCAGGACGTGGAAAGGAGTTCAGGAGTTTCGTAGGGAAGGTTAGTGTTGTGCGCTCGATTGAATCCATTAAAAACTGTCGGCTGACACAGATATTTTGCAGGTTATTTTTGGTTCGGAAGGCGCGACGGCTGGACTGCTTGGCTCTGTTGCAGTGTTGGCAAAGGTTAATGGCCTTCCGCTCGAAGAAAGCAGTGGGGAGATCTCCCTGACCGACCTGCCTTTCCGAGGGAGTGTACACGTTGGGAAGAAAGGGATGCCTGAGTGGCACTGGGGGCATCTGCCTCACGAGGGTGGCAATGAAGAAGGCGAATTCTTCAACATATAGTCATTCTGGGTCCTGCTGTGTAGATTTAGGATGTTGTATTTTATCGTGTATCACAAGTATCTGTCCATATCTTTGAAGGTTTTTAGATTTTCTACTTCGCTGTCCTTAGTCCGCGCATAAAGCTAGCATTCCCGCGATTAATTGTGGTCATATGTATCTCTTCTAGTTGTAATGTTTGACGATTACGCCATTGATGATCTCCTCTTCCACTCCCGCCTCAGCACCTTTCTTCAACTCGACTTTGCCATACGAGCCCATTCTTCCCTTCCTCCACGCATCCATAGTTGGTGCCTGCTCCGACTGGCAACGCCTAGTGATGCCAGCCTGCTGCAATACTGGACTCTCTTCATAGGGAACTAGCTTGACGTCGTCATCAGGTTGTGCGAAGAAGAAAACGCCAAGGCGAGGGACATCTCGTTGGTCTGCTGGAGGCTTGACGACTCTGTGACGTGTGGCAAGGTACAGGCCTCCAGAGAAGAATTCGAGAGCATCACCAGCATTCACGACCTGAGAAATTGTGTCAGATTAGTGGCATGTGATGGTGATTAAGGGGAGACGAACCAGTGCGTCCTCCATATGTCTAACCCATCGCCATTTCCCATCGGGAGAGAGAATCTGAAGGCCACCAACGGGTTGTGACCACAGGATGGTTAGTGAGCCGTAGTCGGTATGGCCTTTGAGCCAGACGTTGTTGGTTTGTTCGTCGTCTTCTGAGGTTCGTGGATGACTGGATACGGGTCAGTACGAGGAGCACGAATACCATTGATCTGGCTCACTAGAGCATAAATCTGACTATCATAGCGTGTCAGAATGATATAATCGTGATTGGAAAAGGTTGAGTGCCGACCAGATGTATGGCCACGAGCGAGATCATGTTGTCTGATAAATGTATCTTCTGGTAGCCCTAGACCGGTCGCAAGGAGACTAGGGACCCCATATGTCAGATGATTCAGCGCGTAGGGTGACCGGTGCTTACTTCAAGAGTGGATGCACAATATTGAATTGATTATGGTTCGCAAACGCGTCGATCGTCTTGCGGAATGGGCGTAAGGCCTCAGGATACTGTGGCTCTTGCTGGCTACAGGTGACTACCCAACATGTGAACATACGGCTCATGATCATTCAGCCTGAGCGCTTACCATTGTAATGTTCCACCTTATCATGCACCTTGCCGTTGATAAGCTACAAGGCTTGACGTTCAGAATGTTACCTCAAGATCGAGCTTCTGGAAACTTACCCAAGTCTTCTGAGGCTTATAGCCATCATACCAGAGGCTCGTTTCACTGGTATATTTAGACTTCTCTTGCTCCGAAACGGAGTTGAACGTTAGGTTGGCGATGCTGAATATTTCGTTGTTCTATGCAATACGACGGTTAAATATGAGAATAGGAAGGGCGAAGGAGCGCGAGAGCATCACGCAAGTGCCCACCTGCTCCGGAGTGTATCCATGATTGATCACGTAGAAGAAGCCTTGGGTAGATATAGCGTGCGTCACTTGTTCCACAAGCTGAGCTTTGCCCTCAGGCGCATTGAACTTGCTCAGGTCGACTAGAGCTAGCTCTGCATATTCCACTAACGGCCAGAACCACGTCAGAAGAGCAAGCAAAGAGCTACTGCATGCGACTTACAAGGCTCGTTCGTTGGCGAAGGGGCAGTATAGTAGGGTGCACGGGTAGAGGTAGCAACTGGCATTGAGAAAATAGGTATTGGCCCTTGAAGAGGTCGAGAGAATAATGAGACTGGAGGTCCATAGGCTGGGCTTTAAATGCGCTTGAAGAACGGTAATGATACTGAGTTTCCCGCGTCACCACGTTTCTGGGGCTATTAAATTCGAGCTGTCATTAATATTGGTTCTGTAGGGTATATGATACGATTAAAGGGGCACATACATATTTGGGCATCTGAGGGAGCGAAATGAACATATGAACTGTCAAACCTCATACTGTCTTCGCGGTATCACAAGGGAGGCCCACATCAGAGAGGTTTGTACACCTTTTGCACCTAGCACCTGACAGAGTGGTGTGCTTGGAAGCCGCAAATATTCCGGAATATTGAGGCTATCACGAAGTTCTGAATCTGGGGGAACTATGCACTGCGTGAAAGACGAGATCGAACCCGGCCGGCGGTCGAAGGGTATCAGCTGACCTAGTTAAATTCCACGAGGCATTGCTTCAACTCCATTATGATAGGACCCAGCGGTGTTCATCATCGTTGCCAGCGTGCATTCGCGGGAATGAGACCCCAGTGGGAAGAGCGGGAAGGAATTGGTGGATACCCCAACCTTCTTCGCTTCGCTAGAACATATGACGGAAGCTAACGAGATCCACCAGTCCGAGATCCAGCACAGTGCCAGCATTTTCGAAGCACCTCTTGGTCTCTGGATTCCCGATGCTCGGTTGGAGGTAGAAAACCAAACGTTGTGCCTCTTCAATCATTGGTGATGCTATTTGGCTGGAACAACGCAAGCACATTTCGACAGGCTTGGACTCTTGCCATGATTATGGACAGTCTTGAATGTCACGAACTTCGCCGTGACGGCCCTTCACAATAAGTCCATCCCATTTGGCCCGCAAGTTTGGTTTTGTGCTTCATATCATGTCGTATCCTGTAATATCAGTGGATAGTGTTAATGAGAATGTGCGTTATCTTAACTAGAGATGAATCTTGACGACATTCTGGTTATCGCTCTTCGCCACGTCAAACGCCTGATATCTCGCTGCTCGTGACTAGTCTAGAGAAGTTATCTCAATTGGACGGACTCTTGATTGCCCCTACGAGTTTATCTCCACCGCTAGCTACACACAACTCTCATTGATGACTCGTCATGTTATATGAAGCCATGAAAGAAATTGTGACGTACCGCCTTCGATCCGGTCAACCGCCTCATTGCACCTGACGCTGAGGGCAATGGAACCGAGAAATAATCTTGCATTGAGCCCGTGATGATCGAGTGAGGCGCCTCTATGATCTATCTATCGGACTTGGCCTGTGTACTTTGGTCAAGTCTCTTACCGTTAGCAGGTGCAATCTTCATATATATGGGTCTGTCCACCGTCCCTCGACCGTCCAACTTTAATTTACTTGATGCCGGGGATGAGCGCAGTTAATCTACAGCGGGGTGGCTTGACGGCGCTGGTCTACGCAGCAATATTCTGAGCTGCTCGAATGGCTACTCAAGATACAACATAGTGACCTAGTGGAGAGCGACCATTGAAATCGGCAGAGTCGGCTTATGCCGCTCGGCTTAGGTTTCGGAGATTCAACTTATTTCCAAAGGAGCCATTCAGTGAAGCCACGGCAACGAGCGACGTACTTACGTTTCTTCCCTGTGAATTTTTTTTGTTTAAGGCCTGCTTAGTATACACCGGCTATTACCAACAGAGACGGAGGAAGGCCTTGGGAGAAAGAATTTGACCTCCAGACCGACGGTTTACGTTTTCCAACCCAGATTGCGCCAAAACGAATCCACTATATCTGGCATCCTCTTAGCCACAATCTTGTACCAGTGAGTGTCTCTCAAAGTTTTCCCCACGGTGAACTGATTGATTTTCCAGCTTGGATCAACCCATCATCTGATACTCGGTGCGATCACTCAGTATGCAGGGAATCAGTTCCACTCAGATTGAATGAATGATTAGGCAAATTTGCGTCATGTCAATTGACCTTGGACTGGATCGCCTGGCTCAGCTCGTTCAGCATCTTCCTCCTTATACTCGGCCAACAGTTCACATTGCTGGTACTAATGGAAAAGGCAGTGTGGCTGCTTTCGTCCATTCCATTCTTTCCAATAGCGAACCTCCTCTGTTAGTTGGTCGATTCAACAGCCCACATCTCGTGTCGGTCGAAGATTGCATCGTCGTAGGCAATCGTCCAGTAACGAAGGGAGTCTATTTGAGTGCGAGAGCGCGTGTGGAAGAAGCCAACAAGAAGCACAACACTGGTCTCTCATCCTTCGAGCTTCTTACACTTACGGCGCTCCAGATCTTCGAGGAAGCACGGCTCGATCTCGTTGTGGTCGAGGTTGGACTTGGTGGTAGATTGGATGCTACTAATATAATACCAACCTCCGCCATACTAGTCTCTGCTTTGACTGCGGTTGACCTAGACCATCAGGCGTTTCTTGGCGATACAGTGGAGAAAATAGCAAAAGAAAAGGTGGGAATCGCGAGAGAGGGACGGCCCTTCGTTTTAGGCCCACAAAAGCATGGATCTATCGTTGAAGTTGTACGCCAAGAATTGGAACGCACGTCTGCACAGTTGGTCACTGCTACAAGTGTAGTCGCAGATTCTACTCTCGATCCGCCGGCGAATTCTACTTCAGCGGTTGCACCACGGGCTTTCAGCCCTCCTGCGCCTCGTCGGGTCGTCTTCGACATCGACTGCCTTCCTGAGCAGCAGATTAGTGCCGACCTTTTCCTTCCCGGAGACCATCAGCTTGATAACCTAGGAATAGCGGGCACCATTATTTCATGCTTACTTTCCTATCCGTCATCGATACAGCAGGTTCTCTCCAATCGATTAACTCCCAAAAATATTTCTCGTGGAGTTTCTGATACACGGTGGCCCGGAAGGCTCTCGTTTCATAGCATTCCTCCTACTTCTGGCTCAGCCACGAGAGATGGACTTTTACTCTCTCGGCCCCTCCTCGTACTTGCGGATGGAGCCCATAACGCTGCTTCAGCAACTACCCTCTCCTCTTATATAACCGACTTCATTTCCCAGGCCGTTCCCCCAACATGTCAAGACCAAGCAACAATCACACTCACGTTCATTCTAGGATTATCCCACTCTCCACCCAAAACACCTCAGCAAACACTTTCTCCTCTCCTACCTCCTAGAATCAGAACCGGCCCAAATATTCAGTTAAGTGTGAAGGTAGCATGTGTGCCCTTCTCACCAGTAGATGGAATGCCATGGGTCCGACCTGTTCCGCCTTATGAGCTAGCACGTGCTGTCAAGGAGTTGACACCGGATGCGGAGGTCGTCGCTTTCGAAGCAGAGGCTACGAGCGACGAGCGAGAAAGCTCTGCACAGAACAAGCGTCTCGTTCAGGCAATCAATTGGGTTGGAAATCGCAATCCATCATCCGAGGCGATTCGGAATTTGGAACTGGTGGTTATCGCTGGAAGCTTGTATCTTGTAGCTGATTTGTATCGTCTCTTGGATACTAACACATGATATATTTTTGTATTACATTTGGTAGATACTAGTACATGATATGGGTTTTTCTGCTTTATGAAGACAGCGAAGAGAATGTCCGGAAAAGAGGTTCAAACAATTAGGGTCCATCAATTAGAGGTACATTAGACTTGCGAATAAAGATTGCTTCTAACTTCCAGATGAGGAAGGCTGTCAATCAAAGAGCAATACTCGCCCGTGTCTCAGAGCTAGCTGTTTGAGGAGAAATGCACTTGGATCTTGTGATCTCGGTGTCGTCCGAGCTGAACTGGGAGGCCCATACGTCAGCTCGCTCAGTTCCTGCCTTCGTAGAACCCTTCCTGATCTGTATTGACATGCTATTCAGCAGTGAAGATAGTCGAGAAACGCGAGAGGACCTACGATGAGCTCTGAGACTGGTGCTTCATATACACTTCGGCGATTCTCATTCGCTCGGATTTTGATGCGAGCATTTAGCCTGAAGGAATTGGGTTGGATCTTTGGATTGCGAAGTTGAGGTTCGAGGTCTTACGAAGATAGTAGCGACAGAGCAAACACTGTAACTTGCTCATCAAATCGAGGTTGAGGGGGAAACGAACGGAAGCTTACGTCTCGGCATCGGGGTGTATATGGCTTCCCATTTCACTTAAAATTCTTTGGGCTGACTTGCGTACGACCAAGATACGAGTACACTCACGGTTTGTCCCAGGCAGAGCAACAAACTATTCTTTGAGTCAGAACGACGATAATTGACGTTGAACAACAGCATACTCACCAAGATGAGCATCGACACCGCAGACATGCTGAACATAAACAGTCAGCAAGCATCAACGTTTGATCGAAAGACACTACCTGGTAGTGAAGCCTGTCGCTACTCTCACGATAGGTATATGGCTTCAAGGCCACAGGAAGATGAACATACCGACGGTCCATAGAATTATACGGTCCACCACATTCGCCATCCTATCAATGGATCAGTTCACATGTCAAAGGCATACGGGCATAAGTACCTGTAACAAGCCTCTCTACGTCGCATGTAGAGATCAAACGTAAGTGCCAGCGCCAACGATACGTCAACAATTGCAGCTAGTACTGGAGGTCAGCCAGTTCCATGAGAACCAGGACTAAGGTTCCTTACACAACGACCAACAAGTTATGAGCAACGTCCTGTTTTCTGTGAGCAGTTCCGCGTTAGACCTCCTTATCCGGGAGTAGACCACTAGGGCTAGGTTGCCTCCAGTTCGTGCTGCCAGAAGGAGGGATAGAATCGCAGGGACAATCACTTGACCAGTGACTCTTCGTAGGCGGTAAATGAAGTAAGCCTAGCTGAACTCAGTTTTGCATGGTTCAATATAAGGACTTGAATACGCACACAAACGCTCAACGATGCGAGGCCGTTGAACAAGATGTAGCCGGTAACGCTCCACTCAAGACGACTGGTGACCAGGACCGTCAGATT
Organism: Clitopilus passeckerianus; assembly: GCA_944990035.1. NCBI lineage: Eukaryota > Fungi > Basidiomycota > Agaricomycetes > Agaricales > Entolomataceae > Clitopilus > Clitopilus passeckerianus. The sequence continues at coordinate 441,111 of CALYLX010000071.1, forward strand.
CCCGTAATTCTCGACGACAAGCCACCAGAATGCATGGGTAAGGCAGATCTGATGTCCGAGTTCGATGAGCCTTTGGAGCCAGAGCCACAGGTGTTAGCGCGTCCATCAGGTCCATCAGGTCGAAGAATAAGTTACCATACAACGACGACCTAATGTTGGGTGAGTCTCGAAGCGATTGAGACGTATAAAGTAACTCACCAAAATCTTTAAGGCTTTCCGATCATTTGGAAAGTTAGAAAAGTAGGTGTAGGTCTGCTGTCTTTGTCAACCGAGTAGGTGTCATCATGCACTAAAACCTTACCTGCATCGTTATGAAACCAAAGAAAAACGCGCTGAGGAGGACACCTATGGTAATAGGCCCAATGGTCTTCGTGACGAGAGTCATGGTTTAGCTTGCCCGTACCAGCCAAAAACCCGCTGGATGGCCTTATAATCGTTAGTAGCCCCGATCATCTGGGTATTGGTATCCGCATGCTCGCCGGTGATTGAACGATGAACTGAAGCTGGCAGCTGCCAGAAGGGTAAATGGATCATTTCGTGCCAGTGATCCTTCAAAGTCTAGGTCCCATGCGTCTTTGAGGGCTTGCACCTGATCTTGTACAATTTCTGCAGGTCGTTCTTGAGAGAAATTCGGTCGACTTTAGCGAACATTTAACCGCAGAATCTAAACCTTGTTCTTTCCCCCGGGGTGCTTCAACGGATCTTCTCGAAACAACACCGGCCCGAGAGTGGGCTCAAGACCTATCCATCAATCAAGCATGGCTTGACTGCAGTCCAGAGGATATGAACATCCCCTGTTCAACAACTTCGATCACCCGGTGTTACCCCTGAATACGTCGATGTTCCACGGGCATTAGACTGTTTTGACCAGCTTTTGACAGCGTCTAAGGCCGTCGAAAGCTAGGAACGATTGTTAACGTTGGACATATTGGTGTATTGTCGGGGCAATGGCAATGACATTTCATTCGTACGAATACGGCCAGCAATCATTCGTCTATTTCTGTATGGGGTACTTCAGTGATAATCGCTGCCGGCACACACTGCGGGAACTTACAGTGTACAACCACCGGTATGATAGATCATTCAATTGTAATGCTTCACAACGACACCCGCTATCACCTCTTCCTCCGTGCCTTTTGTAGTTCCGGGCTTTAGCTCTGATTGCCCATAAGCGCTCGTCCGCCCTTTTCTCCAAATCTCCATCGTCGGCGCATCTTTATCTTCGAACCTCCTCTGAATGCCAACGCGCTGTAGCAGTAAACTGTCCGCGAGCGGCGAAAGCTTGACCTCGTCATCTGGCATGCAGAAGGCGAATACACCAACACGAGTGTAGCCCCGCTGGTCTTCCGGTGGCTGGACGACTCTACGACGCAAATAAGTGACGGGTTGAAGGAACTTTGAGTGCACACACCTGTGGATGGTGGCACGATAATAGCCTCCAGAAAGGAATTCGAGAGCGTCACCAGCGTTGACAACCAAAGCATTCTCTATATGGCGAATCCATTTCCAGGTCCCCTGAGGAGTGAAGATTTGAAGGGCCGCGACAGGTTGGCTGTAGAGGATGGTGATGGAGCCAAAGTCTAGTAATCAACAAAATTCGGTAATGCGACAGCGCCTGTAGGTGAAGTTGCTTTACCCGTGTGTCCCTTCAGCCAGACATTATTCGTCTTGCTTTCTTCATCCTCCGATCGGGGGTAGCTGGAAAAATGTTTACTAAAGACCTCGTTCGTAAACCTCGTGAATGCTCACTATTTCATGAATCTGGCTAAAGCATAGGTCAGTTACGCGTAGGCTGCAAGTTGGCTAGAAACTCACTGTAGGTCTCGCCAACTCCGTCATACCGATGGGAATCCACCAAGGTATCTTCGGGGAGTTCCAGGCCAAGCGCTAGAAGGCTGCAGAATCGGTGAGTCAATTGATAAGTATAAATCAAAGGGAGGCTGTACCGTAAGAGTGGATGAAGGACATTGAAGTGGTTGTGCTTCGCAAACGCCTCGATCTCAGGTAGAAACGGCCGAAGGGGTTCAGGATGGCCTCTCTTGGTAACGTCTCGATTGACTAGCGAGGAGCAACAAGTTAGCAAGAGAAAGTCGTGGGGAAAGATCGTACGTACTGTTGTAATGCTCCAACTGATCATGGACACCATTGTCGATGTGCTGATGGAATTGAGCTGAAAGTTCAGCGGTTTAGAGCTACGAGACGAGGCATACCCAATAGTTCCTCAGTTTGTACCCCTGGTAGGAGCCAGTAACCTTCATCGTTCCAGCGTATTTTTCCTTTTCTTCCTGGGAGACTCTAGCGAACGGGACATCTGCAATATCGAACATTCGTTCTGTCTGCATGAAGATATTAGACGTGAACGAGAAGCAGCAGCTGTGGACGTTACCTGGGCAGCAGTATAGCCATGGTTGACGACGTAGAGGAATCCGTGCTCCTGCATGGCATCTCGGACCCTGATAGCTTGCTCAGCCCGGTCTTGGGGCGTTGAAATCTTGGAAAAATCAATGACAGGAAGGTCCGCATAGTCGACTGTATGGGGTGCGTTATTACCATAGTTTATACATAGATATTGGACGTTTGACTCACGTTCAGCCTTGGTTACTGGTGCTTGCACATAATGAGGCGTCTCGGGAATTGTCACACTAGGCATCTTGGTCGGGGTCGTTCCTCTAACTGACCAACGTCGGTCAAATGAATTAAAAGGCTAGAAACGAGTTCTTACAGAATCTGTTGGCCCTTTGTTTCTCTCCATGCTTCGACTCCCACCAGATGGCTTCGGCAGCGGCCAAGGGTCAGGTGCTTCTGACTGTGGCCCCATGACGCGATGCAAGATTGGATTGCGCCAGAAATTCGTGATCTAGGTGGCACTCGAAGCGTCTGTGACTTCGATAGCATCCTAAGGGAGCTCATCGGGTGGAACTTGGCCAGCAGTGCCGATGTCTACGAGCAGGGCGTTGGCACCGTTGAATTGAAGGTCGGTCGTCGTGGTAGTGCGAAAGAAGGCGTGGGTACATCAGCTCGTTGGGTTCACAGCCACCACGATAGCCCTTGAGGCAGTTCTTGAGTACGAGTCCCATGAACATTTATGAAAGACTCCCAAAACCAAGCTTATACTACGGATATATATCATGCGCTCGGTTTAGTTTAATCCCGGGTATACTGAACCTCCAGGAGGAACGTAAGCCTGCAAAATTACTATAAGTCATGCATTTCGAGGAAGTTGGCACCAGAAGACATACCCTGTTGGCCGCATCGCCTTGGTAGACGTTGAAGAGAATGCCAGGGTCATTTTGCTGTATATCGGTGGTAGTCAGTCAGCCGTTGACGCCCGCGAGAGGCCGCGACCACGTTCCAACTTACCTTGTAGGCACCTGGGAAGCCCAATCCGGACGGGTTCAAGGATCCTGAGCCAGTAACTAAAATTGTCGATTAGATTTGCTTGGGACCAGCGACATTAAAGTAGGATATTTTACCGTAAAGCTGGATGCAGACTAAAATTTTCAACGTCAATCAACCTATCTCAGCCATTGAAAATATCTGCTTACCTGGGTAGAACTGAGCGCCGTTAAGATTGGTCGCGCCATGTAAGGCTAGATTTTCGTGACGGAGGAGCTATCCAACGCGCACCATCAGCCATCTCCTCCAGAGAATTGAGATTCTTAACTTACATAATTTCCAGGCGAAATATTCTTCGGGATCTTGACAGTATACTTAAACCCACTCTTCGCTAGAGTATCAGAAGGCCATTCGCCATTGTAGGTCTCTTGTTGAATCTACCATTGCCCAAGGATTAACATTCAGCCAGCTTAATCAAAAGCGGAATAGAAATCACCTTGAACCAAGGTGTACTGGTATCCGCCTTCCAAGACGAGCAGTTATTGCTATTAGTCGGGCATTTGGCCATATAATTGAGAATAGGTCCGAAATGTCCAATGGGCCATGTGTTCCATTGCACCTCGACGGTACCGCCAGCTGCGACTGTGGCGCTAATAGGGCCCTGATATGAAACGTAGTCAGATACGAGAGAATGCATGCCTGGCGAGAATTGCTTACGGGGGGCAATTTCTGGTTTCCGATAGAGCAGGTGATGTCGGTGGAGGTCACGTCTGAGATGAACCCGCTGTCGAGTTTCGTGCCTCGGACAACGCGTAGCGGCTAGTATGGGACCGTTAGCTATATGTACCAGGCCTTGGAATTAGGTCAGGTTTACCTGAGGTGTCGTGTAAGGGTCTGCAAATCAAGTTGGTAAACCATCGCCTCAAGTCACTTTTCGACCAGAGAACGAACCTTTGCTGATGTCCCACCCGGCAATAGTCTGCCCATTGATCTTGATCGACGGGACGTACCCGTGAGCAGCAACCTGGCCGACCAACGACGCAGTGGCGAGCACAAGAGAAGAAAACAAAACCATGGTTTACTCGAGAATGAAGAAACGAGCGTGCCAGGGTTCAACATATTTATAGTTTTACTTGATGAACAACTTCTGCCGGAGGCATAGTTTGACGCATGGGAGCGGTCTAAAGCCCATGTCTGTTGGGTAGTCATCGAGCATCTCAGATGACCTTACCTCAAGTGCCAAGACAATGTAGATGGGTAATTATCGGCACCATGTATATGCCTCAAGTAAGTTGTTGAGCGCGCTTGCCCGCTTCTCTTCGCTCGGAACGGCAGATTTGCCTCAGGTCTATCTCATGCTTAGCCGCAGACCAGCAGGGGGGAAAAATAGAGTATAATTGATTGATTAAAAGAAGCCACGAAGAGATACAGATGAAACAATGGGTTCTTCTCCTTCAACGGGCCCAAACGAATATTAATTCAACCCGGGATAAACCGCGCCGCCAGGAGGAACATAAGCCTAAGAACGCCGAGAGTCTCAGCACCAAGAAGACCGGGAGAAAAATATGACAAGGAGTACCTGATTGGCAGCATCGCCTTGGTAAACGTTGAAATGAATGCCCGGATCTTCAGCTTTGTACGTTCCGGGGAAGCTCAGGCCGGACGGGTTGAGCGATCCGCCTCCCGTGACGGTGAGTTGGACGCAGACTATCGCAAAAATCGTTCGTTGGAATGACTAAGAAGAGTTTTGAAGGGATTGCTTACCGGGATAGAATTGGGCTCCGCCGACATTGGAAGCACCATGCAGAGCGAGGTTCTCATGGCGAAGAAGCTGTAGTAATATTAGGCGGGAAACGAAGAGGGATGAAAGGAAGACGGACGTATGCTCCAGGTGCGATCTTGCTGGGAATCTTCACGGAGTAGGTGAAGTTGCTCTTTGCCAAGGTGTCAGATGCCCATTCCCCATTGGCATATACGGATTGCTGGATCTACACGAACATGATTCAGCACTAATGATAACCAGACGGGAAGGTTGATTTACCTTGAACCAAGGAGATCCTGAGTCTCCCTTGTAAGTCGAGCAATCGCTCGTGGGGCATTTCGCCATGTAGTTGAGGACGGGACCGAAATGTCCAATGGGCCAAGTGTTCCAGAGCATGTCGACGGTGCCGCCGGCTGCTACCGTAGCTTGAATCGGTCCCTGTTCAGTGAGTGTTCGTTGGGTATGCATTTGAGGCATCAATCTGGAGAGCTCACGGGTGGAAGCTTGGAGTTTCCGATCGAGCAAGTGATATCACCCGAAGTCACATCAGAGATGAAGCCACTGTCAGGCTTCGTTGCGCGAACGACCCTTATAGGTTGAGGGGTGGTGTATCCATCTAGTTCACTAATTAGCAATTGCACATCGTTGGCGTTCGATCCGAAACACTAACCGGTATTTACATTCCACCCAGCAATATATTGATTGCCTATCCTGATTTGAGGAACATACCCGTGAGCATGTACCACAGTGACTAGAGCAAGCGTCAATAGCGAAGACGTCAATTGCATCGTGTGCTTAATTCAATGCGGGGAGTTCAGCAGCCGACGTTAGGCGTAACCCAAAAAAGTCCTAACATGCCAAGTGGCAGTCTTATACCCTCCAACCACGGCTCGTCAAGAGCGACGCGCCGGTAAGTATGACACGGGAGGAGCGACAAGTCGCATATTGGGGCCGTATGAGAGTGTGCACGAGGAAAGGACTCGAGAGCACTAAGGATGAGTGGAGCAAAGACACAACCGAAAATAGACCGCGAAAAAGACGCGTCGACAGCGACAGGGTTAATCCTCGGTTCTGGGTTGTCTTATCATCTGGATCCGTTGGTCAAGAGACACCACGAAAGAGACGAGAAGGGGATCAAAATTCGGGAGTTTGTCAGATGGGGACAACTTCAATCTTGGCATTATGTTCCGTCATTGAAATGGATGAGAGAACGGATGAGGATTTGAATGGGAGGCTACCAGGAAGCGGGCCGGACCGCAAGGCAACAGTCGAGCGGTTTATGATTGCCGGTTCATGCTCTTGATTTCAGAGATGATGACCTCGATGAGCAAGCGTTTGCACTTACAGGTCCTGTCATATGTTGCGATGAGAATGTTGGATTGTTTTAGGCGGGCCGCCTACTGATAAAATCTTCCGAGTTTTAGACAGACAGTATCCGTCGACCTCAAGTTTGAAATTTGAAAACTTGGCCCAGTCTTGGGTGAGCTCGGCAGAGACGCTGAAGACACTGATTCTGGCTTTGGATCTGGGAGGCTTGACAAACAAACCACCGCCACGTGATCGCGAGGTGCTTAAAGCCGAAATTTTTCGCAAAATGCCTCTCTTTATCGAAAGTTCACCTGGCGGGTTGATATTTGGGTTTTTTCCTGGGATTTTCCACGGGGGAGAACTTGAGCCCATTTAGCTTAGGGAGAGCCATTCCTCCCCACCAACGAACGAGCTGGCTGTATTTCTGTGCCGGAAAACGTCCCGTAAGGGAGGTACATGCCTTACCTGCCTCAACTTGGCTTTCTGAGCTCTGGTGCTTGCAAGTTGTGGTGTTTTTATCGCAACGAGGCTAGCACGAGGCAAGGAGAGTCCTCGTATGAGTCAGGATGACGCATTAGGAGTTCTTTGTTAGCTTGCTGTAGAGTCTATAGATAAAGGTGATTTGATCCTTTGAGGACGGCCGTTGGGACAAATAATGATAATAAAATTGAACAATAAAAATATCTAAAATTCCTGCAAAGCTCATGAACAACGAGCAAGGACCTTGTAGCGTCGAGCAGACTCTTCTTGTGAATACTACAGTCGGCTACTATGACTAGCATTGCGGAAATGAAAGGGCTGTCATTTCCTGAGAACGAGATTACGGTTGAAATGAATGATACAGCCGTACAGCCACCGCCTCGTCACTCTAATCGCACTTCCTAGGCCGCAACCATGGGCCCGTCGTCGACGACGGCGACGAGCTCGAATCAAGGCCACGGCCACCACTTTGTCCTCTCTAACCCATTTGCTCACTCCAATGAAGCTGAGGAAGACAGTGACTCACATCGAACCAATGCGTCAACCCCAAATCCCCCAACTACCCCGGCAACGGCAGGGTTCTGGAATCATTTAGTGCCTCGACACGCTTATTTCCACGTCAAGATAGTAGTGCACCAGCTAGCGAATATCCCGCTCGTTAGTGGGGAGTATTCTGCTCAGTGGAAGTTCAAGGGTGTTCATAGCCTACCGGGGGCAAAGAACAATAACTCTGGCCTCCTGAGCGCTATTGTCAAAAACAAGCAACAGACCAACGGAAAAAGAAAAGGGAAGGATGCAGAGACCGACGCTCGCAAGCACGAGCATGATGATACTGATGACACAGGGAGTTTGAACAGCTCAGAGAACCATCACGGTTCAATCTCATCTGTCCATTCGTCGTCTTCCTCTTCGTCGTCTGGTTCACCTGTAACACCACTGGCGAGCTCTACTGCTGCGTCTGTCGCATCATGGCCTAGCTCAGTCCCCTCTGCTTCGACTATTCATCCACCGCCCACCACCCCAGCTCGAGGTCAGACACAGTTCATCAAACTCAAAGACCATAACGTCAAATGGGAACACACCCTTTCCACCGTCGTTCGTATGGACATTGACCGCGATCCCACTGCACCCATCCTGCTCTCAATGCCGTTCAAGCTGGCGATTATGCAGCGAGATTCGTCATACAGGTCCGATCGGACCGGTACCCATTCAACCACCACCACAAAACAATTCGGGAACGTCACCCTAGATCTGGCTCAATACGCATGCAAAGGGGATATAACACGCCAGTACCTCCTCCGGGAGTCCAAAACTAATGCAACTCTGAAGGTATGTTATCGTGTCTCATTTTGCCGAAATAACTCCTAATTGACGCTTTGTTGAGCTCACGACAACTATTACGCATATCCCTCACACAACTTCAGCGGCCCCCACACCCTCTACATCTTCGGCCCCTGCTCCTACACCTCTGGCGCCGTCGGCTAGCTCGTCCCTGACCATCAACCCACCTACCCCGTCCTTCGTCGCACCTCCCCTCCCATCTGGTGAAATCCTGGCAGGAATATCGACTATAAAATCCCGCGGCCTCAACTTAGGTGGCGAAGCCGACGTTTATCGCACCCGCCCCAAAGGCCTCGACCTCTACGGACCCTACTACGACCAAGAAGAGCTCGAAATGGACCTCATGGGCGGCGTCCGCGCCAAAGGCCAAAAATTCACGCACGTCCATAACCTGTCGATTGGCACCCACGGCCGTGCAAGGTCAGGTTCTGGCCCGAGCTTCGACCCGTCAAGGCTGCCGTTGGCGTATGGAGCCAAGACGACCGAGGCGCTGATTGATGCGATATTCAATCCTGTGCCGACGAGGGATAAGAGGAGGGAGAGTCCGTTTACGATATATGTTCCTGAGACTCCGCCTTCGACTGCTGGGACGCCTGGGACTGGGACTGGGTCCGAGGGAGGAGTGGGGAGTAAACCGGTATCTGCATCTGTATCTGCGTCGTCGCCGGACATCAAGTTCCCGATGAGCAGGTCTGATTCTATCCTCCCCGGTGGTGCTGCAAAGACGTCTCCTTTGTCCACGATGAAGCCAGCGTCGAAAGCCCACCCGAAACGACCTCTGCCTTCAAGAGCACAGAGTACAGGCATCGGTGCAGGTCTCGGGATCATGGGCCTGGGAATGGGCCTTGGTGTTGGGTTGGGTGCGCAGGTTAGCATCACGCCTGCATCGCCTTTGTCGCCTGGTGCGGAGAGTAGGAAGAGTGCGGAGGCGAGGCCGAGTGTTGATTCTGTGCGGAGTGCGGGCAGGCCGAGCTTGGATGTCCCTGGCAGGGGAATTGGTGAGGGTGGAAGGTCGATGACGAGTGTGGAGGGTGTGAAGAGTGCTGGTGCGGTTCAGGATTCTGGGCGGAGGTGGTGGAGGCCTGGACGGTCGAGACCTTCGACTCCTGTTCCTGCCGCTTGAGGACTGAGGACACGCAAAGCTAATACTGGTGGCCCTATTGGCTGGTCCAAGGGTGGTTGCTCACCGCTTTGTTTCTCGAACATGTGGACGGATTTTCGACGCTAACAGTACGACATTACTTACAATTAATCTTCCGGTGATCATTTACTCATAATCTCTCATTTAATTAAACACTTCACGCATTTGTTACTCAACCCTTGTCTTCGTTGCTCCCCTTGTACATTTATTCGCACATATGTTCGTTCCGCTACTTAGCAATTTTACGGTCTCGTTCCCATAGAAATTTCCTTTGACATGCACTACCTTTCCAACTCAAGGACAGATAGAATATACGTGTCTTTGCATTGTTTTGGCCATGAGCCTTTCAGATTCCAAACCCGAAGCCCACGTTGTCCCCAATTGTAGATATACTGGCCCCCTTGTTTATTTGTACGCCACCACCCACAACCAGTTGTCCCAACCACAGTATGTTGTCTTTGGCTGATATACAAGAACTCCTATCGAGAGAACAAAAGGTATTTTTATACACCGTCCGGAGCGCTATAATAATTTTCTGACGGTCGTTTTAACCAGTCCTGGTCTGTCGACACCGACTACATTGCGCCTCATGCAGATGGCACGACACCAAAAAACCTGGAAGACGTGCCTATACGTGGCCTTGAAATGCTACTTGTTCCAAAGGTACATGTGCTCAGATATTTAACGACCTTCCCCCAGCTGACCCACTTTTAGGACGAAAGGACTTTGGCTCAGTGCATGGAAGCACGCAACAAGAATGGCCACACGCCCGTCAATAAATGCCCATACGAGGTCCTCGGCCACATCTTCACTCTATGTCTCCCTCGATGGGGTTGGAATGTTGACGGCGGTGAATCCACGACAAACCAACAGCCCGAAGAAATTTGGTGGAGTCGCCACGCCCCCTTTCTCCTGAGCAGTATATGCGCCCACTGGCGGGAGGTGGCCCTCGATATTCGGGCCCTTTGGTCGAGCCCTTCCTTTAATCTTACGAGGCGGGAGAAACGGTGGGACAAATTCGAACTTCTGGCCCTATGGATATCGAGGTCCGGCCCCACGGCAAAATTATCGCTCACCATTCACACTCTCGTCGGCGACCGCAGCAGACGCCGTCATATACAGGAATCTTATTCAGGAATGACCGACCTCTTTAGGCTTCACCTCGGAGCCGTACTATGCAGGGTCAATCGCCTGGATATGACTACCAACGCACGAGACCTGAAAGATTTCTTCTTTCTGGGGAACAGGCTACAAAACCTACAAAACCTCACCCTCACGGACCTTGAGGCTAGAGAGAAAGGCTACCTCCTCAATTTGCCTGCCCTTAAATCCCTGACGGTCAGGTCTAGACTAATGGCAAAGACCCACCCCTTTGTCTGCCCTCAAGGCCCACCATGGTGCAACCCGAAGGAGCTGCACCTTACGCTTCGTGACCGCAGAACATGGCATCGCCTTCTGCAAGAATGTCCTAATCTCCAACGGACTTCGGTTACGCTCCAATACTTGCGTAGCGAAGATAAAGCCACTTACTCCTACCCCCCTCCAGAGAACGGTCGTAGACATGAACTACGACACCTCCATTCGTTGGAGATACGGTCCATGAGAGGCGGTTATTACTTCAGCAACATTTTCGAGAACTTCTACTTTCCCTCGCTATCCCACCTCAACATTTTCAACGCAATTTCGGAGCCACCCACCTTGCAATGGACGGATTCAGGCCATTTCTTCGAACAGATTAAATCACTCCGTGGCCTAGTTTATGTCGGACCAAGTAGCCCTATCATCAAAATGCTGAAGCATACCCCACTACTTACATACCTCGATCTTACCGTCCCGGAGAAATTGGACGTCCAGCCCGTGTTGGAATTTCTGGGGGGAAGCTCAAGGGGAAGTTGTCGCCCTTCCGCACCTTACAGAACTTAAATTCGGAGTTGATGGGCCTGACGGTGATTTTGACGAATCGGCCAACCCAGTATTGGTTCTCGTCAAAGAGATGATCAAGTTCAGGTCTAGCGCAGGGGCTCCTCTCCAGGGTTGGGTCTGGAAAGGTCGTTCGGCTTGATCATAAACTAGTTACGCGTGTTTTAATTTTTGTGATAAATAGACAGAGTAAACCTACCGTTGGGCCACCAAAAGATTATAGATAACTGAGAATTTCGAGCCAATCTTCGTTAAATTCCCCCGATGCAAATTCATCTACTTAGACGAAATCCTACTATACTTTGGTACTACAACTTGTCCGATAAAAATATGGGCATGAACGCCTTAGCAAGCCAAGCATCACGGTAGCGTGGGCCAGCAGTGGCACGTTGTTTCCGATGTGGGCGCCATGGCCTCCCTCTTTTTAGGGCTCCGCCATGGCCAGAGCTTTCTCGAACCACAATGTCGCCCAACGTACAACAAGAAGTCGACAAGGTAATTTTTACGCTGGCTGGAATAATTACAAGCTCAATTCTGACCACTTTCCCAATTACTCGCAGGCCGTCGCCACAACTGCTTCTCGCGAACATTGGGGAAGCCCTTGGAACACAGAATACGTGCCAATATGGAGGATAGAGAATGTGAGTGCTCCAGAAATCCTACAATATATCACCCTTTGACATGATTCCCCGAAACAGGATATATCTGCTCCAATGGAAAGCCGCACAAGAAATCGATTAGCAATCGTCAACAAGTGTCCTGTCGAGGTCCTTCGCGAGATATTCATTCATTCTCTTCCCCAATGGGACCAGTCTATGGATGAGTTCAATTGGACTGAGACCGGCCCCCTCAGTTCAAGGAATCGAAATGCACCAATATTTATGGCTAGCGTATGTGCCGACTGGAGAGAAATATTCCTTGCCAGTGGATCTTCAGAATTTTGGACAAAGCCTTGCCTATACATCCCATATAACACAAGTCCCGTAAAACGGTGGGCCCAGTTAGAGCTTCTCGCCCTCTGGCTGAAGAGATCCAATGGCAAGAAATTGTGGCTCAACATTTTTGTCAAGTGCCACTCTCACGAAGGGGGTGCTTTATCAAACATATACAACCATTTCAAAAACCACCTCGGGCCAGAGATGCATAGAGTGGCCCACTTGAAGCTCAACATCAGCCATAACGGAAACCTTCAACATTTCTTCTTCGGAAGATATGCGCTACCCGCCCTCGAAGAACTCCTCCTTGGGGAGGCTTCTGCAGCCCTCGACCTGAAGAACATGACTGCACTCAAAACTCTTTCATTCCGAGCTCCTACTGCCCTGGACCCGTTCCAATTTCGATGCTCGACATGGTACAATTTGAGGCAGTTGCATGTCGACACCTCTGACTGGAAGAAGTGGCGCCAAATCATACAAGAATGCCCCAATCTCCGGCAGACTTCGGTCACATTTTCGAGCGTCGACCTGGTTGGTATGTTCTCGGACTCTGGCCTCGCTGCTCAACCCAGTCGCAGGATTGAATTCAGACACCTCGAATCTCTACGAATGCAATTGTTTGGTCAGCATAGCATCTCAAAGATCGTCGAGGATATTTACTTGCCCGCCTTGTCCTCCCTCGAAATCCACACCGTAGTATCAGGTGTACACGCCTGTCAGTGGGTCAACTCAGGCCATTTTCTTGGTCAGATCGGTTCTCTTCGCCGCCTAGTCTATCATGGAACATTGGTCAATCTCATCACCATGATCAAATATACGCCACTCCTTTCGGCCCTTGATTTCACAGTCGCCGGCGAGGATGTTCAGCCAGTTTTGGAAGTTCTCCAACAACCGCAAGAGGTTACGCTGGTTCCCGTTCTAGAAACGCTTCGAATTGCATTTGACGAATCGGCCGAAGACAAGGCCCCAATATGGGCCATCATGGAGATGATCAAGTCAAGGTCTACTAGTAGGGCAGGTTCTCCCCTCAAGAGGTTCGATCTTGGGGTGTCATCTGCCTTGATTCGAAGCCACATACAATTCCTATTCGGGCAACTTGGATCAGATAAAGACTTGCCGGAATGTACCTGCAGTCTTGTACCTCAACTAAACAAAGTCTTTTGATACCTTAGCGATTCCCTTGTTTAGATTTTCGAACCAATAACAGAAGTTTCACCTTCCATTGCCTGACCATCAACCGGTTAACTAATTCACGACGACTGCAATAATCGACAATGTCCAAGCATCGATTATTTGGAAGGGTATAGATACAAGATAATAATAGCCAGGTAAATAATGAGCGACAGTGGAAATTAAAGGATGGTATATCATCTTCTGAGTTGCAAGGAGAGACTTGATGATATGTGTACAAAACCCAAGAAAGATACAGACGAGATAAATGGGATGTAGAACAACCTTCCCCAACAACTCAGCTTGCAGTATACATAGGAGGTATTTCCTCGACGACTCGAGGAGCCTGGTTCCTGATGCGCACTCCACTATCTTCATGATGGACAACCTCGTGTACAGGGAGTGGCCCCTCTGCCCTCGCTTCTTGCCCCTTTCGAAGCGGTTGCAACGATGGCGCACTCGAGGACGACATACTCCCCGATGGTTGGTGTCCAGGGCGACGGTTTTTCGAAGCATTGGATGATAACGCCGACACATAACCAGCATATGGCTCATAAGACCCCACTGATGATGGCGCCTGCGGAACTGGAACATACGAGCGGTCCGTCATCGATTTGAAAGTTGGTATCTGGCTAGGTGCGTAGCCACCTGTGAAGGGCGACATTTCATTGCCGGTTGCTGGTAGAATGAGCTCCCTTCGCTCTCGAGAACGGCGGCGAAGGCAGTATAAGAGTGCGGCTATTAGTGCCAATAGGACTATGCCGCCAACGACACCTCCAACGATTGGGCCAATTGGCGTTTTAGAAGAGGATGAGGAGGTCGTTGTACCACTAGGGTCGGGGTTAAGGGCCCCCGGGCTTGACGGGGTCGAGCCACCAGCCGTTCCTGTTGGAGAGCCGGGGATAAACGACGACGTTCCGACGTCTTTCGTAGAATGGCTGTTTGTTGACGTACTTGTTCCAGTGGAAGCTCCTCCTCCTGAAGAAATTGGTGGGGGCGATGACGCAGATGCGGGCATCGTCTTGTTTGTGAGGTAGATGTAATCCAGTGTAAGTGGGGTATGTGAACCGTCGCCTTCGTAGGTGACGAGTATTGAATGAGGACCGGCTGGAAGCTGGGGTGTCGTGAAGAATGTTTGTGCATAGAGCGTAATTGACGTGGTGGAGGACAAGCCTTTCAGAGGGAACGGGACGGGGTCCCCGCCGTCAATCGAGTATGTTCCAGAGCTGGCAGCATGGGGCAGTTCTTTGGGTACCCAGCCTACCCAGCTAAGGCCTGTGCCTGTTGACGAAATGACCAGTTAGCTGTTGGTATTTTCTCGGCTTGGTGGTACTGACCTACGAAATTCATACGAGCGGTAGACCCATGAGCAGTAGTGAAAGTTGCTGATTCCAGCTTCCCCCAACCTGAGCTCCATTCAATCCCTGGGTCCTCGTTCTTGACCAAAAGGACTTCAGTGTCGTACGTGTCGCTAGGTGAAGGCGCAAATTGGATCGAATCCAACCAGAAGGTGTGTCCATTTGTGATAGTGATTTTTATGGACAATTGATGTTGGCCATCGCTGAGGCTACCCTTGCTACACATGACCCAGTTGTTCTCGCGAGAATAAAATGGAGTTGACGAGCCAATGCTGACATTGTCGACGAAGCACTCCCAAGTTGGATCGTGATGGGTGTCATCGATTTTGACCACATTGGTTGTACCCATGACTGTGACAGAGGTTCCTTTTGAACAGCATAAGAAATTGCTTAGAAATCACGCTGAGGGACATACCTTTGAAAGAGAAGGATATACTGTTGCTAACACTCGTCCCATGGAGTGTGTGCTTGTACGTTGGGCCGAAGTTTCCGTACGGATCCTGGCTGCCATTATCTTGCACCCAGCCTTGCCCGACGTAGTTAATTCTGCTGTCATTATCGTCGACGACAATTACTCTTTGAGAAGACATTTTTGGGGGACAGCGCCTCGAGATGTGCTGCGAGACGAGGTCCCGGTCAAAACCTTGATCATGCTTCTGCTCCTTCGTCGGGCAAGTGAAGCCCTTTATCCACATATTCTCACAGTGTAATCATCATGCCAAACTCATGGCTGACACTGCCGAGAGCCATAGTTACGGATGAAGATCATCAGAAATCAGCGCCAGCGCATGGTGCATTCTTAGAACGGAAGCGGTTTTTCATAAGAATTCTCTGAATCTGAAGGCTCGTAGAAGGTTTGGTGATGAGAAGGAACCTGAGCGTCAAAGAATGGCAGTCCCTGACGATCACCCTGGGATTCAGACGGGATGGGCATTAACTCGATGAAGTGACACACCGATACAATATCCCGGAGCCTCGGTAATTGAGGTCTATTGAGATTACTTGACGCGGCTGCGACTTGGGGACACTCAGTCAACAACATATCTGCCACTGCCTTCAGCCGTCCTAGCGTGAGTCATGACGTGTACGTGAGAGTAATTGTCAGCAGCATGGCGCAGTGGAAGCGCGCAGGGCCCATAACCCTGAGGTCACTCGATCGAGACGAGTTGCTGCTATGAGAATGTCTTGGGGAGTCCAAATATTTTTTGGCCTCCCAATTGACCGTGAACAAATGGTGTATATAAGATATTTCATTACAATTCGTTGCAATCATTTCTCCGCATTATATATTGGAGATCAATCAATGGTCATTAACAAATTATCTAACGCCCTTCGAACGAATCAACAACCCAACTCCAACTCCAACACAAAACCCGCTCAGTATCGCCAAATGCACATTGTACTCCTTGACCGCCTCTGATATCGGCGAGAGCGAACGAGCTACCCTCGTTCGCAGCGGACCCAACAACGACAACGAAAACCGCACGAGCGAAGGGAAGTGCAGCGGATCGAACTGAGACCCAGACAAGCCCGAGCTCTCCTGACCCTTCTGGGCCCTCTTCGCATCTGGACCTGATGCATTCACCGATCCCTGCCGAATAATAGACTGCGGCCTCTGCGTGATGGTTCCCTCCCGCAACCTCGTCGCTACATCCAATGACAGGCTTGCTGTCCACTCTGCTTCCCATCTAGCTTTATCCCAGGTTTGGGCGTACGACCTGTCGGTCCTCCTTCTTCTCCGTGATGTTTGAATGTCTTCAACAGCGTGCTCAACTTCTCGCCAGCGGAAGAAACGGTCGGCCGCTTCGCTACGGAGAAGTGCGAGCGTTTCGGGTGAGTTGAATATACCAGAGCGGAGGGAGGTTGCTGAGGAGGGTTGGAAGGAAGATAGTTTGGAGTGTGAGATGGCGCCTGTGTGTGAGGAGAGCCGGGGAAGAACGATTATGGGTATCTCGGAGCTGAGGGCCTCGATGATTGATATGTCATGTATAGTTGGTACTGCGGAGAACATCATTCATTTAGATCGCAGTTTCATGCGTAATTACGCGAGGTGCAACGTACCAGATGGTAGTAGGAATATGAGTGCAGTGTAGAATGGTACAGTCGGGGCAGAGACTAGATTCGCCACGACTGGTGAAAGTCGTTGGGTTGGGTGTAGTACCTCAGCCACTGAATGGAATGGTTCATGAATGAGAGACTTCACGTTCCGCAGAAGCTTCGTCACCTGAACCACCAGGAGGCAAGGTATCAGCGCTAATCTCGGCTAGTTCATCGAATAGAAGAACGTACATCTGTCAACTGATCATATCCCGGCAATTCAACAATCTCCACATTGCGTGTGGCCTCATACTTCTCAAACCCGTGAGCATCCCTATGCTCTATCCAGTCCGTAGAGGCGTGTATGGTTCTTCCGTAGTTGGTGTCCTCCCAGCTCCCCACGTCGATGATGTCTTCGTTGTCTTCAAGTAGTGTCCCAGAGAGATAGGTCTTCCCCGATCCCTTGCCTCCAAGTACAAGAAGCCGCAGCTCTCCGAGATTCTTTCCGAATGCTGTCGGTCGCCGCAGAGCAGGCGGTAGTGTTAGAGACGGGATTATCAATCCCTGTGTGTGGTCTCTTCCGTGATCTGAGTGCGGCTGAGAATGCCCTGGGCTCGCTGCAGCCGAGCTGAAGAAAAAAGAGGATGATACAGATGGCAGAGACGATACAGATTCGGATGAAGGGCTGTCTGGAGGTGAAGGCAGCGCGCTTGACCGCGGGGACGATGTCGCAGAGACATTGCCGGAGGCTTGTTGTGAGGATTCCCGACGCATGTGCTCGGGAAAGTATGTGTGAATTGAACGTATTGTGGAAGCACTAGTGCTTATGCTCTCCTCCATGGTAGTCGTGAGGATAGCAATAGAGCCTGGCTGGCTACGTCGAGGAATGGAATGATCAGTACAGTTACAAGAATGAACACCACGCGGCACTAATGTAGCAACATCTTATCGCCATAGCACGTGATTACAATCATATCTGATAAGGACCTTAAAAATTGTCGGCCGAAATGCCTAAGGGTTCCCAGGAAATCGCGCCACCACGCGACTGTCAGGGTCAAGTCGACTTCACAGACGCGCCCAAAGTACAAAGGATATTCGGACAGAGAAAGATGGAGAGTAGGCTGGTCTCATTGGTTGTCTCTATGCTACGCGTTTGAAATAGAACGGAACCGCATAATTGGGCTCGAGGTACATCTAGGATTTCTCTCATCAATGGGTGCGGTGGTAAAGATAATTACTAGAAACGCACTCTGATTGCTCCTGGTACAAGTCTCCCTTGCAATTCAGCTCTACGTCGGTTGCCAACTACAAGTGGTGCCCAACCAGTGGACATGTCTGGACGCCAGACCCTGCGATGGGCCTTGAGTGTTTCTGGATGCAGACTGAGAGAAAAGCGACCTACACGAAAGACCCGGTCGATGCTGGACCTCCTCCTGGAACTGCGACGAACTGGTTCTCAACCCTCCAAACATACGGCTCCGAGGACGGTTGGATCCAAGTACCGTCAACCGGGCCAACGTATGTCCCGTTTATCTGAAACGTCGCTTGATTGTGGCCCACGTTTGTTACTGTCCACTAAAAATAAGTCAGTCTCCAGCCAGTTTGACACGCTACGCAAATACGAAGTACCCTTTGGGCGGCAGTTGTCCCAGCTGGAAACTCTACCACGAGGGGCCCATCATCATCAGTATCCAATCCCAGAGGGTAAGTGGGTTGTATGAAGAAACCCCAGAGCTCGTAGATGCCAGATTCGGGAGTTGACATACTACCTTGTTGAAGGGTTCTTCGCAATGGGGAGGTGCCCTTCTTATACTCGCGCCTTCAGGCCGAGAGGAAGAAGACCCAAGTATTTCACGCTGTGGTAATAATCAAATCAAACACGTTCTTCATTGAAAGGTGCTTCGGTACACCCAGTTCTGAGTTCAAAGCTCACTCGTTCGGAGACTGGGATGAGCGGCCAATATTCGCCGTACCTGTGGAGCAATAAATAGTTTCCTTTCTCAAGACCTAGCAATGTGGTGCAAAGATGATGCAATTTGGAATTAATACACATTAGCGAGTAATGTGGGCGCTTTATGCAACTTTTTTAAACCACCACGGGTACGCATAATCATCATACAAATAGATCTGCATTACGCCACTTCAGTACCTCTAAATATACGTGAAAGAAGCAAGCTCATACCTGAAGCTCTCCAACGGGTTGTCTCTGTTGAAGACCTCTCCTACCTCCGAAAATGAGGTACTCCCAGCCTTTCGATTTATCCGGAAGCCAGATTCTAATGGGTTTCAATAAGTATAATCGGTATGTGGTGAAAGTCGGAAAGAACGCACGCGTAGGAGCTATCGCCACCTGGCGCAGGAACGGTATAAACCTTCAAGACTGTCCACGCGAAGGCGGTGGAGGAAGGCTCCACCCAGATACCGTTGGGCGCAACATAACTGCCGTTGATCAACAGCGTGAACTTGTTGGTTCCAACTTTGGTTACAGTCCACTGCGATAGTTAAGACAAGCATGTTAGAGGACTAACAATCTTGAAGTAATTAGATAACTAACCCTTGGTGCAGCTGTACCTGGAGGGAGTTGGACGACTTGAGGTGGTTGCCCGTCTATACTGTCAAGCCCTAGAGGACTTTGTTCGTTATCATCAGCGTAGTAGATCTCGTAAATGCCGGCGGGAAGTTCGGTCGACATTGGGCTAGTGGAAAACCGAGGAGCACCTGTACCTTCAACTGAGGGTAAAGTTCAGTTCGATCCATCTTTATAGCCAGGCCAAGCACTGACCAACCCCGAAGAGTTCACGCAGTCTCTACATTCTATGTCAGCCCACAACATGTTATTGTCCGGACTTACTCGTTCCCTTCAACGAACGCCGAATACGGCGAGCCTGGGACCTAATGACGACCTTTAAACACTGTAAACTGCATGACGGAGGCGGGTGAATGATTATGTCTATCCTGCGTCTGTCAGATGTCAATCACAACCTTGAGTCTCGCCTTAGGTACCATGCGCATCCCGCCGGAGCGTGGTGTGGGGCAAGGTAAAAACGAGGTTCAACGCCGGAAGGATGCCCGAGAGGTAAATTCCTCGATTCAAAGCTAGCTCAGGGCCGTAAAACTCGGTGTTTAAAGAGGCCCAAGGGGCATACAGATGGGTGGGACAAGTTGCGTCATATGAGCAATAGATGGAATTGGTACAAAGATAATACGGGTGCCTTCACCCTTGGAAAGCAATGCCGGTTTTTGAAGTCTCTGCGAGTCCACCACCAGCAAATCCAGTACCTGGGAGGGTAAATATGAGGATTTGTGTGAAGACGGATAACATGGCTTCAAGAACACATACCTTCTCTCTTTAGCTCTAGAATCTGGTCCTTCTTCAGCACCTTGTCGCATTTCACGCATTGAAGAGCGTCTCGAACGAGGGTGTCAGTGCAAGTCTTGCAGACGACATGACCACACGACTTCATCACTATCCAAGCAGTCAGAGAGGAGTGATACGGAGTACTATCCACCAGACTCACAAAACATTAGGTTATTGTTCGACAGTCGCTTCTTGCATGAGGGACACATTGCCTCTTTGTCCTCTTTCTTCGGTTTGTCATCTGTTGTGCTGGGCGTTGCATCAACAGATTTGGAGGGTCCACCGTTGGCATCGAAGTAGGTGAAGTTGATGGGGGAGAGTTTCTTGAGGCTAAAGAACTATATTTTAGTGACAGAGGGGGCAAGCTGAACAAGCTGACGAACCTGATGGAATGCGCAGGATTACCACCCCGACACATTGTCTGGGGTTTGATGTCCTGAAGCGAGCGAGGTGGGCCACTCGAGCTATACGTGGGTGTGAGAGAGGGAAGCCAGAAATCGGGTAGCTTGTTCTTCAGAGCTTCGGCCTGTTCTCTTTCAATCTGACGGAGAGCAGCCTCCTCTGCTTCACGAGCCAGGGTGTCAACGGTTGTGGTATCGAAGTCAAATTTACGTTTCAGACCCCTGGCTTGGAAAATTCAGAATACTTTTGGGCAAGAGTATGAAGAATTGCTCACAAGCATCAGATTCCCCAGACTTCGTCGTTATTAAGGACTTCGCGGCAAGGCCAAGTTGGCCCTTTTCAAACTCTTTCAAGACGCGCTCTCGAGCAGCCTCCCTGGCTTTGGCTTTCTCCTCCTCTGCCTCCCGTTTTAAGGTCTCAAGCCTGGCTTTCTGCCGCTCAATATCCTGCTTCTGGGTCACTAAGCAATTTAGGGCAAGCACGTAGCATAAAGCAAGAGGAACTCACACAGGTCAGTGTACACGCATTCTTTGCAGAAGACATGACCTTCGTTGCAGGATACAGGTTCCCTAGCGCTGTTCAGACATAGTGCGCAGGCGTCGAACCGGCGCATGGATTCGTTTCCTAAACGTTGCTACATGACAATGAGCAAATGCCACTGAAGTCAAGGAAACGACGCACTCTTTTCGTCCCATAGTCAAGCTTCTTGTATTCCGCATAGCTGAAGATTGACGACGCTGTATTGTTCTTGCTGTGTTTTGTCATTGTCCCGAGTGCGTTGTCGACGGCGGTGAGCAAGCCTCGTGGGCATTGACTTCCATTCTCGGACCTCGGATAAACCCGATGGCTTTCTCACTGCTTTTCCCAGAACTAGGACCCTTTCATCAAAGCTCCGCCTTTGTTGACGCTAGACCGACGCGCGGTGCGTTGTTTAATTTGGCAGAAAAACGCGGACATGACATAGACTATGGCCTCGAGGCTGCCACACCCCGACTTGTATAAAAACGGGGGCGAAAAAGAGGGCCTCGGCGACCCAATTTGACTCGTGCCTCGTTCTTCACCTTGAATACCACTATGCGAGTAACATCGCGTCTTATCCTGACCGCAGCGACCATTCTGTCTCTGGAAACTCAGGCAATCTCAAGTGATTCGTCCTCCGAGGTGTCCGCCTCACAGGCGCCGCATGCTTGGGCTTCACGGATGTGGACCTGGCCGTTCAAGTCGAATGACGCAAGATCAACTCGCAATTCGGCCAGAGATAGCATATCTGTGTTAGGAACGCCCGCTGCAGTCTACGTACGGAGGCACGGCTCGAGTCACCGACGACGACGACGTATCCATCCTTGATAACGTATGACTTCTTTGACTTCCATGTCGATTCCGTTGTTGACATTCCTTTCAGCCATTCTATCTCAGCGTACCCTCTCCCATAGATGACCAACCATTAGAAGAAAGCTGGCCTTTCCACAGGGTGGACAGATGTCCTACCACACCGACTATTAGACAACTTACGGAAGTGAAATAATCCCATATAATTACCCTAGAAACTCCAACCATGTATACTTGGGGCCTTTCCAATCCGACGCATTTCTGCTCATGCCCTCGAACGTGCCGCACCCCATTGGTTAGATCTCATCATCCCGGTCTATTGAAGAAGCTATATCGTCGACTTCTTCTTTCGGTATGATCCCTTGACGAACTGCGAACAAAGGTTGAAAAGCAGTTAAGATGAGTTGATGAATCATTCCGAAATCTTTCCCGGAGCTAGATAGGGCCATCTCGAGTGGCATAATTCGCTCTCTGCAAATGCGATAACGCAAACATCGCGAGCTCCCAATGCGAAAGGTATAAAAGAGGTTGACTACTCATTCAGCTCATCAACAAGTCCTTCGCTTTAACGACGTGAGCTCTCTACGCAATCCTCATTCTTGGCCTGAAACGAACATTTATCTCTCAGAACTCTAGATCACATCATGCCCGTCGCCAAAACAGGTGCCAAAGCTAAAGTTAGCGAGGTGAGTGACCATGTCGTTCACCAGTCACCAGTTCGCTGACTTTGTAATAGGGCGTAAAGGCGGTTCCCGGCAAGACTTCGGGTACGAAGGCTTCAGTAACAGGTTCCACCTCAAAGATCGCCAAGACGCCTGCTGTTAGCACTGAAGTTCCAGCTGCCGCACCGAAAGCAACTGGAAAGGCGAAGAAGAAGTAATTTGTGTGCTCCCCTCCGTTAGAGAGCGTTTCCTTTCGCGATGTTTGTTGCATTTTGGGGGTAGAATCGGGTCCCCTTATTTATTCCAGGATGTGTACACGATGCTGGTCTGATGTATTGTACATGATTCTTTCGATTTTCAAGCAGTAATCCCCGCTTATGGATGTACGAGGATTTTGACTGGGAGAAGTATGAGCGGTGATAGTTGACAGACGAATTAGCTAGACTTACCATGCGCAGTCTTCGGATCCAAGAGGGCTTCGAAGCCATCTTCAACCACGTCGTCCAAAGCAATTCGGCCAGTGATCAGGCTCCCCACATCAGCAATCCTACCATCGGCAACCGCCAGTATCACATCTGGATGGACACGGTCATACGAGAATGAACCTTCGTGGGGGAAATAATCAAACTACGTGTACACTCCGTGGAGGTTCATACTACTCACCAATAACAGAGAGTTCTTTTGTCACCGCGATATTCATATCGAACTCTACTGGTTTTTCCCATATCGAGACATTGACGAGGGTGCCTCGCGGTCGGAGGCTTCTGAGAGCTGCTGCAAAGCCTACCTGCACACCAGCGGCGTCGAAAGCAAGATCAACGCCGTACCCGGAGGTCGAGTTCAGGACTTCCTTTATCACGTCGGTGTGAGCGGGATCCAGAACCAAGGTGGCGCCGCTCCTTGCAGCCAATTCACTACGAGCAGACGTCGGCTCGGAAACAATAATTTTGGCAGACCGGTCGAAAGCCCTACATGTCCTTTGAGCTAGGTTTGCATGGGAGATCGAAGGAGGTCCTACTTGAGCACTTTCAAGAGACATAAACCGATCTTCAAGCCTGTCAGCAATGGTACGAAAGCGAAGCAAGTGAATATTGACGCACTGGACCAGCACCTATAATCAGTACAGACTGGCCGTTGGCAAAGCCGGATCTTTTAACGGCATGCCACGCAACTGAGAGAGGCTCGATGCATGCGCCCACATCCACTAAAGGACTTGAGAGTCTAGAATAATTGACCAAGGTTAAACACTTACAAGGGACGTGATCCGGTAGAGCGTGTAACAGCAAAGGATCGAGCACCAGATATTCTGATAGTCCACCTGAAGAATTGAAGGTTCCCTAATAGATAAAATGGGGGATGAATTGAAATCTAGGTGGTTACGAGGGGCAAACCACCTACAACAAACTTCGTTCCCTTGCATAAATTACGATTCCCGGCGCTACACGCCTGGCATGTTTCCTTCTTGCAGGTGATGATTGGTTCGCTAGAATAGCGTCAGGGGGTTCCTGAAATTCCTTTGCATGGGAAGAAACCTTACATGACAACTTGCTGTCCCGTCTTCCATCTTGCGGTATCTACCCCCTCTCCTAGACCGACGATCGTACCGGCAGCCCTGACTCAAAGGAATCAGAAGAAGGGACGGAAATGAATTCTGATTTCTACTCATGTCCAAGCGTTATGGGCATTTCCACGCCAACCATGCCGACAGATTCGGAGGCTGCTGCCAGTTTGGCCAGTGGCATCAGCCAGAAATGAAGGTCGGTACCGCAGACTGGCAAGTGAATTGTCGGTAAACTACTGCTGGATAGCTACAAACGAAGACGTACTCCCGTTCCTGGGTGATCATCGATCAAGGTTCAAGTCGGTAAGCGACACCTAGAAGCTGCAAGACCCCACATACCACGCGATCTGTTGAGAAATAATTGAGTTCATAGGTCAACTGATAAGACTGGGTAAGGCTCTTACTTTCACTTTCACCTGACCTGGACCAGGCTCAGGTTCAGAGATCTGTTCAATCCGGATGTCACCAGGGCCATAATATCGCGCGGCTTTCATATCTCTCTGAATCAGGGTGGTTTGAGGAAGGTGAGGGGGTGGTAATAAGCTTCCCGATTTTTGAATGGTCCCTAGAACTAAATGCCTGACATCATTGGAATGCGGATTGACTAAAAACGTGCGCCGCTGCGCCGCCACCTCAAACTCGTGGGGCGACATGACGACGCTCCATGCCTTGAGGTATGAGACATAGAAAGGGCATCAGGCGTCTTACACCAGACGCCGAGTTATTCACTTATGTGTTCTCAAAATAGTCACAGGAAACAACCCAAGCTATAGTGGAGGCGCTAAGAAGGGTGACCTAGAATGACGCACGCCCGCCAAGATAGGCTTATCCTACCTGACATGGACTCCCGCAAATGAATTGAAGTGTGACAGGAAAAAGGCAGGTAAAAATTCAAGGTATATTTCACGAGAGAAAGACAAAAGGATTCAATGAATGAGTGAGTTTACTAAACAACACCCTCCCCCACAGAAATCACTTCAACTCCTTCAGGACTGCCTCTGTTGTCTCCCAGAGTTCCTTGGCCAGCTTCGGATTCTGGGCACTCTTGGAAGGCTGGGAAAGCTGGGCGACGGGCATAATATAGCCTGCTTTGTATTTCGCCCTATCCTCATGGATGACCTTTGAGGCGGCCGCAAATGATACGGGCATTGCACCGTTACGCCATGCTCCAAAATAAAATGGGTAGAAGAACTGATGTAGGAATGCTCCAAGGTAAGGAACACTCTTGACAAAATCGCCAGCGCCGATTGTTCTGACGGGGCCAGGGTGTACGGCTAAACATAGAATAGGGATATTCTCGTTGTCCAAACGGCGCTGTAACTCTTTAATATGAAGGATATTGGCCAGCTTGGAGTTGCCTTGGTCGGCCAGTGCGTGGGTGCTAGTATCGCCTAGACAATTCAATCACTTCTTACCATATGTATCCAGATGTTCGCCGACCGAAGGGCCGAACTCTCTGTTCAGAGTAGCTTTGTCGAAGGTCTCAAGATTGAGTCTTGCGTGCGCTATAGATGTAACCTTCCATAATCGTGAGTGATTGGAGCCCATCGTTTCGATAAATGTTTCACATTGATTATTCGGACATCGGAATCCGGCTCCAAAGCCGTTTGCTTCAGAAGAGGCAGTAAAGCCTCTGTGAAGGCAAAGTGACTGACATGACTATCGTTGAAGCCGTATTAGCATGAGATACGATTAGGCCAAATTTAGCAAGAGGGGACTCACTTGATCACCATGATGTCCAACAAACCGTCTTTGTTGAGCTCATACGAACCGAAAGCACCTCTGTGAAGTCAGTGTAAGTGTGGACGCTGCTCCGAGCTGATCGAACCTTACAATGCTGCATTATTTACTGAATGATAGTACGTTAGAAAGTGTTCAGAGGTGGTCAAAAGAAGAAAGTAGGCTTACTGAGGATGTCAAGACGGCTCTCGTTCCTAAGGAACTCATCAGCAGCAAGCCTGCTGTTACGGGGATCCGAGAGTTCAAGCTTTAACCAGTGAACGGAACCATTTTCAATGTTTTCCAATCTCAGTTTCTCGATTGCCTCTGTGACTCTCCCTTCATCACGAGCAGCGATGTAGACCTGGATTTCTATCGAAAAATTGAAGTTGACGTAGTGTCATTAACGTACCTTAGCCCCCCTACGAGCAAGGAACTGGACGGTTGCATATCCAATACCGGTGCTTGGAGAACGGCTTAGTTTCGGGGATTTACACTGAAGGGTTGAATTTACTTTGCGCCCGTGACAATCGCAATTTTGCCATGAAGATCCAACAGATCCTCTTCAGTAATCCGACGTTGGAAAAGTCCCAGCATGTTGCTCTACCTTGGCTTTGACTCTGTGGGAGTGCCTCCGTACACTTGTCGGCCTTGTCAACCTCAGGCTTGAGCATGCCAGCGGCGGTAGTGTGAAGCGAACCTGAGAGCACGTGAGAATGGTTACCGAGTAAGGCCCAAAATAGGCATTGGCAGTGCCAGCCAAGCCAATCGAGTAGCATCTTCCCACGGCTAAGTTTAGATCAATTCAAGCTGATCTTCTCCTTGCCCATTTGTCCAGACGCCTGTCTCTCGCCACCTATTCAAACCCGCAGATAACCACGATCGACGGTAAGACAGATCTGTCAGTGAATGGACGAGGCACACATGGCGTCTGTCGTGGCTCAGTTTTCCTCATACAAATTGTGGAACACTTGAAGAGGCCGTGGTTGCTCCCACTCCTCCGTGAAGGTCCATTATGGCTGGTAGTTCCACGACAAATGCAACGAGTCCAACGACTCTGCGATTCTTGTTCGCTGGCGCTGGTGTTTTGCTACCCCTGCACGGTCAGTAATCTCCAAGGTTGGCATTCAAGTCCGTACAAACCATCTCGCGCTTGATAGGGGTTTTTGTTACGCTCAGCGTAATCTGTTTGCATTACCTGCTCACGAACAGCAGAAGAAACTACATCGTTCTGGGCTATACGATTTCTTCGCTGCTTGCCTCCACTATCTTCGTCGCCGCTTCCATGAAGTCCCTGCAGCTAGTGTTCGTCGAATCCCTTATCATTGGACCAGCGAGCGTTACCATGCTCCTTGCAAGGCTAGATCTCTTGCAGCGTGTTGCATACTCCGTGGTAGTTTGGCTTGCAGACAGCTTGCTTGTACGTCAAGTTGTGTCTTATCAAGGGCTGGTCTTGACCTGTCACCTAGATTTATCGCCTTTGGATTGTGTGGGGAGGAGATTGGGTTGTCTGCATCGTACCGCTTCTGCTACTTACGGGTACCTTTGGTGAGTTCTTCTGCCATGGGATCAACAACCTAAAGAAATCTTACCACTTGCCAAAGCCACCGGAATCGCTGGCGTGGCTCTATTCTGGGAGACAGATGAAGCCAACACAGTCGTTGATATGGGGATAGGCTTCCACGCATGCACAGTGGCTCTCAACGTTCTCGCCACCGTGCTCATAGCAGGCCGTCTACTGAGGCACCGTCGCTTCCTCCGACGCGCTGAAGGCACAAACATCAGTAGCCAATATGTCTCCCTACTCTCGGTCTTCGCTGAATCTGGAGCTTTATATGCCATCGCCGGCGTCATATACATCCCAATGTACGCCACCAATAGTCCTTTTGTCTACGTTTTCGCAGGAATCCTAGAGGCCACTGCAGTACGTCAACTATGAACAAAACACAGTGGCTCATGCTGACTGAGTTTTCCATTGAAGTGTATTGCTCCATCCCTCATTCTCCTCCGAATCGCTCTCGGCGTTGCCGTTGGAATGACGACCTCACAAACATCCAAAATCACTTCCCTCAGCTTTGGTGGTAGGAAGGATGGAACCATCGCCGATACTACCTTCGAGCCCGACCTCAATGAGTCTTTGAAGCTATCTACCAAGAGCCAGCGTACATGCGTAGACAAAGCCAACAAATCCCTAACGGCTGACAGCCCTATGGTACGTTTCCAGCGTTTGAACTGGAGTCAAGTCCTGACGCGATCTTCTAGATTCCGTTTACGGAGCC